>CANTUT010000135.1:825000-1245000 GCA_947687605.1 Reutealis trisperma | reverse complement strand
TTGAAGACGAAAGAAGAAAACACTGAACCAAAAGGTTAACAACAGTCATTCCCAGCATTGAGATTCTCTCTTCTCTCTCACTTTACCCATTTCGCAATCCATAGCGCCTTCTTGGACAATCTCCATCGTTGGTTTGGAAGCTTCATTGGTAGTGTTCTCTGTGATATCCCGTCTATTCGAACTGCGCAAGATTTTAATACCTAGCCTCTCAATGGCTTTGATGATTTCTTGGTAGGTTAAAAACTGCGAGTTCTCTTTTTGCTCATCTCAGGAGCTTCTCGGCTTGAAATAAAGATATCACCTATATTAGGGCCTTTCCTCATAGGCCCAAAAAGCTGGGCTTGAGTAAGAAAAGATGGATCATTGTCTTTGAAAGGATTCTCACTACTTTGGTTTGAAAGGATTCTCCATCGTTGGTTTGGAAGCTTCATTGGTAGTGTTCTCTGTGATATCCCGTCTATTCGAACTGCGCAAGATTTTAATACCTAGCCTCTCAATGGCTTTGATGATTTCTTGGTAGGTTAAAAACTGCGAGTTCTCTTTTTGCTCATCTCAGGAGCTTCTCGGCTTGAAATAAAGATATCACCTATATTAGGGCCTTTCCTCATAGGCCCAAAAAGCTGGGCTTGAGTAAGAAAAGATGGATCATTGTCTTTGAAAGGATTCTCACTACTTTGGCCCACTTCCTTTGTTTGACCCATTAAAGGCTTAATTTCCACAATATTAAAAACAAGTGTTAAAGCTTTATCATTCCTTTTGACCCTTTCCTTAGCTTTCGGGATTATATTCTTCGTACCACCGGCAACTACCTTTGCCTTTCTTTTTTTTATGCCACGTCTTCTCCTGCTGATTTTGTGATTCCAAATTCCATGACTGGTGGGACCGAAATTATGATTGTCCTCATCGTTCTCCACAACATGAACATCGTGTAAATCAAGGATATCCAAACGAGGTCCACTACCATCCTCCATGCCAGAACTTAGGGTGGTCTGCTCTCTTTCCTTTCTAGGTGGCTTACATGCAGCCATGGCCCAAACCCCAGTGACTCTTCGCTTCAGATGACGGTGGATCATCATTCCTCATCTCTATCCCACCATGTTCATTAGATTTGTTGACTGAATCAATGTTTTGACATATCATCTCTGCTACTCTGATAAGGGCAAACTAACTGATTATGTCCAATACATCCACGATCATAATAAACCTGTGGCAACCCCTCATACCCAATTTTCTATTTTATCCCATCCAAAGTGAACTTAGCCAACAATGGCTTAGCAAAATCCAACTTAACAGCAACCTTGGCAAATCTTCCCCTTTTACCAATTGGATGTTCATATCAACCTTAACCGCATTACCCACCACATTACCTATAGTCATTAACACCTCCTTCTGGTAGTACTACACCGGCGCCCCTGGAAATCTAATCCAGGCTACATCGTCAACAAATTACCTACAGAAGCAACAAAAGCAGGACTCTATTTCTGGACTGTTAAGTAATGACCCAATACCATCCATGGCCCCTCAGCAAAGGGCTATAATCACATCATCTTTATTGGCCAGTTGAACTAAAAAAGAAATTATTGTCCAAGTCAATTACTTTATGGTATCTATTAAGATTCCAAAGAGCTTTAATCTTATTACCAAGCATAGTAAAACCAGTGGGCCTTCCTAGCAATTTAACACACTGAGAACCTCCAAGGGCGATGGAGATCCTCTTTCAGCCTTTCTGATTTTTGAATGAAAACACTATCATTCGAGATGTTGATCTGAATATCCCATTGCCTCAAAGTTATATCATATCCTCCTAGAATATCGTAGATAGCAGAGGTTTCTTTTAGAAAACTATCCCTATAAGATGATCGAATCCCATCTTTAACATCTGTCATCCCATGTTCCAGCATAATCTCATAATTGGCATCAGCGTTATTTCCATCATCGGGAGGGCGGATCCTCACTTTCATGGTGGATCTGTCATTTATTATTTACCTTCCCATTTTCTCTTTTCATCCTTTTTTCTCCCTCTCTTTTTATGTCAAACGAGCAAGTTGCTATTTCTTTATTTCTTTAGGTTCCATTTGATGTTCGTATATGATTTCCTAAACATTCTGACTTGCTTTCTAAGAAAATAATTTATAATAAATTTTGATTTTGCACGAGACTAAATAAAAAACAGATTAACTGATAAATATATGATATTTATTTACATAAAAAAGTAAAAAAAAATTGCAATAAAAAATTTATATTCTCTCTCTTTCTTTTTTTTTTTTTTTTAAATTAGGTTTGACAATTTGTGTTAGTGGGTCGTGTTAATCTACACTCATGACATAATAAGAGTTAATATAAGCAAAATACATTTAATTTATCGTATAAAAAATATAAATACGAACATGATCCATTTAATTAATAGGTAACACAATACAATATAAATAACATGTTTAAAATTTTAAATTAATTAATTTTTTCATTTTAATATTTAAAAATTATCAAATTTATTAAGTTATCGCTATTAATTTCTATTATTACATTTTATATAATTATATATAAATTTACAAAAATAAAAAAAAAAAGTAACATATTCTAAAAGTTATAAAATATATTAAGTTAAATGTGCAATGGATTCAATATGTTATTTTCTAATTAACGAGTCAACCTGAAATATAAAATAGATCAACACAAAATTGATGCGAGCATGATAACTTCAAATTCAAATTTATTAATTTTGTGTTAGATTCGTATAATGTTTAACGTTACCATTCTTAAACTAGATGCTATTGTTTTTAGTTTAAAAAAAAAAAAAAAAAACTTGTTGTACGGGCTTGTGTAAATAATTTAAAAAACACTTTTCGCCTTTCAAGGAATTGAGCTAACATATACACTCTTAGGCCCAAACTAAGGCTGCCAGTTAACGAATTTCTGAATTTTTTTTTTAGATAATATAAATAGACACTCGGTTTTTAAACTACTAATCCACTAATTAGTATTACTATTTTTTTTTATAACATATTAAATATATATTTAATCAATCAGCTACTAATTCAATGAACTTGCTAATACTTTTTTTTTTATTTACTATTTAAGGACTAATTACTAAATCAATCCCACAATTTAGTGTAATGTTGCATTTCCAAAAATTCTTTCCAAAGAGGGCTTGCATTCTTCTATTATTTGAAATGATTCCAACTCGGTTAGATGACGGTACTGGTACAAACTAGTTTTTATGTATTTAATTAAATTTATTTTTTCATAAAAATAAATAAAAAGATATCTATGACACACACATATATATAGAGGCTTGCTTGATTTAAACTCTAAAATCGAAAATAGAATGAAGAGGAATTGGAATGGTTATTTTTCTCAAGTATTTGGTTCAATAAGAAAAATGAAAGAATCATAAGCGATTTATTATAAAAGCTATTTGGTTTTTTAAATACCGAAATCGGAATGAATGCAAAATTTTTGATAAATCTTCTTATTAATGTACATATATATTAATAATAATATTTAAAATATTATAGTGGCTATATTTAAAATATTTAGAATTTTAATTATTTTAAATAGTGAAAAATGTTTTAAATCAAGTATTTATAACTTAAAAATATATGTTAATTTTAATTCTATAGTTTGTTAAGTATTTTTATTTGAGATGATAAAATTAATTTTTTAATTTTAATTCTATATTTTTTAATATTTATTTGAGATAAGAAAGTTATTTTTTATTTTTTTTATCATTATTTTGATATTATTTTAAATTTTACTAATTTTAAATATTTCTTTATTTTGTTAAATTTATTTAGTTAATATTTAATTTTATATTTTATTAATGTTTTATTGTTTCATATTTTATATTTAACATTAATTTTTTAAATAACAAAAATAATTGTATGTTTCTTCAAAATAAAATATTTAACTTGATTCCAATGTGAATGATAATTTGATTTCTTGGAGAGATGAAGGGAATGAGTAATTCTTCCAAATGGGAGAATTGCATTCCAATTTCTAGGCATTTTTCGCGAAACAAACCCTAGGAATCATAATCACTCATTTCGATTATGATTCTTAGACTTTTTTCAGCAAAACAAACAGCCACTTAATATTAAGATGAATCATTTATACCAAAATTAAAAGATTAATAAATGAGAAAAAATATTTATTTTATGGTTTGATAACAAAAATAAAATTATAATTAGTAAGATGGGAAGTAGATTATTGAGTAAATGAAACACTTGGGAATATTTCCAAGGAGAAACTATTACAAAGCCAAGATCATTTCATTAAGGGGCAACTCAGACGAGTTCAGGGTATGTAAATTAGTTTTTAAAAGAATTAATAAAATTTTTTATTATAAACTTGTATACTTTAATAATTGAGATTTATAATTTATGATTCCATTGATCTAATCATCTGAATCAATCAAACCATGAGAGCGTTGAGAGAAAACTAGAGAGCTCTCCTTTCTTTCCCTAACCCTAAGCCCATCTTAAACACAAAGCCACCTAGATTCATAGCCACAGATTGGAAAAAGAATTTCATTTAGGTCTACATTGATCATTTTAATGTGGAAGTCCCAACAGAAGAAGTTTTTCAGCTATTCAGTAAATTTGGCAGGGTTTTTGATACTTTCATTCCAAAATAGAAAAAGGAAAACTCTTCATACAAATATGGCTTTTTCTAATACAAATCTATGTCAGAAGCAAATATAGTTGTGGAATCTATGAATGACTTCTTTTTTAAGGGTTTGAGGCTTAGAGTGAAACTAGTTGATGCTCCTTTCAAATCTAGCAACATTCGTCCACTCTTTTATAAAGATTTCCACATTCATACCGCCTAAGGAAAACTTACCTAGATGTAGCCAAAGCTCATCCAAAAGTAGTTAATAATCACTCTTTTGATGCTCTCGTCTTTCTGACTTCAGATGTAAATAGTGATTGGCTTAGGTCATGTTTGGTTGGCCAAATACTCGATGTCAGGAATATCCCAAAGGCTTGGGAAGATTTTCTTAGAGCACAATGCCTTTTACTATCACATTACTCTTATGGGTGGTAAAAGCATTTTATTGCACTTCAAAGATATTGAGTTAATGGACAAGTTTCTACTCGAAGGTTCTAGCTGGTTAAGGGATTTTTATGATTTAGTGAAACAATGGGAACCAAGAGACATTGCGTCTGAAAGGATGGTTTAGTTGAGATATGAATTCGTTTCTTTATGTGCATGGGATGATGATTTCAACTACACGTCAAACAACTAAGGATAAAACCAGATTGGACTGTGCCAGAATTCTTATTACTTCCCACTCAAATCCTTCATCTCAAAATTAGTGGATGTTAAAATAGATGATCCCATTTTTTTTCCATCAAAATCATAGAAGATTACTACATTGAAGGTTTACTTGAATTGGATTCTTGTTCTTGCGTTTTTTCACTTGTTTTGCTAGAATCGGTGTATGGCATTTGCAATGTAGAAGTCTCTTATGATCTTACACTAAATTGTGACTCTTTGATTCCTAGTACTATTCTTGACACATGCCCACTGTCTCCTTGTGTTATTGACAAGCCTTGTTGATTTCTTCCAAGACCTAGGCTAGAAAAATAATTCATTTTTCTTAACATATTAGCCACAGCAATGTTTCCAAAAGGATCAAAGTCGAGTGGAACAAATTCTTTACCATCTTCACCTCAAGGAACTGAATGAAAAAGAAGCCAGAGAGAGGGTAGGTGGATAATTTAGGTTGAATTTCTAAAATTGGCACCCTCCAAATTCAGTTTTGATTTTTACCAAACCTATTTCTGAACCAATTTTTATAAACCCAAGGATGATTTTTAAAGTTCTTAACTACGGTGTGCATAAACTAACTAGCTGTCTTTCTAGCCCCCAATTCAGTTTGCCTTCTTTTCTCTTTCCTCTCAGACCAATTTTGGGCCTATCTCCCCAGCCCATCTCTTCTCCTATTGGATTTAAGAAGTCTTCTAGGCTCATTCATGTACCTCTTTTAGAGGCCTATTCTCTTTCATTTCCAATATCCACCATTTTTAGCCCAAATCTACTTTCTTACCAACCTTCTCCTTCTAGTCAGCTTGAGGTTCAGACAGATAAAGCTAAAAAGAAAAAAAAAATCTAAAAATAAGAAAATTCCCTTTTCCCTTCTTTGTTCACCCAAACTCCATCTTCGTACTAGCTTCTATTCTCAAAAAAATCCTAAATTTCAGCCCTCTCCCTTTCCCCCTTCCCCTATATTTGCTAATGTTATATCTGAGGAAGGCACCAAAGATTTGAGTAATCCTATTCTAGCTTCTAACCCCTCCCCCTTTTCTCACCCTCCCTCTTGCTCAAATGTTAATCCAGATCTTGATGATCCTTTTATTAACATTCCAAATTCTGTGAATCCTTCCTTTGATCCCAATGAGAAAGAGGTAGTGGCAACATGGAACATCGGTCACCAATTGGGTCTTTTTGATGCAAATAGCAAAGATGAACTTTGCCTAAAATTGCTTAAGTTGATTAAGAATGAATCTCACCCTTCTACTAGAGATGGTAATTTATGAAGCTTTTTATATGGAACACAAGGGGGCTTGGGGCAAAAGCTAAGAAATCGGCAATGAACAATTGGATTAAAAAGATGAATCTTGTTATTGTGGCATTGGTGGAAACTAAAACTTCTGTAGAAAATCATCAGGTTGTTCAAAGTCTATGGGGGCAATGTTGATGTTGGTTGGGTATCTGCAGATGCTATTAATTCTTCGGGAGGAATTTTAATTTCTTAGAACAAAACATCATTTTCTTATGAGAGCCACACAAAATGGGTGAATTGGATTGTAATTGTTGGTAGTTGGTACTGTTGTCCCTTTAAATGCATTATATTTGTGGTTTATGGACATACAATTGAAATTGACAAGAATGCTTTGTGGAATGAAATCTCCTCTTAAATCCTACCTATTTGATCCTTGGTTGCTTACTGGGGAGTTCAATGAAGTTTACATCAAAATGACAGAAGCACTAGCATCATCTCTTCCTTAGGTGTTACGGCTTTCTAATCTTTCATTGACAATTTAGAGCTTATTGAACTCCCACTTTCAAGAAGGAAATACACATAGGGTAATTCCAAATGCATGAGCAGAATCGACAGAAGTTTCATTGATCTAGAATGGTTGCTAAAATTTCCTTCTATCACTCTTTTTGGTTTGAAAAAAGGATTATCATATCATTCACCTCCTTTGGTTGACATTTGTTCAATTAATTGGGGTCCAAAACCCTTCTGATTTCTTGATTGCTGGCTCTCTCATAATTGATTTCTTGAAAAAAAGTTATCCATTATAAAAGAAAAATTAAAGCAATGGAACTCCTCAGATTTTGGTATGATTAGTAAGAAAATTTCAAAAATTAAAGATGAGCTGGAACGTGTTGATTTGGAGCTTGAAGATGCCCCAACTTCTGTTGATAAGCTAGTGAAAAGAAGATTATTACAGGATGAATTATGGAGAAAATATAAACAAGAGGAATGCTTTTGGAGGCAACATTCCAGGATCAATTGGATAAAATCAAGCAATCATAACTCAAAATTCTTCCCCCTTTCAGCTTCTTTGAGAAAGAAAAGAAATGCTATTATGTGCATTAAGTTAGAAGAGCAGCCCTTAAACACTCTAGCTGAAATCAAAGACTACATAAAAAATTACTTCTCAAAATTGTTCTCAAAATATGATTTTGTGCGTCCTTTGGTGAGGGGAATTCAGTTTATTAAGCTAAAAGCATAGTTTGCATCTTTTCTTAAGCAACCTATCTCAATTGAAAAGATAAAACTCGCCATTTGGAGTTGTGACAATTCAAAAGCACCTGGACCGGATGGTTTTAATTTCTCTTTCTTTAAACATTGCTGGTCTTTTATTTATGCTGATTTGAAGAACTTTATCAATGCTTTCCACTCTGATGGTTTTTTACCTTGTAGTTTATGTTCATCTTTCATTATGTTAATTCCCAAAATTGATGGAGCCTCTCATCCCAAAGACTTTCGACTGATAAGTTTTATTGGAAGTCTGTACGAGATATTGGCCAAATCTCTTTCACTAAGGCTTCGAGAAGTTATTGATGAAGTAGATTCTCACAATCAATCCGCTTTTATTTGAGGTAGATTAATTCTTAACTGTGTTTTGGTGGCTAATGAGGTCATTGATTCATGCAAGAAGACTAAGAGGGAGGGCATCATTCTTAAATTAGACTTTGAAAAGGCATTCGACTCTATCTCCTGGGGATACATTTTTCAATCATTGAGAAGTGTGGGATTCGGAGATAAATGGATTAGTTGGATGGAGAAATGCTTATGTCGAGGATGGAATTTCAGTACCATATCTTTAATTTGCAGACGACACAATCATTTTCAACCCCCTAACTCTCAAATGCTTTGTAACCTAAAATGTATTTTGCATTGTTTTGAGTTAGTATCAGGATTGAAAGTTAACTTCAGGATTGAAAGTTAACTTCTTTAAAAGTTACATGATTGGTATTAATCTGGCAGATTCGGTCACCTCAAATCTCACAAGTTCCATCAACTGTTTTGTGAGCAAACTTCCAATTCAATACCTAGGTTTTCCGTTGGGTACCCTAGGAAAAAATCAACATTGGGGCCAATCATCAGTAAATTCAAATCAAAGCTCTTAGCATAGAAGGCAAGACACCTTTCTTATGCTGCCGGTTTGACAGTGATCAAAGCAGTTCTCAACAATCTGCCAATCTATTACTTGTCTCTCTTTCGAATGCCAATTGGAGTAGCTAAAGAATTAGTAAAGATACAGCAAAGTTCTTTTGGAATGGCTACAATGAAAAGAATAAAATTCATCTAATAAATTGGAGTGTCCTTTAGAAAGCCAAGAATTTAGGGGGATTGGGTATTAGATCTCTTTTAGATAAAAACAGAGCTTTGTTATTCAAGTGGATTTGGAGACTATGCGACAAATCATCTTCCATTTGGAAATCAGTTGTTAAATCCAAATATGATATTTTTGATTTCTCTCAAATTAAATCTGATGGTCGAGGCGGTCAGGTATGGAATAGCATTATTGATTCAGTTTATAAAAATAATCAGGCTTTTAATGTTGTTTCTCAAGGTTTTAGTTTTTGGTTGGGTGATGGATGCTCAATAAAATTTTGGTTACATGCTGGAGCTGGTCCTTTCATCTTATTGCAAAAATTTCCAAGGTTTTTCTCTGTAAGCTCAAACCAAGAAGCTTCTATTTTTTAATTCGGGGAATGGCAAAATGGTTCTTGGAATTGGTCTCTCTCTTAGCGAAGAAGGTTACTTGCTTGGGAAGATACTCTTTTAACTGAATTGATGTATATTATTTTAGCCTTTCATCCAAAACAAAATGTGGAAGATAGAATTTTCTGGAGGTTTAATCCCAAAGGTGATTTCACTGTAAAATCTTTCTACAGACAGTTGGAGATGAACAGTTCAGATTTACAAATTCCTTGTTGACCTTCTGTTTGGAAAAGCCTCTCACATCCTAAAGTTGAGATGCTGGTTTGGATGATTTTACTTGGCAAAGTTAACACCAGAGATAGTCTATTTCGGAAAGGTATCATTGATGCTTCCCTCAATCTGTGTCCTCTTTGTAATGCTCACCCGGAAGACATAGATCATCTCTTTCTTCATTGTCAATGGTCTTAGTTGTTCTGGTGTAAACTATTTAATTGGTGGAATTTTGTTTGGTGCCCGCCTATATCAGTGGTTCATCTTTATAAGCAATGGGATAGTTTTTCATCTAAGGGGGCTTTTCAAAAGAAATGCTAGAAAATTATTTTCTTCTCTGCTCTATGGACTATCTGGTTAGAGAGGAATAGTGTTATTTTTAATAATTCTCAGTTGGATGGTAGTAAAGTCTTTGATCTTGTTCTCATTGGATTGAAGCTCATTGCCCCTCTTTCCTGTACTTTGTTAATCAAGTCCTATCTTCCTTTATTTGCTTAAAAAATTAGGAGCACTCTAAACCTGGTAGGCCTATCTCCTTTTGGATTCCTCCTCCTTTTTCAGTTCTTAAGTGAGATGTAGATGCATCTATAATTGGCAAGCCCAGTCCTGTAGCTTTTGGAGGTGTTTTACGTTCCAATGATGGCTATTTCAAGACAATTTTCTCCTATCCATTAGGTGTTATGGACTGAACTGCAGCTGAACTCAATGCTATATTGAAAGCTACTCAATTATCTGCTAATAATGCTTCAACTAGAGGAAAGCACATCATTATAGAATCATATTCATCCAATGCTGTCAAGTGGATTAATGGAGAGTTTCATAATGGTCCTTGGCTTTTTTGGGATTCAATTAATGAGATACACAATTTAGCCAAAGTTTTTCTCTCCTTTAAAGTAGTTCACACTCTTCATGAAGCAAATAATATGCCTAACCATATTGCAAAATCAGGTATCACAAGGGAATTCGATTTCATTGCTTGGTTTTGATTATCCTTCATTGACCTGTGTGATTGATTCTTCAGTTGCAAGATTTCTGTCGATTATTATGCTCTTAATTGTTCACAGTATCATGTTGGTTTTGTGTTCCATATTTCGGCTGTCCCTTTTTTTTTTTTTTTTTTTTTTTTTCAGTTGTTAAGTGTTAATGATTATTGTACTATATTGTATGTGTAATTTTTTTAGGTGTATTGTGTTTGTGGGGTTTCTTCATATAGCTTTCGAGTGCACAAGACTTAGGGTGTTTTGAGGAGGCTAGCGGCTGGTCTAGCTTTTCTGTGCTCATAAGTTATGTTTTTCCCCTCTTAATTTAATAAAATTATCTTATTATCAAAAAAAACATAAACAATTTTTTTTGGTAGGGATGCAAGGGCGGTACCACCCATATGGTTGGCCCCCCTAATTTTTTTTAATATATATATATATATATATATATATATATATATATATATATATATATATATATATATATATATATATATATATATATATATATATCCCCTCAAAATAAAGGGCTACCTCCACTACTCCTTTTTAAAATTAATTTTTTTCAAATGTGCTTCACACGTTAATATTTATTATGACTTGTTACGACTCATTTTAAAATATAATTTAATTTACAAATATTTATACAATAAATATTATTATAAATACTATATGACATATAAATAATTTAAATAAATATTATGTGATATTATTTTTTGAATTATAGTATTATTAGACAACAAATTTTTTTTATAGACTATATTCTTAGTGTAAATAACTTTTTTTTTATTTGACTTTCACTTTTGACCAATATTTTCATAGTAAATACTCAAACACCTATTAATAATATAACATACAATTATTCATGATAAATACACCTCTATATTAGGTATTTTTTATCATTGTGCTTTATTAATAATTATTGCAAAACAAAGATAAATAAAAAATTATTTTTTGAAATGAAAATAATATTCCTCACTTTCAGTTGGTGACAGTAGTATTTTAGACAATAAAACTTTTTTTTTTTTTGCATTTTGTCTTACTGTTACTTTAGCATATATAACATTTCTATTAAATTTTTTACACACTCTCATTGTTCAATTGAGTAATATTATAGGACAATTAACTTTTACTTCTAATTTATGTAGTGGCAAGTCATTTAGTAACAATATGTTTAAAAACTATTTATTAGTACATTTTACACATTTTTTTATTGTTATATTTGATATTATTATTTAATGTTCTCTCTCAATCTCTTTATCAATTTAAATAAAATGTTTCAAATTTGAAAAAATTGAGCTTTTATAAATTTTATAAACAAATATTTAAATCCAATTTTGCTCTTTATAAATATACAGTCATGTAATGCGCTGAATTATATGTAAATAAGTATACTGTTCTTGAAATAAGCAATGGAGTTCGATGGTATTGTATTGTATTTAGATTTTATACTTGTGTATATTGGTGTAAGTCTTAGTGTTAGCAAATAATAAAATGAATAAAAAAAATAGAAAAAGAAATTTTTAATTTATAATGATTCGACTATTTAATCCAAAATAAATATCAAATAAAGACATTTTAATTCAAAGTAAATATAAAATTTGACTTAATAGTTTTATTCCTTTAAAAAATTTAATAATTTAAATTTCATATTAGTTCTTATTAATTTGCTTAGCAAATACAGAGAAAATTAAAGAGCAATTATAGATTAATTTTATATTTTATTAATCAATAATACCAATTCTAAAATATAATATATTAATTATACTTTTCTAATTAAATAATGATTACCTATCCTAAAAAATAGCATTATTATTTAATAAATTAATTTGTTAACTATTAAATTATCAAACTAACTTTTATTTATAAGAACAATTAATAAAAAATAATAAGGACATCTTGGTAAATGTATTTTTCCTCCCTTCACTATATAGATAATGGACATGCTCTCTTTATTATGTCCAAGCTTGGTGACAAATTCATATTAGGTCTCTTATTGATTTATTAATTGAATAGTAGACAAAGCCTTAATTGAAGATGCTTGATTTAACGCAACAATTAAATTAGACCTACAACCCCAATTTGTTCCCATTTGTTCTTTTTCATTAAATCACCTCTTGATCTATAATCCTCAAATAGTAACACTAAATTTTGCATACACCACTTCCTCCTCTGATCACCAATCACAACCGGAGGAATTAGCCGCTATATATTTTTCTAACTTTGTCTCTACCTCCACAGCTTTGTCTATGGGGAGGAACCCACTCACTAATTAAGTCACTAACTAGTACTTGGTAGAGGAGTTTTAAATTACTAGAAAACAAGAAATTAATGGGAAGAATTTCTAGAAGCCATTTACTAATCATTGAAATGGCCGTCTTCAAAAGGGAATACTATTGCATTTGGCAAGCAGCTGCCTAACAAGACTGACTTGGTCCAATATTCACACAAAACAAATGCTAGTGCTTCCCCTATTGACTCCCACAAGTCCACATCACGTAAAAAGAATCGTCAAACATTGAACCATTGACGGGTCAACTCCAAGTAGCAGAGCAAGTGTAGTGTGCCTTAACATGCTTAAAGAATAATATTTCTTTATATCCCCCAATAAAAATGCAAAACTTATGTGCTTTCGTTTTTAATTTAAAATGAATTAATACTAATTGATCTAAATTTTTCATTAATTAAACTAAATTAATCAAATTTCCATACTCTTCAACTTGAATTTAAAATTCCTTATTATATAATAAAGACCATGCAAAATAAGAATTTCTAAATCGATAAGAACGCTCTTATTTACCTTACCTAGTTAGTATGCAATAATTGGCCTAATTAAAGATTACATTTTCAATCCCTTGAGCTATTTATCGAGCTTTATCTCTTAATTGAAGAAATCAACAGTTTGAACTTAACTAATGGCCACACCCTTCCTCTATCCCAACTCAATGGATATGCAAATTCCATATCATAAAAATTAATGGGTTACTAAAGAACAAGGATTATGTATGGCAGTGCAATGAACACAATTATGCAGGCATGGCTGCACAACCAAATATAAAAATTGACAGAGAAGAAAATTAATTGGAAATTTTTCTGTATAAATGTATGATTCTAGGTTTGCAGAATAGAGGGAATAACATCGCAATGCTCTGGCACGCATACATAATGTACATAAATGTGTCCCTCCCCCCTAACATCACCATCCACAACCCCTGCCTCCACCACCATCAACAGACAGCTAAATATGCAGACGAGGATGAAATTTTGAACGAGCCACCCCCGTCCACCCTTCTGTAACTGCAAGTTTCCTTTAAAAAAAAAAAAAATACTTGCAGAAGAAGTAAAATCCATCCAAATTTCTACTCTGTAGAAGTAAAACTATGGACTGAAATGACCCAGTTGGATTATCATCACACTTGTATCATCAATTGAACCCCTTCTTTGTGACAACTCCGCCAACTTTTTACTTGCAGAGAATAGTTGTGGTTTGTTGGCTCCTATGCATAAAGGGCGAACAAGATCTACTGCCTCCTGATTAGAAACCTGAAGAAAGGAAAAAAAAATTTCAAATCAATTTTGCATCCAAATGCTTTAACATAGTACAGAACTTCCCAAAATGATAATAGCTTAGTTTATAGCTGTTATTTAGTGATTTTGAAGTTTTTATGATTAGAACATATTAAACCGATAAATTCAAGAAGAGCTCGATTGAAAATGCTTTATAACAATATAGAAATTTTTCTTACCTTGTCCCAGAGACCATCAGAAGCTAAGATCAAAAACTCGCAATCAGGCTTAATCCTTAAAACTTTAGTTTCTGGTTCTGCAATCACCCAGTGTTTAAGATTTCTATCTCCAATTCCTCTAGTTACAGCAAGAGATCCTTGAATTCTCCAAACTCCATGACAACAATCCACATAACCACCCTGCATCAAGAAAACAAATGATCATCAATGGATGGCTCAGCTAATATATTTACAAATAAATACTTATGGGTTCAAAACTAAGAAATTGGTTCCTTACCAAAGCTTCAATTCTGTTTCTTTCGTCTTCCCTTGAAGGCTGGTGATCAGAAGTGAGTGCCTCTGCAACTCCTCCTCTGCTCATAACAGCCCGGCAATCCCCGGCATTGGAAACAACAAGGTCGCCGTTGTGAATCAATGCGGTCACACAGCAAGCACCACCCCCAAAACTTTGGCTTAAAAACTCTCTGTCTGTGGTCAAATAACCATTTCTAATTGCCATTTTAATTCCCTCTTCGCTTCTGCTTGATACCTCTGCCAATATGTTCTTCTCTAAATTCTTGGAGGCGAATTCCGCCGCTTTTGCTCCTCCGTGCCCATCAAAAACACCAAAGAAAGCCTATAAACACAGAATTCTAATCATTTCAATCCCAAAATCAGATACAATTTAATGGAATGCCTTTTAACAAAAATCCACCATTTCTTTTATGCTAAAATCAATTTTCTCAAAATATTGAAACTCATGCCAATTATAAAGGAAAATAAAAAAAAAAGAAAAAAAAATTCACAATTTTCTAGGAAGCCAAACGACAAATTCTATAATTATAATCATGTCAATACCAAAATCAAATTGTTACAGGCTTTCAACAAAAACCCATTATATTTCTTTTATGCTAAAATCAATTTTCTCTAATAATTGAATCTAAAAAAAAAAACAAAGCCCTTCCCTTTCTATTTTAATTTCGATCATTTTCCATGAAACCAAACAATAAATTAAGCTAAAAATATTAAAAAAAGAGTACCTGTTTTGAATTTCCATTAATATCAACAGAAGCAGAGTATCGATCCTCCATGAGCCCTCTCCTTCCTCGTTTACTATAAACAGAATAACCATCTCCTTCCACTTCCACAACGTCCACCCTCTCCTCCTCTCTTCTCGGCGTCTCTAAACCAAATCCCAAAACTTCTCCCATCACCGGTATATCAATCCTCGCCGGCCTTTTCCTCTTCAACACAGTACCTGAATTCACCTCCAACCTTTTCTCAGCAACCCGAATAGCCAAAGGAGATTTCGGCGAAACAGAAGGCGAAGATGATGATGGTGGTAATGATAAAGAGCTAGGAGATTGAGGACCATGACCATGGATTGAAGGCGAAGGACATGGTTTGCAAAAGATAGAAGAAATTCTCGGCGATGAAAATATCGGCGAGTTGGATACCTGTACTGCTACCGGTCCCGACATCTTGTTTCTTTTGATTTCCGAATTCCGGTTTCAAAATTTCCGGCTTCTTGCTCTGTTCTTTGTTCTTTTCTTTGTTCTGTTGCTCTGTTTTCTTAATGTGATTTTTTTGTTAATACTCATTAAAGCTTGCATCTTTATATATATGGATTAAATCTTTAAACGGCGTCGTGTTAAAGAGTATGGACTAGCAATTGACCTCGGTTTGAACGCTGGATAGCATTTGTTTTAAAAAATCAAAATAACTTTTATCGAAAATTAAGCCACGCGCTTAAGACAGCGTGACCGACTTAATGGTTTGAACGGCAAAAGAGAGGAGTTAGCAAGTACGGGTGTTGTACACGCACTTTAAATGAGAGTGTTTGAGGTGAGGTTTATAGACCAAATCATTCAATGGTCAAACACGTTAATCTCTGGCGCTTAGTTGGAGACTGAGTCTCTATTTGCCTCTATCTTTCGTTTTTATTTTTAAATTTTTAAAATTAATTAATTGTTATTAGGATTAATACTAGAAGGGACACGTAGCAAATTTTTGTTGGACCACGTCGGTGATCAAACATTAGACTTTTTATTTTTATTTTTTTGGCATGTGATTTTTTTTAAAGGGTATTATCGTCCTTCAAGAAATATTGAATCATTGAGTGGTGCTGGTTGCAATTTTTCATTTTTTCATTTTTTCATTTTTTTTTCTTCCTTTCATATTTGCTAAGGAGTACTTTCCATTTTTTTTATTATAGAAAACGAGTGTGTGTGAACATACATATAAAAAAAAAAAATGGAACTATTTTAGTGAAGATGATTAAATTTTTAGAAGTATAAATTTTTAGTTAATCTCATTTGATTTATTTTAAAACAAATGTATGAATGTTGTAAAGTTCTAGATGAAACATATCATTTACCATTATATGTGATGTAATTTTTTTTTTTTGAATTATTCCATATACGGAAATATTCTTATTTGATAAGGTAAATATTTCACAGTACGGCTGCCGTATAAAGATTCTTTTAATATTATTCCAATTTGGCAAACGACAAATTTTTATTTTTGGTAATTATCTCAAAAACCATGGGCGTGCATGGTGTGCATGGCTAAGTCCTAGCGTATGACTTAGAATTAGGCAAATTCTAAAGAAAACGAACTCTCTCACACTTGAGAAACGGCCAAACTGTATTTGTACCAAAGAACAACAATACAAAATTTAAGCACAACGTTTAACAATAAATCAAAATTAATAAGTGTGACTTGGTCAAATAACGTTTGTGTTAATTTGATTAATTTTAACTACAATAAGTGATGATCCATGCATTTTCAAAGCAGGATGATGAGCCTTTTTTGCATAGGTCAAGGCTTAAGATATATATATTTTTTGGACCTATAAAATGAATAATTGGTATCAAAGTGTCAAGTATGGACTTGGTAGTCTCTCCGATGCCTAAGTCAGTCGCTTGAATTCTTAGGGTTATCAAGGAAGAAGATGATTAATTTTGAAAGAATATGTTAGTGAGAGAAAGAGATGACAAGTTATAGAAAGACTATGAGAATAGTAGTAGGTGAGAATATTTATCTTATACCATGTGTGCTAGTAAAAAAAAAAAGAAGTTAGTTAGTACACAAATGTTTTCTTCTCATTAGTGCATAAAGGACTTAGCCAAGATAGGCAGACAAGGTCTTAGGGTGTCAGGCTCCTACTATTGTGCTACTTGCCTCATGTTAGGGTTTCACTTTAATTGGGTGTCAGGATAAGACGATTTGTCTTATTTTGGTGTGCCAGTGGCATACTTATATCCTAAGCTCTAAGTTTTAATAACTATGCATCATTGCATGACTAAACATGTAAGAGACTATAACTCCCTGCATAGTGTGGCTAGCTTGAAGTTAGGACTAAGGATCTCATAAATGAGTTTGATATAGTGAAGAAGCGTATTGGTAAGGTACCTTTAAAGGGAAGACCTCATCCTATACGAGTCTTTAGGGTCCTTACCATAAGTCATCCTAAAAAATATCATTTTCTGGCATCTTAAATCCATTTATGTTCTTTTAAGGAGTGGGCTTGATTTCATGCTTAAGACTCAAATATGAGAGTTAGATTTATTCCTCATCAGAAGCCCCCCTACTCTACTGGGATGAGGCTGAGGCTAATCGTTGTGAGAGTAAGAAATTCTAAGGCGAGGCTATCTTTGAGAGGTCATGTTGCTTCAAGTTAAGTCTAAGCAATCTGAGCAAGGCATAAACTTCTAAATGAGGTAGACAGAGGGTTACCTTGCAAATTGTGAATGCATGTAACCCTTCGTATGATGCCAGTTAGCAAACCATCATTTTGAAGGGACATTGGCAGGCCATCTTTGCCACGTGTCCCATTTAAGATGACAAATTAATGGCACTTCAACGATCTCTCTTAGAAAATATAATCAACGCTCTTGGTTTTTTGACATTTGAAATTTAAATAGCCCTTTGGTAACTTAAACTATCTTCCTTTAATTTCATCTTCTTCATTTTTTGCTCTTCAGTTTCTCTCTGCAAATTTCCTTATTCTCTGCAAATCCTGCCCTTGTTTTTCTTGAAATCACAAATCATCCTTCATCTCTTATTTATACCTTTAGTCTTATACTTCAATGGCTCCTTAACCATCAACGAGCACCAGTTGCTTCATCCACAAGTTGACCTCCATTGTTCAAAACTGGTCCAAAATCGCATCCACCACGATTTATGATGATTTCTTCAAGTGAGTGATAACTTGGAGGGGCATAAACACTTTAAACTGAGAATACCTATGAAGAACAAAAAGGTTCTAGTTGTCCTTAGCTTTCAAGGTTTGGTGGAGATCCCCAAGAACGAAAGATCCTACATCATGTTCCTTCACCATTTTGAGCATGGATTGAGGATGCCTAACACTGTTTTAACTTGGAATGGGCCTTCTTATATAGTTTCAAGCTTGCTTGTTCCTTCTTTCCTTCCCATTGCTTCCAAGTACCTCATCACTAAGTCTCGTTCAACAAAAATTCTATTCTTGAATTTTTTTTAGTGAAATAGTTTGATGCTCTATACTTGTAAGTGGCTACTCGGAGGTGTGCTTTCTTTCTCAACTCTTCTACCAAAATCAAGATTTATCCTTATAGCTTGATCATTTTTTAATCTTTATAATAATTGACCCTTCCATTTAACAAATTTATATCAATCAGAATGATTGCCTCTGTTTCATATGTCAAGATGAATATGGTCTTGTTAGTTGGTTCCCTTAGAGTAGTCTAATATACTAAGTGTATATGTTATAACCCATTTGCCTAATTCTTTTATAACCATCCAATCTCTTTTCAAACCTTGCAAGGTAGTTCCACTAGTGACCTCAGTTTGCCCATTTGTATGTGGGTGAGCTACATTGTCATTGTTGTTAATGAGCTCATAAAGGACACCAAATTGGCATACTATGCTTTTCCATAAAAAGCTTATCACCTTCTTTGCTTGGATTGTGGTTAAGGGATCGGCTTCCACGCACTTTGTGAAATATTCCACAGTTGCTAAGAGAAACTTTTTCCATCCTAAGGCCATGGGAAAGGGTCCTACAATATCAATTTCCCATTTCACTAATGGCTAAGGACTTGTTAGTAGGACTTGCTCAATAGCTGGTATGTGCTTGCCATTGAAAAATTTCTAGCAAATAGGGCATTTTCTGACAAGTTGTATGGCATGCTCTCTCATGTTAGGCTAAAAGTATCTCTATCTTAATGCTTTGGTTATGAGGATCTATCCTCTAACATGCATGCCATATGTATCTCTCTCAACATATATTCTACTTCTGTGGTCCTTAAGCATTTTAACCATGGCAAGGAATAAACTCTCTTGTATAAGACATTATTGTGAAGTGAGAAGTGTGAGCTTTGGTACTTGACTTTCTTTGCTTATGCTTGATCCGACGGTAGTTTACCATCTTTTAGGTACTTAACAATTGGATCCATCCAATAGGGCTAATCATATATCTCTATCACCACTTCTCCTTCATAAAAGCTGGAATGTCCTACCATACCTATAAATATATTTTTCGTGGGAGCTCAATTGGTTGCAAAGCTGCTAGTTTGCTCAAGTCATTTGCCTCGCCATTCTCCTCCCTTGGAATATGAAATAGTTGAACCACAACGCTTTAATCTTACATTTTTTGAATGAGAGCTTTAACTTTGCTAAGGTATTTTGCCATAATTATATCTTTGGCCTTCTCTCTTTAATTGATTAATGAACAATAATGAGTTGCAGTGAATTTTTAGGCTTGTCAATCGAAGGTAATTATAACCCATGTATGACTGCCTCGTATTCTACTATATTGTTAGTGGTTGTAAACTCAAATCTCATAGTATACTTTAAAGATAATCCTTTTTGTCCTTTTAACATTATACTTGATCCACTCCCTTCAGCACTACAAGCTTCATCCATATACAAATTGCAAAAGACATCAGTATTTTATGGAATGAGTTCAGAATCAGACCTTTTTTTATGCTTGGTTTTGGCAAGGCTGGGGGAGCTTCTTAAAGAAGGAGCATTCTAAAAAAAAATATGCCAGATTTTGTGTCTTGATGGCTGAGTGAGGCCTATTTTCTAAACTGTATTATCCTAATTTAACTTACCACAGCAGCATCCTCCTTGATGTCTCTAATCTATACAATATCTTGTTCAAATCTTGATCTGTCACCACTACTCCTTAGTGAGGCTGTAAATACACCTTATACTTTCTTAACGACTAGAGTAGTGAGAAAGTGAGATTCTCTAAAGGCTAATAATCAAGCTTGGCTCTTTGGAGAACCATGATGAAGTAGTATATTTGTTTCTAAATTGCCCCTTCTTTCCTGATAAGCACTAAGCTTATCGATTGGTTTGAGGTTAATAGAGATAGTATGACTTCTTTGCCTGACAATGATCTACTTAAATCTTGCTCAAAAACTCAAGAATCTCTTTAATTCTTCAAAAATTGCTTGGCATTCTTAGAACCAATCAAAATTCTCTTTCTTTTTTAGCTTCTTAAAGAAAGGCAAGTGCTTCTCCATTGACCTAGACATGAACTTGTTGAAAGTGGCAATATGGCCTGTGAGCCTTTTCACTTCTTTGACATTGTGAGGTGGGCTCATATCTAGGATGGCCTTTACTTCATTTGGATTTTGCTTGATTCCCTGCTCATTATCCTTGAAACCCAAGGACTTTCACCATTCGATAAAGAATCTACACTTCTTAGGATCTAACTTCATCTTATATTTAGCCATTTCCTAAAACATCTCAGCAAGATCTTTAATATGCTCCTTAAAAATTTTGTTTTTCATAATCATATGATCCACATAGACTTTTATGTTTCTATAATTGCTTATCCTATTGTCAAGGCACTAGTATGTGGTGCCAGCATTTTTAAGGTCAAAAGGCATGGAGGTATAGCAATAAGTACCTTTCTTGGTTATGAAAGCCATCTTCTTTTCATCATCTAGGTATATTTTACTATGGTGGTAACTTTATTTTGCATTCAAAGAGGACGTGTACCTATACTCTACTATCGAGCCTACCAACTTATTAATCATGAGGAGAGGAAATGAGTCCTTTTGAGTTTGGTGAAGCCCACATACATCTTGTAGCTGCCATTTAATTTCTTTACCAACACCATATTAGCGAGCCATTCTAGGTAATTCACTTCTTTAATAAACTTAGCCTCTAATAATCTCAAACAATTTGTCCATTTCTTTATCTACTATAGCTTGTCTTTCAGGCCCAAAACATCTATACTTCTGTTTAATAGGCTTGAAATGTGGATTCACATTAAGCTTCTAGGCTACTATCTCATAATTGATTCCCTTCATCTTAGAAGATTTCCATTCAAAGTTTGCTCTTTACTTTTTAAGAACTCGAAAGCTGCCTTCTTCTATTTATTACCTAAACTTGCATTTATCATTAAGAATCTATTGAGGTCCTTCTCTTTCAGATAAATTTTTTTTAGCTTCTCTACTGTTTTGGTTCTTAACTCTGGTACCCAGTTAAGCTTCTTAGTTTTTAGCATTGTGTCTTCCTTTGCCTTTGATGAGCTTAGTCCACCCTTTCTCCTTTTCTATCTCTTTTTTGTAGAGCTGTATTGAGTTTCCTCGGGCCTCGTAAATATAGTACACTCCCCTATCTGTATTTGAAAAAAATGTCCTCAGGTGTTTTAAGTTGGTGGAGGATCCTAAATCATATAGCAGAGATCATCCTATAAGAGGTTATATGCTAATGCACCTTAATCACCATAAATGTTGCTATGGCAATTATGAATTTAAGTGAGGTTCTTATAGTGAAGGGGAGCCTTGCAACTCCTACCAATGGGACCATTAACCCATCCAAGGTGCACACTACATTTCCTAAGTCTTCTAAGTCTTCATCTTTTAAGCCTATTTTTGTATGAGCCTTGGCTGTTATCATATTAACTGAGTTACCATCATCCATTAGTATTCTCTTTACAACAAAATTAGCCATTATGGCTTGAATGACTAATGAATTTGTATAGGGGCCTCTCAAACAACTCCCATCTTCCTTTGTTTCCTAGGTCTTTGTTCCTCTAAAGAAATGAACTCATACTTTTCTCTCCTTTTTGGCTAGCTTTAGCTTTTTTATTACTTAGGTGTTTTTCATATGCTCCTCTAGTGAGGCAATGAATGACTCCTATAAATCCATCATTGGCAATCTGCTTCCCTTTATATTCACTCGGCTTAACTCTTCTTCCTTCCACTAGCTTACTCTTTTTCACAAAATTTTTAAGATATTCATGAATAACTAATCTATCAATTTCTTCTATGAGTTATCTACATTCATTTCTATTGTGCCCATTGGTATTGTGAAAATGACAATATTGGTCCTTGTTCCTTCTTTCAGGGTCGCTGATTAGGGATGGAAGTTTCTTCCATATATTCTGGTCTCTAAAGGCTGCAAATACTTATGCTGGTGTGAGGCCTTGCTCGAGCACCAGTCTGATCCGCCGAGGAATGGAAATGCTCTTCGGGAGAAACTCCCCGATTGGAACTCACTGTGAGTTTGAAAAATTGATTTTTGTGATTTTGCAGTTGTGAAAGTGAGTCGCCACTTTAATTTACTTATTTTAATTGGGAAAATTAAAGAAAACCCAATATGATTGACTCCACAAAATATTTGATTTATCCCAATGGAAAATGCACTAATCCATGAGTGACCAAAGAGGACTCGGGGATTAGGTTTTGGTAATTACACAATTGAGAAAATATGATTTTCTTTAGTTTGGCTAAAAATTACAAAATAACTCTTAAAAAGAAATTTTCGTGTATGCATGAACAGGAATAAATTGATGAATGAATAGTTATAGATGATAGTATGAAATGACAATTATAGGTAAATAAGCAGAAATAAATCCTACTTAATTATTACAAATCAAAACGAATGAAAAGAAAGAGGATATTTCCTCCAGCCCTTATGGATACTAGAGAAAGCATACATTCTCCAACCATACTAAAGAAATGAAAGTACAAATTTGGAAATAAATAACAAATATAGAAGGGAAAATGTTATTAAAAATGATTTTGGAGTTGATGCCTTTCAGAATGGCAGCCTGCGTATCCTATTGAATAGGAATCAAATCCCACGTAGTTCTTCCTTCTTGCGAAGCAGGGGTTCTGGAAAAAAGTGTTGGTTTGTTTATTAATTTAATTCTGAATCTTAAATTAATAAATTTTAGATCTTTTCTATTTTAGACATAAAGAGAATTCTAGATCTGAGTTTAAAATTTTGAAAATGGACAAAAGGAATTATACATTTGCTTTCCTTGATTTTTGGATGAACGGGGTGAGTTTAACTCCGGATCTAAGCTCCACTTTGGATTTAGGACCCTGAAGTTGAATCTTAAACAACAAAAGGTTAGCAAAATAGTGTAATGAATGTAAATTAAAACGAAATTGAAACAACAACTTTTGTATTAAATTTCAAGCAGAACTTAAGCACAATAAGCAGAGCAATATAGCAGAGTTTCTGCCTTGGAATTCCCCCCTAATGAGCTGGAAGGAGGCTCTATTTATAAAGCTACTGAAGAGGGTGACAGCCGTATGGATGGCGGCACCGGTGACTCTTTGGACGTTCAAGCGGCATGTTGGGCATGTCGCCTGTACCGCCGGCACATATTTCATGCCGCCTAAAAGGCGGCACGGTCGGCCTGCCACCCAAAGAGGCGGCGTACCTAGTGCGCACTGTCCAACTGGTTCGACCTGTTTCCTACTTTTTCATCTGTCTCTAGTCTATTTCAATTATGAT
This sequence comes from Reutealis trisperma, assembly GCA_947687605.1. Classification (NCBI taxonomy): domain Eukaryota; kingdom Viridiplantae; phylum Streptophyta; class Magnoliopsida; order Malpighiales; family Euphorbiaceae; genus Reutealis; species Reutealis trisperma. The sequence goes on along the minus strand of CANTUT010000135.1, from coordinate 1,221,094 downwards.
TTGAGCTCGGTTTGATTCTGTGAGTTCATGACTAAAAAGTAGTCGACTAGAGATGAAAGATTCAGGAAATTTATTTTTCAACGGGGCGCTGCCCCCTTGATCCCTGCCCACTAACCGGCTAGTAGGACTACCGTATGCATAGGGCACTATTCTTAGTAGGTGTCAAGCTATAGCCGGATCATAAAGGTGCAAATTTGAGGGTTCACAGCTGGTGCGGCATTGAGTGGTATGCATTTGCAAGCCTTCAATGGTGGATATTTATGGGTTTCCTAGTATTTGGGAGAAAGTCAATCTTCCTTCATTTTTTCTTCTTTTTTCTCACATTCTTTATCTTTCTTCCTTCTTTGCCTTACAACTTATTCTTTTTTCCTCTTTTCAGAGAATTAGCTAAAAGTATAGGCGTCATCCTACCTAATGTATTTTTGTGTGAGGACCAACACATCCTCTAAAGTGCAAGGTGCATGCCAACAAAAGGCCTTGAAATAGTCATAATGAGTTGTTCCATTTTGGAGGGTCTCGGTTGCTCTTGTATGGTCCAAACTAGTGATTTCAAAGTCTCTCTATTAAATCTAGCTATCTAATCTTGTAGTGACTCACCTTCTTTATGAGTCATTATTTTGAGGAACTATGTCATCCATTTTATTAGGATGCTCAAGGAGAACCTCTTTATGAACAGTTCTGCAAGTTAAGTGAAGGAGTGGATGCTCTCCTTTGTTAAGCCCTTGAACCATATTATTGTAGTTCCTTATAGGGTTCCTCGAAAGGCCCTACCTAATATTGCACTACTAATTGTCTTGAGCTCGACTTTATGTTTATAGTCCAAAACATGGACTCTCGGATCTGCCTCTCTGCTATTTTCTTTTTAGTGTAGATTGTTTGAACTTATCCAGTATTTGACACTCTTGAATTTCCCTAATGAAAGGTGACTTGAGAGTAAAAAACATACTTCTATATATTCCTCACCTCATTCTGTATCCTCTAATTTCTTTGAAAATCCTTTTCACTTCTACTCTAAAGTCATAGGGCTTATGCCTGACAGACACCTCTTACTCTCTATAGGTCTGCCTAGCAGGCGGAGCATTGTATCTATTATTATAGTCCCTTCTGGCTCCTCCCTTCATAGGTTATTCATCAATATAAGCCCTTTCCTCCCTTCTATTCTCTCTCTTATTACGTCTGTCTCCACTCTTATGCTTAATCCTCCTAACAATGCCTCATTGTCATTCAACTCTCTCTCTCTCTAATATTTGAGAACTTTGTTCATTTTCCTCTTCTCTACCATCTCTCCCTCCATGGTTATTGTCCTTTCCTTTTTTGCCCCTTGCTATTTTGAGGTGTTTTACCTCTTCTTCTCAAAAGGTGATCTGACTCTTCTCTCGCTGGTTTCTTATTAACTTCTTTTATTCTCTCTCCATTCGAGTTTTTTCTTCTACTTTCTATCCAACCTTTTTTTTTACTCCCTAACTCTACCCTTTCCCTTTACTACTCCTCTCCCTTTACCTACTTGATTTTCCCCATCTTTTTCTTTTTTGCCAAAAGTAAGACACCCGGCTGCTCTATGAGGCATGATTTTAGGTATTACTATTATAATATTGGCATGAGGGGTTTGCTGACGAGATAAGGCTTGTAATGCCTGGGCAATGTTGCTAAGTTGAATAGTTGTGTTGGTAAGGAGTTTAGCATTAATAAAGTTATCAAATGGGGTCAAGTTGGGAATTGCGAATGGGTTTATAATATAGGAACTCGCAGTGTTTCTAACCAAAGTGACTTGTGTGAAACCTCAAATTTGCACCTTTAAGATCTGACTGCAGCTTGACACTTGCTAAGATTCATGCGCTACGCATACGACGATCTCGCTAGCCGATTACCGGATAGGTGTCAAGGGGGCAGCGCCCCTTGCGGGGTGCGGGGCAATGCTCCGTTGAAAAATAAATTTCTTGAAACTTGCGCCTTTAGATGATTAGCACTTGATCATGAATGCATAGAATCAGACTGGGTTCAAATCGGATCAAATACGGATGAGAATGGGCCCAAAAATGAAATGCGGCAACCCGCGGGCCCACAGTGGTAACTCGCAACCGGCTGCAATTACCGCAATCGTCTTTGCAGTTATCGCAAAGGCCCCTATGGTAGCCAATTGGCTACCACAGCCGGAGCTGCAACAATGACAAAGTGCTCTGCGGTTGCTGCAACCGACTCCTCAGTTACTGCAATTGCACGCTTTCAGAATCCTACCCGAAAACTATTAATTTTTAGCCCCAAACTCCTCCTATAAATACCTTGCACCTCATAACAGTTAAAGACACACAATGATATGCTTCATACCCTCCCTAAAGCTCCCTAAGCCCTATTCCTAACCTTTTCAATCATCAAAACCCTTTTTCTAAACCTCTAAATCTTTAAAACCCCATTCCAAAACTTCTTCCATCACCTCAAACCTTATTTATAAGTTTCCTAATCACCTCAAACCTTATTCATAAGCTTCCAAATCATCCCAAAACCCTATTCATAAGCCTCCTAATCACCCAAAACCCTATCTCTAATCTTCCTAATCAAGAAAAGGTGCAACTCAAGTTATTTCTTTCAAAGAGAATTCATGGTAATCAAGCAAAGGTGTGATTCAAATCTCTCCAAGAAGAGTTTGTGCTATTCAAGAGTCTTTCTTCCAAAAGGAGTGATTGTGATATCCTTAGGCTAAAGTGGAACTTAGATCCGGTGCCACGCTCGCTCCTTACGTTCCTCGCCGACATAAGCTAAAGGTAAAAGTTCTTTCATTTTCCTTTTCAATTTCAATTTCAAGATCTAAATATGAAAAGATCTAATTTTTGTTAATTAAAATATGACCTAATTAACAAATCTCTAAAGCCCTTTAAAATCAATCAAAATATGATAACAAAGGCAATGACTTAAAAATCCATCCTTCGCAAGAAGGAAGAACTGCGTGGGGTTTGATTCCCATTCAAAGGGATACGTAGGCTTGCTGTCTTTAAGACATTCAACTCTGATAAAATTAACAACTTCTTCTCTCTATCACCTTCTTCATATAGCTTAGGACTGAAATTGTTTTTCTTAAATAAAAGTCAAAATTTTGATTATAATTGTTTTAATGCTCTTTCTCTTATTTTAGTTGTTTAGATTATATTTGGGGATGTGTGCTTTTTCTAGAACCCACAAGAGTTAAAGGAAAGATCCCTTGTTTTAGCATTTTGACTTGTAATAGTTTTAAGTAGTTTTTCCTTTACTTTTTGCATTTTATGATTATCATTATCTCATGTTTGTCATGCATTGCACGAGTAATATTGTTTCACGCATCATATTATATCTGTTCATACATACACAAAAACTACTTTTTTTTACAAAGGCTATTTTGTATTTAAGCCAAACTAATTTTTTTGTATTATTTTAACCAAAACCTAGTCCTCGAACCCTCTTTGATCATTCGAGGACTAGTGCTTTTTCTTGGGATAAATGGTATAATTTTGGAGTCAATCAAATTGAGTTTTTCCTTTAATTTTCCCAACTAAAATAAACAAAATTAAAGTGGCGACTCCTTTTGCAAATTACAACTTACAAAAATTAAATTTTTTGAACTCATAGTGAGTTCTAATCGTGATGTTTCTCCCAAATGGGCATTTTCGATTCCCTTTAGCGGATTGGACCGGGTGCTCGAGCGAGGCCTCACAACTTGATCCCTTGGGGTTAAAGTTTCCCTTGGTAGTACTTAGGTTAAGGAAGATGGGTTTATTAGGCATATTTAAGGCATTTTATAGAGAATGTCATTGGATTTCTATGTAAATGAGTTTTCTTGAGATCCAAGAAAGAAGAGTTTGTTAAAGATACAAGAAAGAAATGAATTGTAAGTGTTACAATTCTCAAAGAAAGAAGAGAATGCAAAATTAGACTAAATGATCCCTACAAACTACATCATTTAGTGATCCAAATATCTTTAAAGAAGGATGATGGGTCTCTTTTGCGTGTGCCTGTTTATAAGATAGTCTCTCGGACCTGCAAGATGAACAACCAGCATCAAAGTGCCAAGCATGGACTTGGCAAGGCCTCTCCACTACCCAAATCAATGGCTTAAGCCCTTAGGGTTCTCAACGAAAAAGATGATCAACCTTGAGAGAATATTTTAGTAAAAGAAAGAGGTAAGAAGTTATAGAGAGAATTTCAGAATAGTGGTAGGTAAGAATGTTTGTCTTATACCATATGTGTTAGTAATAAAAGGATTTGGTTGGTACACAAATACTTCATTCTCATTAGGCGCAAAGATCTTAGCCAAGATGGGGCGAACAAGGTCCTAGAGTGTCAGGCTTTTGCTGTTGTGCTACCTATCTCATATCAAGGTTGCGCTTTGGCTAAGTGTTAGGGTTAGAAATTTTGTCCTATCTTGGTATGCTAGTAGCTAACTTCAATGACAGAGCCAGAATTTGTTTTTAGGGGGCAAAATAACTTTGTGATTTAATATGTCAGTATGAATTTATATGTTTAAATTTTCATGTGAATTTAAATAAATTGAATAACCACATAGAAAATAAGTATAGTAAAATAATATGTCTATAAATGTTTTTCACATGTAAATTATAAATAGATAAACATATTAAAGAAAAAACCTGATTAAGATTGAATTGAAAGCTTAAATACTTCTTTAACACCATAATAAGGCTTAAAGCACTAATTCAATTTCAAATTAAAGCACTAATTCAATCCCAAATTAAAGCACTAATTCAATTCCAAAACAAACCACTAATTCAATTCCAAATTTGAATCAAAGCACTAATTTTCTAAATTGAATCAAAGCACACATTCAATTCAAAATTTATGCAGAGAATAAAAAAAAATTTGCAAAATGAGTTTTGTATTTCTTAAACTCTTACCTCGATTCTTCTCTTCTTAGCTATTGTCTTAATGTCTTGATTCTTCCCTCTTAGTCTTACAACATATTTAATTTCAAATTTACACTACTAAAAAAAATTGCAAAAAATAAGAAAAAATTTTAAAAAATACAAAATGGGTTTATATCTTTCAGACTCTTACCTCAATTTTTTCTCTTCTTAGCTATTGTCTTAATATATTGGCTCTTTCCTCTTACTCTTAGAAGTTAGAAAGGCATATTCCAAAACACAAGTTTGATGAATAATCAAAAGAAAAAAAAATTTTGTTGTGAAATTGTTTCCCCATGTTTAATATAATTAATGAGAAAGAGGAGTTTAGAATTTGTTCAATACATGACTTTGTTCTATTTCATTAAATCAAATAGGTTATGAGTCTTAAACTCAAAATTATATTGACTCAAAATTTATGGAATGGCCCAAATTATGCATCTAAATGTATTAATGTATTATATATTTTTTTAAGGGGCTATACACTATAATTTTAAAATTAAATATCAGTAGTAGTAGGGAATTTGGCCCCCTAGTCCTCTTGTCTTCATTAGTGGTTGATGTATTCTGAGCTCTAAATGCTAATAACCATGTATTATAGCATGAGTAAGTATGTAAGAGACTCATGCTCCTTACTTGGTAGGTTGGCTTGGAATGAGGACTAATGATCTCATAGATGGGCTTAATCTAGCGAAAGAGCTTCTTGATAAAGTACTTTCACAAGGATAGTCTTATTCTATATGAGTATTGAGAGGTTCTTACTATAAGTCATTTTTAAAGATGTTTTATTTTGGACCTCTTAAATTTATTTGTATTCTTGAAGGAATGGACTTAATTTTATGGCTAAGCTAAAAAATAAAAATTAGATTTACTCCCATCAATAAGAATCTAAATTTAAAAATTGTGAAATCTTTTCTTTGGCATCCTTGCTCGATTGATATAGTCAAAATCAGACTGGCGACATGGGTTTCAATGCAGGTTTAGTCATTTTAGGCTTCTTGCGCGCACAAATTAAGGCTGCTCGGTGTAGTTATTTCTTGTTTTCCAATTGTCAGAGGAAAAAAAATATTCTTAATGTGATTAACTATCCATTATAACATATTTAGGGCATTCGTTAGAAAGGTTAGACATTAACTATCCATTATAACATATTTAGGGCATTCGTTAGAAAGGTTAGACTAAAAAATTCATATTTAAATTTTTGCTTGTCGGCATGACTTGACCCAGCTTATTTGAAGACTATTTCTTAAATGAGTAGAGTTAGAAAATTCTAGTTATATAAGACGCCACGTGACTTAATCCACCTGATTAATAGAAAATTAATTTGTTATACACATAAATTTTATCTAGGGATAAAGTACCAAAAAAAAGAAAAAACCTCTAAAAATTGGTCCAAGGAACATGTCAAGAAAAACTACAAATTATAAAAATAGTCCCATATCTAAAAATTATAAAATAATAAAAAATCATATAAATAATAAAGGGTCAATTATCCAATTGACATTGCTAATTATTTTGGTTATAATTGCACTCAAATCTCTCATTTCCTACTTTCTCCTCCCATTTTCACAATTCAATTCAATTCAAACTTTTCTATTCAATCAAAATCAAAATTATAAGAGAACACATATAAATCCCTCCCTCAATTATTTTTTGGAATAAATAATTTACAAATCTTGTTATTTAGGTCACGTAAGCCTCTCCTTTAACAGAAACAAAATTTTAGAAACCTAAGTACCAATGATTAAAAAAAAAAAATGATCCGTCCAATAATTGTTTGCTTTATCCAATTTTATCAAAATATCCGTATTTAAATTAAATATATATAAATTTTCTTGTATAAGGATAAGATGAAAAAATAATTACATTATTTTCACTTTTCCATTTATTTCAAATAATTATTAAATTCAAATGAATTTTAGTTTTCATTTTAAAATTTATTTAAAACACATAAATTTTATTACTAATTGATTTAAGTTCTAATAATTGAATTGAATTATTGTAAATTACTTTTTCCAAACAATGTGTCATGAATAAAGAAAATTGTTATTTTGGTTGATATGGATGGAATAAGGTTTTGGGAGGAAGAAATAAACTATCCACTGCGTTATATATAATTAAATTTAGCATGATTAGTTAAGACCTATCATCAGATCTGGGAAAAAAAACATCTGATATTGTAATTATTCACAAACATACAAATTATAAAATCTTTTTTTCTTCTTTTTATTTATATTCTTGTTAACGTCAGCAAAAATTTGGCGGTTAAACCCAATGTCTCTAATTGGACATGAAATTGAAGCGAACTCATGTAAATAGACCAGACTTATAACGATAGACCACTATATACACAGTGAGTCCAACTCTATTGTTAGATTGCCAAAATAGATTAGAGTTTTTTTTTTCTTTTAATTATAATACTATCTTTATAAGTACTCTATAAATAGACTTGTAAACTCATTATATATTTTTTTATTGCTCACAACAATAAAAATCACATTTACTCCGAATTTATATGATTGACTGTATTTGAATTAATATCCTCATATAACTTAAATATTCATCCTAGAATTGACAGTTTAATTAATATATCCAATCTTGATTGACGTTTTTGCAATGTGTATATTATACACTTGAGTCAAAATTGACGGCATTACATATATCCCTAGCTGACAATTGACGGTGCCTCCTATGCGCTAATAAGTTGGATTCTTTTAATTGCATGAATCCCAAAAATACAATACTGATAGAACTAAAATAAACAACTTAATTAAAACAATATAAAGATTTTAATTCTAATTAATATGCTTAGGGTTAACAATTCTATAAAAACATATTTCTAATTGTTAATTTGAATTACAATCACCATGTAAAGGAAATGAACTACAATTAGGAATGATAATGGATTCAAATCAATTTGAAACTTCAAAGTAAAATAAATGAAACCAACTACACTGATTGTATATAAAATAAATCTTTCAATTTTTTCCAATCACTATTTTTGAATTGCCAAAGCAGATCCTACCCTATGCATGCTGGGAAAAATAAAATGAAAATGAAGTATAATTAATTTTTTTTAATTATCACATAATTAAGATATTAATTTAAAACTATTTGAATAAGTGTTCGAGTCAACATACAGTATTTAAACAGTGATTTGTATAAAAATGCATGAAAATCAAGTAATTAAGGCTCCATTTATTTGGCGATTTTTTTTTTTCATTTTATATTTTCTAAGGTGTAGATTACTCTAAAAATTAGTTAATAAAACATATATTTTTATTCAATAAAAAATTAAGTATCTTTAAAAAAATAACTTTCCATTTTCATAAAGAAATATCATTTTCAGAATTTGATGTACTTACTATAATGAAAGAAAGAAAAATATACAAAGATACACTTACTAATCTATACAGATGACCAATGATTTCTGAATTTCTGTCCCTTTGTTTATTTATTTTGTTTTAAAAGGAAGACACTTCCACAAGGAGAAAGGCATTTTCCTATACCTATATACTAACAAATGTCCAATTCCAAGGTGACATAAATTGCCATTTTTGAACATTAACTCTAGACAGCTAACTTACAGTTCACAGATTTTTTTTTTTTTTTCACTAGTAAGGATAATTAAATTTTCTAGAAGATATGACAATAAGGATAGGTGCAAAATTCAGAATGCATTAAAGTTCACCGATCGATTTACTGACCGAATTCCATATGGCAAAAAATTTTGGTTGGTAAATCGGTAGATTAATGAGTACTAAAAATCTGAAACGCTTAAAGATTTACTAAAGGATGACCGATCGATTTCTGATTGCCACATGTCATTCGGTCAGTAAATCAATCGATAATCTAGAAATTATTATTAATTCAGTACCTAATCAGTCAGTAATATTAGTCGATAAATTGATAAATATAAACCAATTCAAGTTTCTTCTTTCTCTCTTCTTCTTCTTCTTCTCTTCCTTTCCTTTTCTCTCCTGCTCTCTTCCACTCTTTGCCATTGCTGCTTGCCTTGGACCACCGAAACCGACGCTGCTGGCCACCCATTTCGTTGCTGCAATTCTCTTCTCTCTAAAGGAGGTGTATATATATATATATATATATATATGTGTATGTGTGTGTGTGTATATGTGTATATATATATATGTGTATATATATATATATATGTGTGTGTGTGTGTGTGTGTGTGTGTGTGTGTGTATGTATATACATACATGTATATATGTACTTGTATAAGTATATATATGTATACATATATATACTTATATACATACATATATACGTGTACGTATATATGTACACACATATATATATATATATATATATGTATGTGTGTGTGTGTTTACGTATATATGTACATGTACATATGTACGTGTGTGTATATATATATATATATATATATATATATATATATATATATATATATATATATATATATATATATATATATATATATATATATATATATATATATATATATATATATATATATATATCTGTGTATGTAAATTTGGGTTTGTGGATTTTTTATTTGAAAATTATAGTGTTTTTTTGAATAAATATTCTGTGTTTGTTAATTTATGAAATTCAGTTTTTATTTTTTTTTGTGTGTTTAGATATAATTTTCTGTTTTATTGGGTATTATATTTGTTGATTTTGTGAAAACATTTATTTATTGTTTGTTGAAAATTTTGTATAATGAAAATTATAGTTAAATTTTAGTGTTATTTTAATTTAATTATTTTTGTATAGTATGGTATGATAAATTTTGTATTAATTTATTTTTATGTTATGAAAATTATATAGTATTAAATTAATGTTTGTCAGCTTAATGAAAATTATTTTTGAGTGATATTAAATTAATGTAATTTTTTATTCTATAAATTTTTTATTAATTTCTTTGAAAATAAAATTTATGTATTTTATTGAATTTGTGCATTATTTTTTAAATTGATGTGTAATTAAATTTCTGTATTTTTTAATAAATTTATATAATTTTTTTTTAAATTATTGTATTCTAATGTGATTTATGTGGATTGGTAATATAATATTGTGCATTTAGTTGATTTTGATGTTTTTAGTTTATAATTTATTAATTTGTTATTTTAATTATTTGTAATTGTAATTTTAGTTTATTTAGAAATTTGACCCGATATGCTAGCTTGTTTTTCTACGCTACAAGAGGTAGATATGTAAATTTTTTTGAATCAACTAGTGAATCATATAAAATTAAATGTCTTGTATTTATTTTTAGAATTGGAATAAATGTGTATATAAAGTTGTATCATCTTTTATAATTTGACTTGATATTTATAATTTATTGGTATGTATAATTACTTTATAGCTTAATTTATTTTACTTTGTAATTTATTTTTTTATGTTTAAGGAAATAGAAGTTAGTTTGTATCGATTATTTACAATTAAAATAAAATAAAAAGTAAATTAATTAAAGTGTAATTTACATGAAAATTAATAAAAAAATAAAAATGTTAATCCAATATATAAATATTTACTAAAATTAAGAAAAATATAATTACATTATAAATATAAAAAGAAGTAAAATATTATATGCTACCGACAAAAAATATTTCAATATAAACATTATACTAAGAAGAAAATGAAATTAGCAAAAAAAAATTATGTGAAAGAAAGGAAAAATAAAGATGCCGTTAAATAAGATGTTGAAAATGCAATATATCTAATAAACATTAACAATATTAGAGTTTATTCCTAATTAAGATTAATACTATGATTAAATACAAAATATTTAAAGAAGAAGAAAAAAATAAATCTGCCTTCAAAACAAGAAATTTTAAATCTAAGCATTTTATAATTTATCTAAAATATTTTTTTATTTTTAATTATGATTAAATAAAAATATACAAAGATAAATATTCAAATAAATATGCCTTAAAATATGAAATTTTAAATACGAGTATTTCATAATTTATCCAAAATATTCTTCTTTATTTTGAATAACGATTCAATAAAAATATACAAAGATAAATAAAAAAAAGTAAATATGCCTTAAAATATGAAATTTTAAATGCAAGTATTTCATAATTTACCCAAAATATTAAATTTTATTTTTAACTATGATTAAATAAAAATGTATAAAGATAAATAAAAAATAAATGTGTCTTAAAGCAAGAAATTTTAAATGCAAACTCCTCAAAATTTACCCAAAATTATGATTAAATAAAAATATTGAAAAATGAATAAAAATTAAATATGCATTTTAATTTATTTATATGCTTCTGTTGTCAATTTGTTATATTGTGACTTGAATTTAATTGATGAAATTATATTATATTTTTGTATAGTTATTATTTATGTTAGTTTGCACATTAATTTATTATTTTTTGTATAGTTATTATTTATATTAATTTGCACATTAATTGTTAAATAATTGTATTTTTGGACTTTGCACAATTAGACCCCTAAAAATACAATTAATGAAAAATTATTAATAAAATTTAGGCATACTTATAGATACTCGTTTGATGTCCTTCTCATTGGATGGTGAGAAGATACTGAATTGTCCAAAATGGACAGTTTATAGATGTCATTGTCTATATAACTTGCAGTATCATTCGATTTCATACTATTACTTTAAATTTTGGTATCATCTTCTATATATTCTTTTAGTGCATGCTGGAAAATATCTTATTTCATGACATTTTTTAGTTTGTGCACTAGAAGAATTGTAGAGAGATACCGTTGAAATTAATGCAGCAGTATGACTTTTGAATGTATCAGCAATAGCTATGTAGCAATGAGTTTCTAAATGAGTTAGATTCTTACCCTATAGGATTGAGAGTATAAGGAGATATAATTAGATATTGAAAATTAAAACTAAGACAAGACAAATAGGAAAATTCCTCACTGTGATTGAAATGCAATAATATCATTTCCATAAATTTCAGGCTTTATCATGAGATCATATAGAAATTGGATGTATTCTAGACTTTAAGATGGGCATCTACATTCGGAATTCTTGGAAAGTGTTAATCATTTTATTGAATTTGCTACATCCCAGTCTTAGTTTATGAGGTGGGCAAGAATAGATATCCGTGTGTCTATAATAAATGTCAGAATCAAAATTTTTTTGATCTAAATATTGTCAAGCTACATCTAGTAAAGAGGAGTTTTGTGTCGGGTTATTATAATTGGTATTTGCATGGTGAAGTTAGTGGGTCTGGAACTTTAGTAGCAAATGAACATCGTTACGAAGATAATTATAATGCTTCTCCATCTGTATATCATAATATGGTAATGGATGTCGCTAGTCTAGGATTTGACTGGACTGAAATTGAGGAAGAACCGAATCCCATGACTTAGAAGCTATATAATATGCTAGATGCAACTAACAAGCCTCTTTGGCCTAGATGTGAAAAACAATTAAAATTATTTGCCATAGCATGACTCTTGAATATCAAGTCAGAGCACCATCTATCTGAAAGGTGTTATGATGAGATATTGCAATGGTATAGTGAGTTATTGTCTAATGATAGTATAATAGTCAAAAATATCTATAGCATTGAGAAGCTAATGTAGGCATTGGGACTTCTAGTTGAGAAGCTTCACTGTTGTAGGAATGATTGCATGTTATACTACAGGAAGACAGTAATCTGAATACATGAAAATTCTATGTTTTTCCTAGATATAAGCTTAGACATCGAGGTGTTAATACGTCGAAGAAGGAAGTTCCTTATAAGAAAATATTCTACTTTCCATTGACTTAGAGGTTGCAGAAGTTGTATGCATTTGAATCAACTACTAAGCATGAGGAGAAAGAGGATGTAATGTCACACTATTCAAATTATGAAGCTTGGAAGCATTACAATATGGTGAATCTAATGTTTTCTTTTGAAGTCTTTAATGTCCGTTTGGGATTATACATTGATGGTTTTCAACCATTTGGTCAACCTAGACAACAGTATTCATCTTAGCCGATTACTGTCACCCTAGAATTCTTATTTCATTATATAGTAGCCCTTAGTCTAAATAATCCCAAACAGAATTTAAATGTCTTCTTGTAGCCTCTGATTATAGAATTGATATAGTTGTGAGAAATTAGGGTGCAGACGTATGATGTATCATCATAGCAGAATTTTTAGATACATGTTGTTTGATGTGGACTGTCAGTGATTTTCTTGCATTCAATTTGTTATCTGGATGGAGCACTCAAGGCAAAATTGCATGCCTATATTGTATAACAAACACCGATGATTTCACTTTTTCTAAAGAGAGTAAGTAATCATTGTTTGACTGTCATAGGAAATTCTTACCTCTTGATCATCCGTTTAGATGGAACAAGAGCTCTTTATGAAGAATCATGTAGTTCATGACTCAGCCCCAACCATACGGCTTGGTATAGAGATATTGGAGGAAATCACTCGTTTGAGATTGATGAAAGTGATAGATGTCGAGTGGTAATCTATGAATGCTCAGATTGTAAAGAGGAGCGGTTGTAGTGGAAGAAGCACAATATATTCTAGAATTTACTGTACTGAAATACCAATTTGATAAGACATAATTTAGATGTCATGCACATTAAAAAGAATGTGTTTGAGAATATTTTTAATATGATGACAAACATCGAGGGAAAAACCAAAGATAATGCTAAATCAAGAGAAGACCTTAAACAATTCTATTGCCATCCTGAGTTATAAATGGATGAAGTAACCAAAAGGTATCTAAAGGCTAAGTATACACTGGATAAGCAGAGTAAACAGGTCTTATATGAATGGCTGAAAAATCTTAGATTTCAGGATGGGTATGTATCCAACATGGGAAGATGTGTTGATATGTAGAAGCTCAAGTTGTTTAGAATGAAGAGCCATGATTGTCACATTTTTATGCCATGATTACTCCTTGTTACTTTTCATGAACTTTTGTTGAGAGATGTTTGGAAACCTTTAATGGAGTTGAGTTTATTTTTCAAGAAACTGTCTTCGACAATGATTAGGGAAGAAGACATGGCAAGGCTTGAATATGACATTCCATTTATCTTATGTAAATTAGAATGGATTTTTCCCCCAAGTTTCTTTGACTCAATGGAGCATCTACCTGTATATCTGGCATATGGCGCTCAGATAGTAGGACCCATTCAGTACCGATGGATGTATTCATTCGAGAGGTAAATTCTTAATTCTCTCTTCTTACATTCATTTAATAATTTCCAAATAAATTTATATTGTAGTCCTATAAAATGTTTCTATTGTAGATTTCTTTGTTATTTGAAAAATAATGTCAAGAATAAAGCGAGGGTTAAAGGGTTGATTTGCAATGCATACTTAATTGAGGAAGTATCATTATTCTGCTCTTACTATTTTGAACCACATGTATGTATAAGGCATTGAAGAGTATCTTGTAATGATGATGGCAGAATGACTGACGGAATAATATCCTACGAAATTTATCAAGTTTCACTCATCTTGGTAGACCATTTGGTATACCTAAAACAAAAATGATGATAGACTTAGAATATAAGACAACTTACTCCTATATTCTTCTTAATTGTCTTGAAGTAATATAATATGTCCAGTAGATTAAATTCTAAACTTCTGCTTAATGTAATTATTAATGACTATTTAGATTATTCGACTCATACTCATTCATTTCCTATTTTGTGAAGCATATATATTGAAATGTTGAAGCAAAATATTCCAAATATTTCAACAGATGGTATAGATGCTAGATTGGAGATAGATTTTTCTAGCTGGTTCAAGTCATATGTGAGTATAAAGTCATATCATTCATAGATTTGATATTTTAATTTGCAATGTTGAAAATGATTTAGTTTATATTTTTTTTTCAACTTATAGGCTAATGATACCACAAATAGTATCACAAATCAATCCATTGTTGACCTTGTTAAGGGTCTATTATGGTCTATCATGATGTATCCTATTTATTTTGTGAATGGATACAAGTTTCACATCGAAAAATATAGTTCTAATAGATCATTGATCAACATCAGGGTCTGTATAAAGGGTTTGAACTATAATGAGAATGCATATGACTACTATGATCGATTAATCGAGGTGATGCAACTGGAATATTTTGCACTTTCGATTAAGAGAATGGTATTACTCAAATGCGAATGGTTTGATCTAATGGCAAATTTGGGAATGAAAGTTCACAAGTATTATAATCTCATTGAAATCAACCACTAGCAAGGATTTGATAAATACGAACCATTTATATTGCCAATGTAAGCTTGTTAAGTGTATTACATTCCTTATCCCTCTTTACGATGAGATAAAACCAATTAGTGGGTGGTGTGTAAGGTTAAAGCTAGATTAATTGTAGAGATTAAAGACAGGTTGCATATTAAGACACCATTTGAAGAAGCATTCCAAGAAGATGATTTTAATTTGCACCGCATTGAAATTAAAAAGGATGAGCCACCTGAATCTTTAAATGATCCGAGTGAGTCATTTGTTGATCTCGATGAAAAAGATAACGATTTAGATGATGAAGCTGAGTTTGAATCAGAGTTTGAATCAATGGATGATATTATTAATGAAAATGATATAGAAGAAAATGATTTTGAATAATTGCAATTTTCTACTTAAAGTGCGTATTTGAATACTTAAAATTATATTAATATATTATTTCATTTTTTTAATATCTTTGCTATTATCTTATATTTTTATATATGATTACATATAATATATTTGTGCAAAATATTTATACCATACATAATAGATTTTGAGACGTGTATCGAGTAATGGAGATGATGTTACTAGAGGAGGTCAGGGTCGCAGAGGGATATTGTTAATGGTCAGGGTACACATCCAGCAGGTCAACTACCTATATATAGACCTCCACCTTCATCCACTTCTTCTACACCTCCAACCTCTGCCACTTTTACACCTGCATTTTGTACCATTCATTCACCTATACTTCCTACAAATACCACTCCATTCTTATAGCCTACCATTGATTCCCTCTCTCTCACGACCTTCCCTTCTTTTTCCATTGTCCCACCTTCTTCTTCCACTATTCCACCTTTTTCCTCTAACCCACCTTCTTTTTCTACTTGTGGACCACATTCTTCTTATCCCTCTACATCCAAGCCTGCTGTTGAGGCTGATGCTGAAGATCCTGAAGGGGTATACCATTATCCTGATCACAAACATCCTATTCATTTAGAGGTAGGCAAGTATACATATCAAATCTTTCTTATTTACATTTCTTATATCATTTTATTACTTGTGATATTTGTAATTAACATTTAATATTTTTGCAGTCTACGACCAATTGGTACGGCAAGGAAGATAATGAAGATATTCAAGGCCAAGCTTCATCCATCTGGCATCACATGGAAGAGAGTGTCAGATGAGGTCAAAGAATACCATTGGCAAGAATTCAAGGTATGTAAATAACATTTAATAAAACGTATACAACCCTATTGTATAACTTCATACTAAATTAATGATTTATTTTTACTTCTAGGGTATACTAATATATATTTTATTCTTTAAATGCATTATATGTGGGATGAGTGGATTGATGCCTTAGTTCGTTCAACCTTCATAAAGAAGGCTACAAAAAGATACAAGGATCTTTGCTATGAGGCGAAGAAGAAGGAGACTTGGATACTCAACGGCACATGGGAGGAGCCACAGAAGCATTAGGCATTGCATAGTATAAGACGATATCCCAACAGGCTACCAAGAATAGGAGGACATAGAAGGTGGGCCTAGCTTTTGGTGTGTCTAAGCACACTGGAGGGTCTACACCTCACGAGGAGCATGCCAGGGGATTAGTAAGTATTTTTCTTTGTGTTTCATTTTTTTTTCATGTAAGCTTAATTTAAATTATATATATATATATATATATATATATATATATATATATATATATATATATATATATATATATATATATATATATATATATATATATATATATGTATAGTAAAATGATAAATTTTGTGTGTCAACTTGGCATAATTGGATAATTTGGTGTTTAAACTTTCAAAAGTTATAATTGAGTGCGACAACCTATTAAAAACTTACAAACAAGTGTAATTACTAGTAGTCAAATGAAATTTGCTGACGTGTATTTATTTAATTTTAGGAAAAAATGATGTGGAAAATAAGTTGAACGAAATGATGAATTTATCCTTTCATTCCCAATTATGTTAACGTATTACAAAATTAGGTATTCAAGCATAGCAATTAGGGGAAATAGGGTTTGTTCTTTGAAATTGGTGATTTTGGAGAAAAAGTTATTCTTTGACCAATCAATCATTGTGAGAGAGAAAATGATTCGAATCTTTGAAGCTCATTGAAAATGGCAACGTAATTTTGTCATGTTTCATGTATTTGCATCTTTTGTTTTTATGAACCCTCACTTAGCATCCAACCACAACCTTAGCACTTGCTGAATTTAACACGTTACGCGGAGCTGTTACAGTGGTCCCGCTAACTGGTTAGCGGGCAGGGGTTTGGGGGCAGCGCCTCTAAAAGAAAATTTTTTAGTATTCAATTACATTGCAACCAGACATCCAAATTTCTCAAACTCTATACCAACAACCAATCTTTAAAAAAAAGAAATCTCAGAAAGCGTACCATGCCACGTGGCATGCCGCACGGAAGGCGTGCGGCGCCATGTCAGATTTGTGCAGTGCCGCATGGCCTTTTTGCGACAAGCTGTAAAAGCCTGATGCGGCACCACACCAGGTCATGGGTTTTCTGCCTCCAGTGGGCCCCACGCACGTAAAATGACTTTTCTACCACTTTTTATCCAATTTTCAATCTTTTTTTTTACCCTACCCTCATGGTCTTTTTACATTTTCATTACTTAAACTACCCTCAACCTCATTTTTCTATAAATACCCCCCTCCACTTCTCATTAGCACACCTCTTGAATTTGAGTAAATTGCTATTCTCAAATTCCTCTCTTCTTCTCCCTCCAATCACTCTCTAATAATTAATTAATCTTTTTAATTAATTAATTATCTCACCCTAACTAAGTTAATTAATCTTTTTAATTAACTAAAATTCTTTTTTAATTAATCACTCAATTAATTAATTAATCTTTTTAATTAATTATTTAATCACTCTTTTTTCAAAAATCATTCATTTTTCCAAAATCAAATTTATCCTTTTTCCTTATCCACTCTTCATCCAAATTAATTAATTAATCTTTTTAATTAATTAATCCATCTATCCATCCTTCCATTTTATCATATTAATTAGTTAATTAATCATTTTAATTAATTAATTAATCCCTCAAATCAATCTAATCATCCAATCCTGAAAAATGAAATTTCGGTCTGGTAAAATCCTCCGCCTACCAAAAGTCAAGGTATCAGCCTTTTCCTTTGAAACCCAAATCAAACCAATCAATCTGATCAATCCCTAAACCCCTCCACTAAATCGTGGAACGAATTACGTAGGTTTTGATCCTCATTTGATAGGGTACGTAGGCACATTTGGAATTTAAATCTAAATCTCAAATCCAAATCCCAATCAATCTCCTTTCTCCCCTTTTTTAATTAATGTATTTTATGAATGTCTCATTTTAATTTTCTCATTACACTCATATCATATTCATGCATATTACTTACAATTATCATTTTATAAATGTCATTCATGAAATTCAATTTTCAAGTCAAATTAAACTTAAGAGCTAAATTTATATTATTTAAAACTAAAAACCTAGTCCCCGAACTCAACCTGGTTCGAGGCTAGTGAATTTTATCCTTGGGCAAATTAATTAAAAAATTAATGAATTGGAGTCAATTTGAGTTTTTTCCTTAATATTTTTCCAACTAAATAAAATTAATGTGGCGACTCCTAAAAATCATTTTCAAAATCAACCAAATCTGAACCCGAGGGTTCCATTGTGAGTCTAAGCCTGAATGAGCATCCCAGTTCTCTCTAGCGGACCGGGCTGGTGGTTAGGCGAAACCTCACAACTGGTGACTCCACTAGGGACTAGTTGCTACCTTTTTTAATAAAAAGGAAAATAAGAGGATTACTATTTGGTTAAGGAAAATTTTTCCAAAAAAAATTTCCTTTTGGCTCATTAAGTATAATTTGATTTTCATACATCACTTTGCATAATAAAGGCTCTTTGCCTAAACCTTAGCTTTAAGAAAACTTTTGGATGGCAAGTAGCATTGGCTCGACAACTCTCTTTGAGTATGTTGGGAGATAGCGAAAGCATTCTACCCCGCGATGAATCCCCGATCATTTTGGTGGTGTAACGAGCAATCAGTACTATTGGACCCATGCGAGGCTCCTGCCTCACATGTGTTTAGGTATATTGATGCTCTAGTGGGACAGGGATCCTTAAATCAAACCACCCTTCACCCTTATGCATGTAGTCGCCCTAGCGCTGACCCTAGGTTCCATATACCGTAATAATCGATACTCTTGCATGTTCATGAAACCTTTTTCGACATGCATCATGTCATGATCATGTATACATAATATGAGAAGCTCAACAAGGTCAACCCTCAAACACCTTAAAGACCCAAACCGGTAGTCCGTTACCCCAAAAACATCTCACACACTCACCCTGTCAACATATAAACTTGGTGACCAACCATGTGGAATGAATCCTTTTCCCAACACACCTTCACATTCATGCCATCTTTCCTTCACAATTACATTTTCTTACCCATTTTTTCTGTCTGTTTTATGTTTCAAGATACCAATGGCCAATACCTTCAACTTCGATCAAGACGCCATGAGCGCTTTCTTCGCTAGCCTCTTCAAGAAAAAAGAGAAAACTTTTTAAGCTATACTCACCACTGCTCTTCAGACTCAAGTTGAAAGTTTCACTAACACTCTCAATGTCCAGTCTGCCACCCTTACTGATGCCCTCAACTCCTAATGCCAGTCCATCATCAATGAGGTCAAGGAAATAACCAATGCCACTGTCACTCCCTCTCTTGTTCATGTTAAGCCTGTATATGCCTAAGCCGAGACTAGCCACGCCCCTACTTTTATTCCTCCCATTATCGATCTCATCAATAAAGGGAAAGCACCTGAGACTCCAACCTCTCTTATCATGGACTTAAACATAACCACTCCCTCCCCTACTATGAATCATTTTCAAAATGGAGATTTCTTTAGCTTTCCCGAAGCTAAGAAGTTGATGGAGAAAGTTAAGGTCATGGAAAAAATGCTCAAGAAAGTCAAAAAGCACAAGGACATGATAGATGTCGATTCTTTAGCTCTTTTTCCAAATGCACGAGTTTCACCAAAATTTAAAATGCCAGTCATGGACAAGTTTAATGGCACCATGTATCCTAAAACTCATCTCAAGATGTATGTGGGTACCATGAGACCTTTTGGTGTGGACGACGAGCTCCTTGCTCAGTTGTTACAATAGTCATTGACTGGAGTTGCTATTAAGTGGTTACTAGACCTCGACCAGAATCAAATGAAAACTTGGGATGATATCTGCAATGCTTTTGTCAAACAATACCACTATAACATTGAGATAGAAGTCACCAGTTGAGATTTGAAAACCACCAAACAAGGGCCAAGAGAATCCTTCACTTCATTCCTTATAAGGTGGAGAACAAAAGCAGCTCAAATGGTGAACCGTCCATCTGAAGTAAAGTAGATTGACATCATTGTCGAGAACCTCCTCCCCCAGTACCAGATGCATTTGCAAACACAGTACCTCCCTAATTTCAAAGCTCTCATTGCCACTGCTACTAAGATTGAGGATTTGATTCAATCAGGATGAATCAAGGATGAATCCTCTAGGTATCACAAGAACACCACCAGCACCACCCAAAGAGAGGGAGAGGTAAAAGTTGTGTCTTGTCACCAGGCGATGAAGTTAGAAACAAGGAGGACTTTCTCTGAGCTAGGCATACCCCTTAGCATCGTTTACAAGAAAGCCTTAGAGGCTAATATGGTTAAGCCCTTAAACCATGACCTTCTCCAAATCCCTTGCCCAAAGGTTATAATGCTAATGAGCACTGTGATTATCATCAAGGGCTAGGGCACAAAATTGATGCGTGCAAGCCTCTGAGGCATAAAATTCAAGACCTCATCGATAGTGGAGACATCATTACTCTCAAACCCAAAGTCTAGCACCACCACCTATCCTTTTCTAAACCGCCGATCTCACCCAACCATCTAAGGCTTCATCCAATAACTGATATTTTGAGAAGAGTGCCAGTGCTGCTGTGCCCTTATCCAAGTCCTCCGAGTCTATGTCAAAGTCTTTTGATTTTTTTTTCTATTAAATTTTTCCTTTTGAGTCTGTCAGGTCTTGTCCTTCTGAGTTTATATTTTGCCTTCTAGGCTTATTCTTTGATGTACTATGTACTTATGATAGGACTTTTATCAGTAATAAAAAGTTTGAACTTTCTGATTTGCTTTAATTTCTTTCTACTTCATCTTTAAATAGGACATCTTTTTTTTTTAAAAACAAAAAAAAGAAAGAACAAAAAAAATGAAACAATACAAACAAAATGATGAAAAGGGCAAAATGATTAATTAATTATGGCAAAAAAAAAATCAAAAATCCATACATTGCATTTGCATGGCAGTAGTGAAAAAGCTCACAGATTGTTCTATACAAGACAAGATAGGGACAATCCAAACTTTGCAGTTCACGAGATCCTGACCTACACAAGAAACCTATTAAGGAGAAGCTGTACAAAACTCAAGATTATCAATGGAAACTAGCCGAGCATTTCAAGTAGAAGATGAGAGAGAAGGGTCACAAGAAGGAAATTCAGTTCTAGGAGAAATCTAAGCCCTTATTCATGATTTAAGTAGAAGTTCAAATTAAATTGGGCTGGACAGTATATGCTCAAGAAGATCCTATCTAATGGAGGCACTATCTTCATACGGAAATGAATTCTCCCATCCTAGCAATCCAGATCAACTAACATGATACATCATCTGAAGATGACATCTGCATTTCATTTCTATTTCTCATGCATATGTAATCAGAATTATGTGGACCTGATTCTCCCTAAAAGAAATAATGGACGAAAAAGTGATGTAAGGGATACGGACGCAGCCCGACTTAGGTACGGTCCAAATAATAATACAAAATATTTTGTTGCATCACATCCTCATTCTCTTTGTGCCTAGTACATCATTCAATTAATTCTTTTGCCTAAACAAAAAAAAAAAAAAAAAAAAAAAAAAAAAAAAAAGAAGAAGAAGAATGCTCGCTAAGCTGAAAACCTGAAAGGGCGGCTTAGGTAGAAATTAGAGCAAAAATAAAAGGTGTCTCATTTAATGATGATCAAATCTTGCAAAATACAAACTCATCATAAAGGATAACCCTTTCAATGTCTTCTATAGCTTATCCTATAGGTAGTCCTATCAACCTGTAGTTATTTTTTTTTTAAAAAAGTGTCATGTCTGAAGTCATGATCTAGCCAATCCTCCTATACCTCATAAAATGCAAATCTTTTGTGTCCTCATCAAAGTCAAAGTATGTCACAATCTCCTTTTTTTGAGTCACTACTGGAAGTTGTGGTATTGCACTTCTAGTAGATCCTCAAGTCTCCTTCAAAAATTGAGTCACCCCTCTGTTTATGTTGCAGTCCTCACTCCACTAATAACTTCTAGTGTAGCCCATCCTTCCTCAAATATGTCACCTTTAATAGGGCAACCTGATACTCTTTCTCAATTAAGCAAACCACCTTTATCAACCACCTATCATACATTTCTGTAGTCCCAATCCCAAAATAAATAGCATGATAACTCCTAAGATAGCTATCACCTGATAACTCTGGCGATGGAAGCTATGATTTCAATAGACTCCAAGAAAGAAAAGCTGGGGGCACATCCTGAGTCTGCTCCATCTGCCTCAAGACCCTTATCCCCTAGTAGAAAGTTATTCAAACCGAGCCCAACAGGCCAACCACTCGACATCCATGGCCTCGATCATGATAGATCAAATCCTTTACAATTAGCAGTGCTAAAAATGTGTCCTTCGGGGGCAAGTTACAAGCAAACATCCTATCCTATCTCTGACCAATTATCAATAAAGCATGTGTAGACTGAAGGGTAGGGTCCACTACCCGAAAATGATCCATCAGCACACTTTCAAGATAACTCAAAACCTGAAACAGACACTCACAAAGCACTCCTAACAAAGAGGGTAAGAATAGATAAATTTTCTCACTTGGTGAATAACTGGCAAGATAGTTTGTCTATCATCAGTGTCTCTGCTAGCATGGCCTAACAAACCCATAATTGACACTCAAATAGAAAATCAAGGCTCTCATGCTGAGCCTCTATACCCCTCATATCCCTCTAGTCACCAGAATCATAGAACTTCTCAATCACAGTGGTCAAATTCACTTAACCATCACCAACTACCATCTGGCTTGCAATATCCTGAGGCAAGTCAGAAACTCCTAAAAAATTCAAAAAAATGCTAGACTTTGAACTCTGGCAACACCAGAGTTGCAGCCAAGCCATATTCCTTATCTCCTTGGAATAGGCACAGCTCCTCCTTAACAGTACAAAACAAAAACCACAGGCCACCAGATTCCCAAAATCTAAAGCAACCCCTCGAACTCCTCATAATACCACTATGGCAACCATCTCATACCAACCCAAGTTGAGTTTCTCAACCTTGTTGAGTTTCTCAATCCATAAATGCATGTCTCCATAGGACACAAAAGTCACATAAAAAAAATTGCATTCACAAAGTAACTGCGCGAATATGCTCTTATGCATCCATGCAACCATTCATTATAGGCATCATCACAAATCATTCATGGCATAGAAGTCAAATAAAAGGTCCATGAATTCTAAAACATAAATGTATCATCTGTGCCCCAGCATCTATGCAATCATCTACAATCATTCACTATCATGCATAAGCCAAGCCAATAGCCTCACTAGCCTCTTGTTAAGCTTACCAGTACTTCCTCAAAGCTTACCAATACCTTTTAAAGTTGACCTATGCCTCTTTGAGGGTAAATGATACATTTCTAGATCTAATCAATGAAGCGTGACTTCCAGAGTCCCTCTACTCCTGGCAAAGTTTCTTTGAGCCTTCCGAAAGGCCCAACCCCTCATATTCAAAAGCCTAAGTTTCTTTGGCACAACTAAGATCTTGAGCCGACTCACCATAAGCCGAGACTCTTCATTAGAATCTCGCGAGCCGACTCACCATAGGTCGAGGCTCTCTTTTCACTAAATTATCTTATCCAAAATCATCTTTATCTCTAGTAGTAAGGCTGGACAGATAGCTTTAATTAAGATTTACCTAAATCTTCTTTACATTAATGCCAGATAGATAGCCTTGATTGAGATTTACCCAAGTCATCTTTACCTCTAACATTAAGGCTGGACAGATAGCTTTGATCCATATTTACCCCAGATCATCTTTACCTACAATATTAAAATCGAACAGATAGTCTTAATTCTTCTTTACCTCCAACATTAAGGCTAAACAGATAGCCTTGATTGAGATTTACTTGAAACCTTCTTTATCTCCAACATTAAGGCTAGACAGATAATCTTGATTGAGATTTACACCAAACCTTCTTTGTCTCCAACATTAACACCAAACAGATAGCCTTGATTGAAATTCAACAAACCTTCTTTGTCCTTCAACATTAACGCCGAACGAATAGCCTTGATTGAAATTCACCAAACCTTCTTTGTCCTCCAACATTAAGGCTAATAGATAGCTTTGATTGAAATTCACCTAACCTTCTTTGTCCTTCAACATTAAGGCCGGATAGATAGCTTTAATTGAGATTCGCCTCAAACATTCTTCATCTCTAGCATTAAGGCTGAACAGATAGCCTTGATTGAAATTCACCAAACCTTTTTTTATCTCCAACATTAAGGCCAGACAGATAGCCTTGATTAAAATTCACCCAACTTTTTTTGTTTTATAACATTAAGGCCGAACAGATAGCTTTGATTAAAATTCACCATGACCATTTTCACAACCAACGTTAAGGCCAAATAGATAGCCATTGATAAAGTTTCATTTATCTTAGAGGTCCTCCTCCTAAAGGACATGACAAGAACAGACAAGCCCAAAGTCTGACATGGCACCTCTTCCCAATGTTCACTATCATCAGAATCACCTTTTGTTCAAAGCTAATTCTAATGAGGGGGCAACCATGAACCCTCAATTTTTACACTCTCAACATCCAACTGCAGCCTTAGCACTTGCTGAATTTAACATATTACGCAGAGCTGTTACGATGGTCCTGCTAACTGGTTAGTGGGCAAAGGTTCAGGGTCAACACCGTTGAAAGAAAATTTTTTAGCCTTCAATTATATTGCTACTAGTCATCCAAATTTCCCAAACTCTATACCAACAATCAATCTCTAAAAAAAAAAAAAGAGAGAGAGAAATCTCAGGAAGCATACTGTGCCATGTGGCGTGCTACACAAAAGGCATGCTACGCTGCATCAGATCTGTGCGGTGTCGCATGGCCTTTTCGCAGCATGCCGCAAAAGCCTGACGCGGTGCTGCACTAGGTCATGGGTTTTCTGCCTCCAGTGGGCCCCACACGCGTAAAATGACTTTTCTACCATTTTTTTAATCTAGTTTTTAACCTTTTTTTTACCATACCCTCATGGTCTTTTCACATTTTCATTACCTAAACTACCCTCAACCCCATTTTCTTATAAATACCCTCCTCCGCTTCTCATTCCAACACACATCTTGAATTTGAGTAGATTGCTATCCTTAAATTTCTCTCTTCTTCTCCCTCCAATCACTCTTTAATTAATTAATTAATTACCTCACCCTAACCAAGTTAATTAATCTTTTTAATTATCTAAAATTTTTTGTAATTAATTACTCAATTAATTAATTAATTAATCTTTTTAATTAATTATTTAATCACTCTTTTTTCAAAAATCATTCATTTTTCAAAAATCAAATTAATCATTTTTCTTTATCCACCCTTCATCCAAATTAATTAATTAATCTTTTTAATTAATTAATCCATCTATCCACCCATCCATTTCATCACATTAATTAGTTAATTAATCATTTTAATTAATTAATTAATCTCTCAAATCAATCCAATCACCCGGTCATGATAAAACGAAACTTCGATTCGGTAAAACCCTCCACCCATCAAAAGTCAAGGTATCAGCCTTTGCCTCTCAAACCCAAATTAAACCAATCAATCTAATCAACCTCTAAACCCCTCCACTTAAACGTAGAACGAATTACATGGGTTTTGATCCCTATTCGATGGGGTACGTTGGCACGTTTGGAATCTAAATCCAAATCTCAAATTCAAATCCCAATCAATCTCCTTTCAACCCTTTTTTAATTAATGTATTTTATGAATGTCTCATTTTAATTTTCTCATTACACTCAAATTATATTCATGCATATTACTTACAATTATCATTTTATAAATGTCATTCATGAAATTCAATTTTCAAGTCAAATTAAACTTAAGAGCCAAATTTAGATTATTTAAAACTAAAAACCTAGTCCCCAAACTCAACCTGGTTCTAGGATAGTGATTTTTATCCTCGAGCAAATTAATTAAAAAAATTAATGAATTGGAGTCAATTTGGGTTTTTTCCTTAATATTTTCCCAACTCAATAAAATTAAGGTGGTGACTCCTAAAAATCATTTTCAAAATCAACCAAATCTAAACCCGAGGGTTTCATCATGACTCTAAACCCGAATGAGCATTCTGGTTCCCTCTAGCGGACTGGGCCGGTGCTCGGGCTAAACCTCACAGTTTCCCACTTTATTTTTTTAATGTGAATTACGTTGATTTTCTTACAAGTGACTATGTTAATGTTTTTATTGATATCGAAATGGTTTATAATCTACCGAGATACAATATATTATATAGGTTGGGGAATAATGGTTGTTATCAAGTGGTCCTTTCACATTTGGCATCTTCTGTCTTTTTTTTTTTTTTTTTTTTTTTGAAAAATGCTTGTTTGCACTGGGTCCCTTAGGTCCATTGATGTCTTTATCTATTTCTATTTCTTATGTTGTAAATTGTTAAATGTATAATGTCTGCTTTTAGGATTTCAGTGCTTTTATTGTTTGCCTTTGAGATTTTCATTAGTTTGTCCTTTTTTTTTTTTTCAACAGTCATGTGCTCTAGCTATATTATGGTAGGATATTTGTTGGTCATGCTAAGGAAGAAAATAAGGTGTATGTTAGGGGCACTAGAATTGAGGTTGAGCTAAATTTGAAGCATTTTAGCTTGAAGGCAGTAAAAGAATATATACAGGGGTTAATGGGGGTTAGAGAAGTACAGAGTATACACTTTTGGCCACCTAGTGCAAAAAATGAAGCAATTGGCTTAAGGTTGCTATATGAGTTGTCTTTTAAAGATATGGTAAAAGTGTTAAAAAAAAACATAGGATTGTTAAACTATACATAAAGCATAAAATATCAAAGAAAAAAATGTGGAATCTTTTAGGAATACATGAAAATGATGAGAGTTTTATGACTTCACATAAAATGATGTGATAGATAACTTACCTGGTTGTGATGAGGGTAGTATTGGGAGCAATAATGAGGGTTTGGCTCACAATTTAGGGGCAGCTGGTGGCTTTAATGCAGGAGTAAATAGCGGCAGGTTTGATGGAGAAGTTAATAAGGGAGGGAGATCTGAGGCATGTGAAGGTTTAGAAGGCTTATTAGGTTAGTTAAATGAAGATGAATTGTTAGTTAGTCAATTCACAGTGACTGAGGGAGAAGAAGAAGATCCAATACTAAAAAAGAGAGCAGCAGAACTTGGACATGTAGAAGTTAGAGATGTAGATGATGCTAATGAGGTTTCTGTTAGGGTGTTATGTTAGCAGATGCTGCAAATCAAGAGTTTGTCAGTTTGTTAGCAGATGAAGAAATTCAAGATTTGGGATTATTTGATATAGAAATACAAGCTAATATCGATGTAAGGGATGTTAGAATTGATGAATGTTTGTCAATTCATGTAGATATTGCTGCTTAAACAAACCAAAGTGAGTTAGCAAATAGTCATGAAAGAAATGCAAAGAATGAACTTGAAATTAATGAAGATGAATTTAAAGATGAAGAGAGAGATTTAGATGGAGAAGTAGTTAATTGTAGGTGGTTATCAGATGATGATAAGGAGTTGTAGGAAGCTAGAAACTGTATAAGGTAATTTAAGATTAACAAAAACAAAAACAAAAGAAAAATGAAGGCAATGCACTTAACAAAAATGAAGGAAGTAGCAGAGTACATGAGGTACCTAACCTACTAGGTAAAGGTGAGGATTCAAAGTACTTTGATTCAGATGATGATTACAGTGCATTAAGTTCAGAGGATTTAGAAGATGATCATGCTATAAGGAGGAAGTCTAGATTTATTGGTTTCCAACTAAGATTTAAGAAAGATAATATGAGACTAAATAGCCCAAAACAATTCAAGGAGGCATTAACTAGGTTTGAGATACAAAAAAGAAGACCTTGAAGTTAAAGCAAGGTGTGTTAAGAGTGGCTGCCCTTGGATTATTTTTGCTTCACATGACACTGTGAGCAAAAGATTCTTGGTGAAGACTTTTATGGAGGAGCACACTTGCCAAAACAATTTCAAGAACAAAAGAGCGACCACTTTATGGCGAGGTAAACATTACTTATACAAATATAAGTGCATAGCTATCATGAAGTTGGTAGACCTAAAAGAACTAATTAAAGAAGATTTAAAGTTGGAAATGAGTTTGACTAAGGTAAGGAGAGCAAAAGACAAGGCAGTGGTTGCCTTGCTAGGTCAATTGAAAGTAGAGTTTGGTATATTGTGAGACTACTTGGGTGAAATTACAAGGAGTAACTAAGGTAGCACTATAGAGATGAAGGCAAGTAGGCCAATTCCTGTGGAACTCCTTATATTTGATAGGTTGTATATATCATTTGATTGCTTGAAGAAGGGCCTACTAAGTGATGTAGAAGGGTGATAGGATTGGATGGTTGTTTCTTGAAGGGAGCAATTAAGAGAGAGCTATTAGCAGCTGTTGGAAAGGATGGGAACAACCAAATGTACCCTGTGGGATAGGGTTTGGTAATTTCTAAGAGAAGAGAGATATGTGAATGGTTTATAAATAAACTAAGGACTAATTTGGGTTTTAAAAATGGCAATGGATGGACTATAATAATAGACCAACAAAAGGTAATACCTTATTTATATAAATTTATCTTTATTACATTTTGGTATATACTACATGTTATATGCTATTATATTATTATTGTAGGAATTATTGGATGTAGTGGATGGAGTACTACCTAATGCTAAATATAGATGCTATGTTAGGCATCTATATGCAAATTGGAGAAAAAAGCATGGCAGGAGTGAGTAGCTTCAAAAGCAATTCTGGATGTGTGCTAAATCCACCAATATGCCTGACTTTGAGGCAAACATGGAAGAGATGAAAAAGTTGTCACTAGCAGGGTTTGAAGATATGTTACATACACATTGTAGGGATTGGTGTAAAGCTTACTTCAACATAGAGGTAAAGTGTGATATAGTTGATGATAACTTGATTGAGGCTTTCAATGGTAAAAATCATAGAGGCTAGGACTAAAAATGTGATTTCAATGTTAGAGGACATTAGAAAATTAGTGATGACTAGGTTGCATACCAATAAGGATTTGCAAAAACTTGGTTAGGTAATTATGATTTTAGGATTAGAAAGAAAGTGCATGAGAGTTATGTGAAGAGTGGTGAATGTCAGGTGATATGGAATGATGAAACAAGTTTTGAGGTTGCACATAAAGGGGATACATGCGCTGTTGATTTGATGGATAGAACTTATCCTTGTAGGAAATGGGACTTCAGTGGGATCCTTTGTTGCCATGCGATTTGTTCAATCTTTGAAGTAGACAAAGATCTATTAGATTATGTTCATGAATATTATGCAAAAATAAGTATTTTCATGCCTATACTCAAATGATGAATCCCATGAATAGTTGCAAGTTCTGGGCCAAAACAGGGACAGATCCACCCCAACCTCCATCTTATAAAAAGAAGCCTGGTAGGAAAGCTAGAAATAGGTGCAAGTGGTTATAGGCTATCTAGAAATGGGAGAATCATGACTTGTAGGGTGTATTTAAACAAGGGACATAATAAAAAGGGATGTCCAATGTGAACCCTTAATTTTGCACATTCATCATCCAGTTGCACCTTGACACCTACTAAGTTTAACGCGCTACGTGGAGCCATTACAGTGATCTCGCCAAAAGAAAATTTTTAGAGCCTTCAATTACATTGCTATCAGAGATCCTGCCGAAAGAAAAATTTTTAGCCTTCAATTACATTGCTATCTAGACACCCAAATTTCCTAAACCCCAAACCAACAAATCTTTAAAAAAAAAAAAAAAAAAAAAGAAAGGTCAAACCGAATGAGCTTGGTGCAGATCCGCACTAAGTCCTGTGAAAATCTATGCACATGGTCCCCCTTTCTGTATTAAAATGTCTATTTTGCCCATTTCAACCTAATTTTTAACCTTTTTTTAGCCTCATCATTTTTATTTTTATTTTTTACTTTTTCAATTCCTAAACTACCCTCACCCATTTTTCCTATAAATACCACCTTCTATTTCTCATTTATCTTTATCCTTTGAGTTAGAGTTGATAGTTATTCTTTAATTACTCTCTTTTTCTCCCTGCAACCACTCTCTAATTAATTAATTAATCTTTTTAATTAATTAATTATCTTATCCTTACAAAGTTAATTAATTTTTTTAATAAACTAAAACTCTTTTTTAAATTAAAAATAATCACTTAATTAATTAATTAATCATTTTTTTAAATCAAATTAATCCTTCTTTTTTTCAAATCCACCCTTTATCCAAATTAATTAATTAATCTTTTTAATTAATTAATTAATCCATCCATCCATTTCATTATATTAATTAGTTAATTATTCATTTTAATTAATTAATTAGCCTCCCAATCAATCCAATAAAACTCTCCGCCCTCCAAAAGTAAATGTATCAGTATTTTCCTCTCAAATCCAAATTAAATCAATTAATCAAATCAACTTGTAAACTCCTTCTCTTAATCGTGGAACAAATTACATAGGTTTTGATATCTATTCAATGGGGTACGTAAACATATTTAGAAGTTAAATCCAAACCTCAAATCCAATCTCAAAATTAATTCCATTTTCCCTTTGCTTTCAATTATAATCAATTATTTATTTATTTTTGGAATTAATGAGTAATTATGTGGTTCCCTTAAATCCAGAAGGATTAGAGGGAACACTTTCTTTAATTTGTGGATGTTTGCTTTAATCATTTCATTAATTTTCTATGCACCATAAATTCATACTATGCCATATTCATATACTTAATTATTTTCCACCTTATAAATATCATTCATGAAATTAATTTTCTAAGTCAAATTAAACTTAAGAGTCAAATTTAGATTATTTAATAAAAAACTTAGTCCTTGAACTTAACCTAGTTCGAGGTTAATGATTTTATCCTTGGGTAAATTAATTGCAAAATTAATGAATTGGAGTCAATTTGAGTTTTTTCCTTAATATTTTCCTAACTAAATAAAAATTAAGGTGGCAACTCCTAAAATCATTTTCTAAAAATAACCAATTATGAGGCCTCGCCCGAGCACTAGTCCAATCCGCCGAGGGATCGAAATGCTATTCGGGAGAAACTCCACGATTGGAATTCGCTGTGAGTTCGGAAAATTGATTTTTGTAATTTGAAAGTTGAAAAGTGAGTCGCCACTTTAATTTATTTATTTTAATTGGGAAAATTAAAAAAAACCTAACATGATTGACTCCAAAAATAAATTGATTTATCCCAATGGAAAAGTGCACCAATTCGCGAGTGACCAAGGAGGGCTCCGGGATCAGGTTTTGGTAATTACACAATTAAGAAAATATTATTTTCTTTAGTTTGGCTAAAAATGCAAAATAACTCTTGAAAAAAGGAATTTTTGTGTATACATGAACAGAAATATAATGATGAATGAAATAGATATATATATATATATATATATATATATATATATATATATATATATATATATATATATATATATATATATATATATATATATATATATATATATATATATATATATATATATATATATATATATATATATATATATATATATATATATATATATATATATATATATGATGAGATGGAATGACAATAAATAAGCAAGATAACACCTATTTAATTATTACAATATCAAAAATAATTGAAATAAAGGGGATCTTTCCTCTTGCCCTTATGAGTACTAGGAAAAGCACACATTCCCCAACTAAACCAATATAAAATTATAAACAAAAGGTTAATGTGAATAAACCAAAATAAAAGTAAATAAATAAATAAAATAAATAAGTGAAATGTTGATAAAAAGATTTTGGAGTTGATGCCCTTCAGAATGGCAGCCTGCGTATCCTATTAAATAGGAATCAAACCCCACGTAGTTCTCCCTTCTTGCGAAGGAGGGGTTATAAAAAGGTGTTGATTTGTTTATTAACTTAATTCTGATTCTTAAATTAATAAATTTTAGATCTTTTCAGTTTTAGACCTAAAGAGAATTCTAGATCTGAATTTATAATTTTGAAAATAAAGAAGGATTATACCTTTGCTTTTCTTGATTTTCTGACGAATGGAATGAGTTTTGCTTCGGATCTCAACTCCACCTTGAATTCAAAAGAAACTTGGAATCTAGATCTAGAAGCAACAAGTGTGTTGGTATAAGAGAGGATTTATGCTTTGGAATGTGTCTCAACTGCTTTGGAATGCGTTGGAATGCCTCAAATGAGCTTGAAATGTATTAGGATGCGTGCCAAATGAGGTTGGACGAGGCTCTATTTATAGAGCTGCCAGAGGGGGTTTCAACAGTATGGACAGCGGCGTCGGCGCGGCGCCAGCGGCATGGGCGGCACAGCAGACGCGCCGGCCGTCCGGGCAGCACAGCATGCATACCACCTATGTGCCGGCATCAATTTGGTGCCGCCCACGGTGGCACAGCAGGAGTGCCGGCCTGCCGGCGGCACGAAATGCGTGCCGCCTTTGAGGGGGCACGGCAGGCTTGTCTCTCGTGCAGTTTGACCCGTATTCGTCCGTTTCGGGCCCGTTTCAGTTCCAATTCGAGTTCGGTTTGATCCTGTGGGTTCGTAACTGAAAGATGGTCCACTGGAGGTGCAATTTTGAGGATTCACACCAATCTGAACTTAAGGATTTCATCGTGAGTCTAAACCCGAATTAGCATCTCGATTTCCTCTAACTGATCGGGCCGGTGCTCGGGTGAGACCTCACATCTAGTCATGAGAAAAAGGAAGAATGAGGAACCTGGGAATGTTTAATCTCAGCCTCAACAACAACAAGCTTGCCAAAATGAAGAATCTCAAGTGACTCAGGCAGTGAGTTCCTTATCAAAATTAATTGTCATTTAATTTTTAGTGTTTATTTACATACATTGTTTTATAATAATCTTTGTTCTTTTATTTTATAGGAAACAAGTGTTAGAGTGAACTTGTAGGTTCAATATGCTACAATTAAATGACAATTATTCCTTATCATAATTAATTGTCATTTATAGGAAACAAGTGTTGCAGTGAATTTGCAGGTTCAATATGCAGCAAATCAAGTGCATGCAAAGAGTTCCTTATTAAGATGCACAAGATCAAAAGGAAAAGATAAAGCTTTATGATATTGATTGGTCATATTTTATTAGTTTTGTTATTGAACATTTGCAAGAGGATGATATGCCTTATCCAGTTACTATATCATATGAACCAGTAGTGATTGATCCAACTCATAATGCCTATAACAGTCCAGAGATAAGCAATTCAAATAATCTACAAGACCTTGGATCAATTCCTCAAAGTTGCATTTCACTTGAAAATATAGAAGTCCAAATAGATTTAGTGGCAAGGTATTTTGTACTAGAAGGCCTAGAAAACCTAGTTACATACGTAGTTTATTCACATAGCCACCTGCAGGATATGGCCTCTTTACATATGTAGTCACAGGGTAGTCATAAATGTAATAATTTCCTAACTCTCTCTCTCTCTCTCTCTCTCTCTCTCTTTAAATTCTATTCACATATGTGTAATATTGATTGTGGTTTTATGCCTCATGTTCTTAACTCTAGTGAATTTTTTGACATCTAAATACAGGCTAAGACTACTTGTCAAAGGGTGATCTACATTGAAGGCATAATAAGGACTAGACATGAACCCGAGCCATCATTCATGACTGATAGAAAGTAGGGATTCAAGAAATGGGGAAAGCATTTCATCACTATAAATCACTTGGAGATATTAGTTTATTTTATTTTTCACTTGGTGTGATTTGCACATTGTGATGAAATGATATTTGAATGAACAATTCATTGTATTTTGTAGGAGAATAGTGAAAAAAAAAGTGAGGGAAAATGTGGGAGCTGGCAGCAAGAGGAAACTTGATTCAAGTAATAATGATCAAGCAAGAGACCAGGGGAAAAGATCCAAGGTTGGGCAAAGTAGCACCACAACACCATCAAACCCAAATCCAACTGAGGAATCAACTACTAGGAGACCAAATTAAAAAATCATGCTCTGATATTGGCATTTTGTATTTGTCCTTGTAATTTTATTACTTTTAGCAAACATTATATGTATTTAGTAATTTTGTTTGTATGTTTAACTGCTAAATTATTAATTGAATTCAAATTGATTTACCCTTTACTTCTACTGAAATATATCTATATGCTGCTAATTTGGTGTCCAATATATGTTGCCAATATATACTATCTAATTTGGTGTTTGGAGGATATAATATGTTGCCAATCTCACTCACATTGTATGTAAGAGATACAATGATCATTATTGCTTGATTTACGTGTTACTTCATTCAAAGCTCATTGAGGCATTTTATCAAACACATTTTATGCACATAATACCTAAACCCGATATCAACAATAACAACAATAATAACACACCAAATTGCAACCAACACATATAAATCCAATTAACAAAACAAGAACAATTAAGACAATATCATAAATTACAAAACGTCATCAGTTAATATAACAATTTCTTGCCTAATTCAACCTTTTCTTACCTAGTATAAAATCTCAAACCTAAATACCCCCCAAATTCAACATTTTCTTTCCTACTGCTTGAATAATAAAAAGAAAATTGATAAAATTGCCCATGCCCACAACAACTTATGCCTTCTCTGGCTTTTGTCCCTTTCATCTTTGACTTTTGTTACTCTACGCAATAATCCAGCTATAATTTGCTTTCCCGATCACAAATCTCTAGATCAACCTATTTGAAATAATCATAGCCTCCCTTCAATTCTCTAATCTCACAAGTCAAAAATCTCCTACTTGGGTTTTTCTTCGTCCATGATGTTCTCGTATTGATGCCCATCACATTTGCAATTATTATCAACAAGTCTTCCATTGCAGCAATATGAAGGTATTACAGAGAATCAAAGGGAAATAATTAGAGAGAAATTTCAAATTTGTGAACTTAAAGATCCTAATTTCCATTTAAATTGGGAATTTTATTACCTTTGGAGGAGAAATGTTACTGTTTCTACTGCTATGTCAACAACCATATAAGTTTCTATTAAACCTATTAGAACATGACAAATATCTCATTTATTTCTCTCTCCTCCATGTAAGCAAACTATTCGAGGTTACTAGTTAGAAGCCTACAAATTATACTTGATTATAAGTTTTTAATAAGTTGACACACTCGATTGTAACTTTTGAAACTTTAAACACCAAATTGTCAAATTATGCTAAGTTGACACACCCAATTTATCGTTTTTCCTTATATATATATATATATATATATATATATATATATATATATATATATATATATATATATATATATATATATATATATATATATATATATATATATATATATATATTGCAACTCTTAACAGGCTCACTAGTTAGCTCGAAAGGTTGATCCCATGAAGCTTTTTGTGTAAACGCACACGAAGAAGCATGATGGGAAGACTTTCGTTGACTTGTAATCGTAGCTGGTTCATGTAAGTAAAAAAGTTTACTTGAAATTAAAATTAAAATTAAAATGCAAAATATACATTTCTTGCTATTATGTTAATAATTTTTATTATATAAAATGTAGAAGGATATCACGAATCTTCGCGAGCGTATGTCTCAGCCAGTTCTTGAATCCACTAAGCTCATATCGATAGATGAGAGGGACATGTAACTCAGGGCTGTTAAAGGATTCAAGAAGGGGAAGCTATATGGTATCGAGTCACAAGAATGTAGATTTTATGAAGATCCCAGTGTTGGTTCATCTTCTGCTTTACTCCCACCACTGCCTCCTATAGCTGAGTAGATGCAAGATAGACTATTTTAGGAGACGGTCAAAGACATGCAGATTCAGATGCAGTAGTAGGTGGAACAACAAATGCAACAGTAGATGCAATAGATGGAGGACCTCTTATAAGCCTTAGTACAATAGTCTAAATTTTCTCTTCCACCTCATATGCAGATTGTTGTTACTCGTCCTCCTCCACCTCATCTATAGACAGATGTTGCTCCTTCCGCTCCTCCTCCACCTCATCCTACTCATACTTCCGGTGATGATGAGGATGACTACATCGTGGATCCGGATGCAAAAGACACTACAGATTTAGTTTAGGATTTATGATTTTTTTTCCTATATACATATGAATGCTACTTTACTATTTCTTTTTTTTTTTTGTTATACAAATATATGATTTTAATTTATATTGAGTTATATTTTTTATTATAATTTATTATATATCATTTGCATTTTATTTATGATTTAGTAATTTAATTTTTATTTTTTTAATTAAAAAAATAAATATCATCATTTATTGACTGATTTACCGGCCAAAATGAATTATTTTATTAATATTCTAAAAACTTTACTAACCGCTTTGCCGACAAAATTTATTTATTTAATATTATATTTACTAACCGATTTCCGATGGAATTTACTTTCTCATGTATTCTTAAAAACAGAATCACTGACTACCCTTATTTGATTACCAATAGTCTTGCAGCCGGTAAATTCACAGATCAACGAGAAATTTGGTTAGTGAAATTTTACTGATAAGGGTTATACCGAGTTTTTCGATTTGTCGGTAATTGGTCAGCAATGTTCTTCACTAACCATTTTTCCATGATAAATCAGTAATTTATTGTAGTGATGGTAGACTAATTAATTGAAATATAAAAATATATGCTGAGGTATAGTCTATTAATAAGTGCACATTTTCTTAGACAATAAATTTAAGATTGATTCTTCCTCTTCAATGCTCAGTATTTTAGAATGCTCCATTTTAGCTAGGCAAACTCAAATGTAGACCTCTTATTAACCTAGTTCCTTTTGCCTTAGATTTTGATCTTTTATTTTTTATTTTTAATTCTCATATTTCGATCTTTTATTTTTTATTTTTAATTCTCATTCATTTTTATATTTATAGCATTAGAGATAGAGAATAAAATTTTTAAATTTAATATTTAATTGATAAATATATTATCATTATATATATATGCTAGTGTATTCATTTTATTTATTTTTTCACAAGATGGCTGTTGTAATTTTGATAAAAAAAAAATGAAAGGTAACTATTACATACTTATTTGAAATGGTTATTTTATGCGAACTAAGAACTCGCCTAAAAAGTCCATATCCTACTAGATTATTAGTAGAAGGAGTCATTTTCTAATTATAATATAATTATGAAAAATCCGTTTACAATTAAAATATTATAGTAGGTAAATTCTCTCTTGATAAGGACGTACATCATAAGATATTAATATAAATAACTCTTAAATCTCTATAAGGAGGTGACTCTCAACTCTTAACTCTTAATTCTAAACTCTATAATTCACATACTCTCCACAATTATAATTTTATTTACTTAAATATCAAAATAGTTCTCAGACACATTGCCAGGGCCCTCTAATTTTTGCCTTACAGGTATCGAAAATTACC
This sequence comes from Reutealis trisperma, assembly GCA_947687605.1. Lineage (NCBI taxonomy): Eukaryota > Viridiplantae > Streptophyta > Magnoliopsida > Malpighiales > Euphorbiaceae > Reutealis > Reutealis trisperma. Next base: position 1,183,281 of record CANTUT010000135.1, on the reverse strand, counting down.
TAGCAATGTATTTAAAATTGTAATTCATCTTGAGCGCATCAATTAGTGCAGTGAGCGTGAAACTCGCCTCTAAATATAACTAAAGCTGTTATGTCCAATAGTAGACTAAAATAAGATTATTTAATGAGCAATAGCCAAAAGTCTACCGCTTGATTTTCGCTTTAGTTTATCAATAACTAACTCCATATTAGATTTTGCCTCTTACATATTATAATGTATTTACATATAAATTACATGATATTTATTTTAGCAGGCTTGGTTAATCGCATGCACACCGTCAAAGAAAAAAAAAAAAAAAGGGATAAATCACATGCATGGCAAATCATGAATCACGAGCAGTCGCAAGCTTAGTGTTGCTTTATCGGAGACCAGCTCTTTGTTTCAATGTGTTTTATATATATATATATATAGTCTTAACAATAAGATGCCGCCTTGATTATTTAGTCGACAAACAATAAAAAACAATAAACAATAATTGTTTGACTGTTTGTCATGTCAGATGTACATTATGCTACTTCCACTTTCATTTTTTGCCTACGTTTTTCTATCTTTTGTATTACCAAAAACGAAGAAAAAAATATTTTCGTTTTAATTTATTTAAATTAGAGAATTTATTTATTTTTATTGATCATGCTGGGATTGATATTTAAAATATAATTTTTAAATATTTTAATTTGTGAAATCAATATTTTTTCAATATACATAGTAAATATACATATTGAATATACAATAATACTATATCATTAAACTCATCTCTATATATAAATTAATTTTAATAGACGTGTAAATTAATCAGAAAATTTCTGATAAGATAGAAGAGAAAAATAAAAAAAAAGAAAACCCTTCTTTATATTTACATTTGTATTTCATTTTTCTAAGAAAAGAGAAATTTATCTTTATATTTACATATATTAATTCGTTCTTTTTTAATAATTGATTAAAAATATCATGTTATTACACCTTTACACTTTTTTCAAAGATCAATAATAATTTTGAAGACCAGTATGCATATATTGGGTAAAAAGACTAAAGATTATGAAGTCAATTATAATATTCAAAGCTTGCGAAATATAAAAGATCACCAAGGGTGACTCCAACCTCGAACATGAAATTCATATAACTTAATAATATAGTATCAATAGAATCTTTTTTAATCTTTTCTTTATTTGTTAGACCTAATGATTAGTTGTGTTTTTAAAATTTTAGATTTTCAAGATGCGCACACATTCTCCATATGTGAATCAAGATCCACCATGGGATAGGCGTACCTCAAGAGGTGCCCAAGATTTCCTACATTGAAGATCGCAATGGGATAGGCATACCCAAATGGGCACTCAAGATTCCCTACTTTGAAGATTGTTATGGAAAAGACGTACTCAAAGGGGTACCCAAGATTCCCTACATTGAAGAACGCCATGGGATAAGCATACCCAAAGGGGCGCCCAAGATTTCCTAAGTCATTGAAGATTGCTATAGGATAGGTGTACGCTAAGGACTGCCCAAGATTTCCCACGTTGAAGATCACTACGAGATAGGAGTACCCAAAGGGGCGCCTAAGATTCCTTACTTTGAAGATCGCCATGGGATAGGCGTACCCAAAGGGACTCCCAAGATTCTCTAAGTTATTAAAAATCACCACAGGATAGGCATATCCAAAAGGGCGCCCAAGATTCCTTATGTCAAAGGTCACCATGGGATAGTAAAGAAAACTATCATGTTTTTCTATTTTATTGATAAAAGAAAATGGATACAAAATATGAACACAAGGTAAGCTTATTTATCATGTATCTCTAACTGATTTTCCATAAAAAATGATAAGCTAAAAAATCTAATTTAAATATAAAATTAGAACCAATGTTGATCCAGTCAATTCTCAATCTCCATCAAATATGGACAACTCTTTTGCTGGAGTTTCTTCAGTTTTTGGACTATCACATTGGCTTGAATTGGTTGTTACTTAAATCATCTTATCACCCAACATTTCTCTATTGATATGGGATTTGATATGAGGGTGGTTGTTATTAGAGATTTCAGCCTTATCACTCCATTTTATTTGAACTCCCTTATCACTCCATTGACCCTCACAATTGTTATTACTAATGTGTACAATATTGCTAATATCCTTTCGCAAACTATATTGGGGTTGAAGACATAGTTTGGTTTGGAAGAATTTGAGAGCATATTTGGACATTGATTTAGTGAAGACATCAGCAACTTGAAGATTAATAGAGATATGTCATGTGATAAGCAACCCAGGAGCAACCCGTTCGCGCATAAAATGATAGTCGAGCTCAATATGTTTACTTCAAGCGTGAAATACAGGGTTAATTGTCATATAAAGAGAACTTAGATTGTCATAGTAGAGGACTAGAGGAGAGGTAAGTGGAATGTGAAGATCTTTAAGAATGAAAGTGAGACATGTAAATTCAGAGGTAGTGTTGGCTATTGCTATATATTCAGCTTCTATGCTTGATTTGAAACTATATGTTGCTTCTTGGTACACTAGGAGATAAGGTTACTTCCAAGAAAAACATAGTACCTAGTGGTGGAACGTCTAGTCGTAGGACAGCTAGCCCAATCTGCTTCAGAATAAGCACATAGATCAAGTGCAGTGTGGGAATTAAAATGCAAGCCATAATCAAGAGTACCCTTTGTTTATCTCAAAATTTGTTGAACAAGTTTCAAATGTCCAACATAGGGATTATGCATGAATTGAGATACATAATTGACACTATAAGAAAGTTCTGGCCGTGTTAACGTCAAAAATTATAGAGCACCAACAAATCTGCGGTAGTGGCTAGGATCTTCAAGTGGAGTGTCAGTTGAAAGAAGTTTGACCTTTGATTCAAGTGGTGTTTTCATAGGTTCACTGGCCACCATTTGAGACCGTTCAATGATAGTCAAAGCATACTATGATTAGGACAAATGAATACCATTAGATGTTTTAATGATCTCAATGCTAAGGAAATGATGGACTTCACCCAAATACTTCATAGCAAATTCTTCACTCAGGAGTTGAATGAATGTTGCAATGAGTTGTGAAGTAGAACTTACGAATAGTATATCATCTACATAAAGAAGTAAAAAAAGTGAGCCTTGATCAAAGTGAAATATAAATAAAGATGGATATGCCAAGCTACAAAAAAAAAATTAGGAAGAAAAGCACTAAAACGATCAAACAAAGCACGTGGTGCTTGTTTAAGACCATAAAGAGCTCTTTGAAGCGTGTACACAAAATTAGGATGTTGAGAATCTGCCATTCCTGGAGGTTATTACATATAAATATTTTATGAGATTCTACCATGCAGAAAGGCATTTTTAATGTCAAGTAGACGTATAGGCCATTGTTGAACAAGAGCTACAGGAATGGTTCCAGGTTTGATGATTAGAAAGAAGGTCTCAATATAATCAATCCCATCAATTTGGTGGAAACCTTTAGCAACAAGATGAGCCTTTAAGCAATCTAGAGAGCCATCAGGTTTGAGTTTAGATTTGAATACCCACATTGATCTAATAACATTCATATCATCAATATGAGGAATAAGTTCCCATGTTTGATTTCGGTGAAGAGCAGCAAGTTCTTCTTTCATGGCTTTCTTCTAACCAAGATGAGCTAAAGCAGATCGAATGTTATGAGGCTCGCAAGGGATATTGGCAAACATTGTAACAGTTAAAGTATATTTTGGGTTTCGCTTAACAATTCCACTTCGAGCTCGTGTGACCATAGTATGAGAGGGCGCAACCTGTGAAGTCTGAGACACAACATCTGCTGCTTATAAGGCAGTGGGTTCTCCTATTGGTTGAAGTTCATGATTCGAGGTTCCAGTAGATGAATTTGTTGTTGACATTGGAACAGTAGGAACTGAAACTGCCACACATAAGTCTTATGTTGGTGTTAGGACATTAAGGTTTGAACTTATGTTGTACTGTAACAACGAACTATTGTCAACAGAGTTGGCAGGAGACATGCCAGATTATGAGTCAGTAACATAAGCCATAACTAATGGTAAAGGGCTTTGACATGGTGGTGGAGCATCTTCTAAAACGTAATCTAGAGAAAGAGTGAAATTATTATGTGTCAACCAAGAATCAAATATACTAATGACATATTGTTGCACGATTTTGCAAGTGTACAGGTTATGCCAAGTAATAGTGTGTGAATAGAGTGTCGAATCCACAGGGAAGGGTTGACAAGTACCAAAATTAAGATTACTCTATTATTTAGAAAATCAATTATGAGAATTTGTAATTTAAGCTAAAGTGAAATTCAAGTAAATAAATAATGATAAATATGAAAATAAGATTAAAGGTCTAGAATTTAAAATTCATCAATTGATCACATATGATTTTTTTTATAATCTCTAGATGGATTATTTTTGCTAGAATTAATGATTAGATTTTCCTAAATTATATGATGTTCTCTCTCAAGATACAACATATGTGTTCATATTAATCTTATATCTACTCTCGTGATTATAAGCAATTAACACAAACCCATTAAGTTTCATGAAAATCCTTTTAAAAATCACAAAGGAGTATTCTTATCTCTAAGCAATACATTCCCTAGGTCAATTATCCTAATGAACTAATATTGTGTTTTCACTCTCGCTACTTCACACAATATCTTAAATCATGCAATTAATGGCCAATTAATTACAAGCATTAAGTTCTAAGATAAAAGATTAATTCCAACAATCAAACCCAATCAATTAAATATAAATAATCATATGCAAATCAAAAGATTACATCTAAATCCTAGAAAGATAAATTTAGCTATTCATAATTAAAAGAGAAGAAACAATTAAATTAACAATAAAAATAATAAACATAATAATAACTTATAATTAAATTCAAGAATAGAGTTTAGAAAGAACTCTTTTTGGGATACAATATTTGATGAACATGAGCTCTAAAACTTCTCTTGATAAAAATAACAAAAAAGAAAACTAATCTATTTTTTTATCTCTAAATATTTTTTTGATGGATTTCTTGATGCTATTTTCCTTTGCCAAGCATGGTATTTATAGGCATGTTTGGTGGAAGAATTCAAGTTCCATTAAAATTCTTACATTAAAAATTTAACATTGATAGTTAGGTTGGCTACCAACCATTGAATTCCTTTATCAATATTCAAAAATGGTTAGGTTGGCCACCAACCATTGAATTTATTTCTCATGGATTGAAAACTTGAATAATTGCTTGCATCATTATTTTTATGATATAATCGTCTGCATCATTTATTTTATTGCATCATTATGACATTATTTTGATCTGCAAAAATAAAATAAAAATACTTAAAATATGTTATAATTTATTTATAAATTTTAGAACTATTTATTTCTCAAAATAACTAATAATATTATTGCATTCTTGAGAATTGAGCTAAAATTTAAGTTTAAACACATAAAATAACTCTAAGAATGTAGAGTTATCATATATGGACTCATAGGTATATCAATAGGCTTGTTTGTAGACGTATGGGAAGCATAACTCATCAAAAACAACATGTCTGGATATAAACAATTTTTGCTTGAGGGATGAAAGCACTTATAACCTTTATACTTATCATTGTATCCTACAAAAATGCAAGGGACTGTTTTTAGATCAAATTTGTTTGTTCGTGTATTCCAAGTGTGTGGAAAACATTTTGAGCCAAAGATACAAAGAGAAGAATATACTGGATGAGTACCATGCAGTGCAAAATATGGAGTGTTAAAGTCTAAAGCAGAAGAAGCTAGTCTATTAATGAGGTAAACAGTAGTAGAGAATGCTTCAACCCATATAGATAAAGGTGCACCACAGTGAAACAACATAGTCATACCTAGTTCTCATATTATTCAATGTCCTTTTTCAACCATACTTGTCTGCTTAGGGGTGTAAGGGCAAGATACTTGATGAATAATTCCCGTTGACAAGAAGTGAGCTAACAATTTGGAATTGACGAACTCACCCCCTCCATCTGAATGGAAGATTTTAATTTGTTTGTTAAATTGCCTCGCTACATACTGTTCAAATGCAAGAAAGACATCAAAAAAATCAGACTTATGTTTTAAAGGCACAATCCATGTATATTTTGAAAAATCATGAACAAAGCATCCATAAAATCTAAAATTTCCAATAGATACAACTAGAGCTGCTCCCCATACATCACAATGAATTTTTTTCAAAACAACTAATAGCAGAATGTTCAAAACAAGTGAAAGGTAATTTGTTAAGTTTGCCTAACTGGCAACTGTCACACAGTCTGTCAGTTTTTAGTGATCCTAAAACATCAATTAATCCTTTATTTTTCAATAATTGCAAAGCAAAAAATTGAGGATGTCCTAAGTGTTGGTGCTAAACTTTAGCTGTTCCAGACTTGAAACGATAAGAAAAATGCAACTCTGGTGAATTGGATGGGACATAAAGATTATCCTTGCGTCTCCCCTTCATTATTAGTTGACCTATTTCCCATTCCTTAACCAACAAACCAACATCAGAAAATTCACAATTTATAGGATATTGAGTAGTTATTTGACTTATAGAGAGGAAATTTTTTTGTTAAGTCAAGTACAAGTAGAACATCATGAAGTGGCAGTGTTACATTATTTTATTTGATATAAGTATCTCTAATACCAGTAATTGATAAAGGAGAACCATCCCCAATAAGAATAGAATCAGCACGAATATATTCACGAATATTTGATAACATACCTGCCTTACCTGTCATGTGATTAGATGCCCCTGTATCTAAAGTGCACTCAATGTTAGCTATAGTATTGTCTAAGGTGAGAGCTGCTAGAGCTTGTGGGATTTCATCACGTTGCATAGGGTTCTTTGGTATCCACCAATAGATTTTGGCTATGTGACCCATAACTCCGCAATATTGACATTTTTGACCACGGTACAAATCTCTTTCTGTCTGAGTCACTTGGTGGTAGAGGTCATTTTTGTTAAGGAGTTGAGTTTTCTGACCTATTTTGATTGTTGCTTCTAGGTTGCTGTGCCTAAAAACCACGTCTAATAGAAGTGAATTTTTGTGTGTTCCCATTATAACTCGATGAGTTCTTCTGATTGCGTTGACCATAAAATGCCACTTGATGAATATATTGTGAGGCTGTTGAATCTGTACGATTAGAGAACCACTGCGTCTTTGATCAAAGTTCTAGAGTTGTGATACTAACTCAGTGTATGTTGGTCTTAGAGGTCTTAGCATAATAGTTATGAAGGTTTCGTATTAAGGACCAAGACTAGTAAGGAGATAAAACACTTTTTCTTTATTAGGTAATGGTTTTCCAGTTGTAGTAAGATTGTCACATAGCCCTTTAAAGATACAAATATGTTCACAAATGGTTTTGTCATCTTCCTTGTGAAGATATGTAACCTGCTGTCATAGTGTGAATTCGCATTCTTGTGAATCTTGAGCATAAGAATCTTTAAGTGCTTCCCAAACTCCATGGACTGTCTTATCCTAATAACAAGACCAAGTGCTTCTTTTGAGAGTGTTCCAATAATCCATCCCCGAAGGAGACAGTTAGATTTTTGCCAGCTGATGAATTCATTTGTTAATCTTGGTGTGGAGTCTATTTCTATTGCTATTTGAATTTGGTGAGGTATATTTGGTTGGAGCTGGTGTTTCATTGGTAAGATAACCAACAAGATCTTGGCTTTCAGCAAGACTCAAGGCCTGTTCATGCTATAAAAGGTAATTAGAAGGTGTAAGTTTGAGAGTGATGACATTGTTGACATTCAAAAATAATGAAGTCATGTTGTGGGTTGTGTTAAGCCCTGTGTTCAAAGGGCTCTAATACCATAAAGAAAATGGATACAACGTATGAAAACAAGGCAAGCTTACTTATCATGTATCTCTAACTGATTTCCATAAAAATGATAAGCTGAAAAATCTAATTTAAATATAAAATCAGAACCAATGTTGATCCAGTTAATCTTCAATCTCCATCAGATACAGACAACTCTTTTGCTGGAGTTTCTTCAGTTTTTACACTTGAATTGGTTGTTACTTGAATCATCTTATCACCCAACATTTCTCTATTGATATGGATTTGATATAAGGGTGGTTGTTATTAGAGATTTTAGCCTTATCACTCCATTTTATTTGAACTCCCTTATCACTCCATTCTCCATTTTATTTGAACTCCTTTATCACTCCATTGACCCTCACAACTATTATTGTTGATGTGTATAATATTGCTAATAGATAGATGTACCCAAAGGGGCACCTTAATAATAAGGATTGACGGATTATAGGATCACTTATAACTCTTTATAAGTAGTAGGTAAAAAAGCTCACCCAAGACTTCCTAAAAAGAAGAATTGCCATGGAATAGGCAATGTCATAAAGCTCTTCCAAGACTCTCTAAAGAGAAAATTCGCCATGGGATAGGTAAACTACAAGTTTGCCCAAGATTCCCTAAAACAGTTAAAAGAGACAATTGCAAAGGAAATAGGTGAGCTAAAAGTTCACCCAAGATCCTTAAAGTTCAAGTTGTGAAGTTTTGGAAATTGGCGAACCATAAATTCGCTTGAAAAATATCCTATAAATATTTATGAAAAGTTCTTGGTCAAAATTATCAAATTTGGAAAAATAAAATATATATGGAATACAATGATAAAGATATCGAAAAATATAGGGGAGGATTTACATCATGGAGGTGTGTGCTAACAAGAAGAAAGCTTTTCTGAGAATAGAAGTCAACTCCGAGCTTTTGTCTTGAAACTGGTGGAGGCACACTGAATTAATCAACAACTAAGGAATTGCAAGAAAACTTGCAAAATCTCTAAAAGAAGAATCAAAAGAGAAAGTGTAGAAAGGAAACTACAAAAATTACAGATTATAATTAGTATTTGTAATTCACCTTGAGCGCAAAGTGTAAAGAGGAAACTATAAAAATGACAGATTATAATTAGTATTTATAATTCACCTTGAGCACATCAATAATGACTTAACTGATTATAATTAATATTTATTTTGATTATATTTATAGAAAATTAAGTTTCTTCAACAACTTATAATTAATGTTTATTTCAAAAGAAAAGTTTTTTATTTTTTACAATAGTATTGTTGTCCTTTTCAAAAGACCAAGCTAGAATTTTCAATTTTTTATAAGTTGCATTCCTATAAAGCACACAGGCAAGAATTGAGATGTGGCATTCTCAAATAGCATAGGCCATTGTTGTCTTAGATTTCAAAATTTTCAATTCCTGCCTTTTATGTTCAATTACTAGGAAACCCAAAGTCTTATCCTTTCACCCATTTTCCCCATTTCATGAGACAAAACCAAAATGCTAGTAAGAAGAAAACACTCAAAAGACACAATTAAGAGCGACCTTATAATATAATTGTTACATATCAAAATGAACCACCGACCTCATGCGAGTTACAAACTCGCTCATATGAGGTTTAATTGAATTTTTAGATATCATTTAGAGGATACTTTGCCAAAGGCACCATTTTCTCAATTATCCCACTACTACTCAGTAACAAAAATTTTATATCTTACTCGACTTCTATCACCAAGAATCCTCCTCTAATAAGGATTGGTATCACAAGATACTCCTATAAATAGCCTTTTTTTTTTTCTCCATAATTAAAGTAATGCAATTATTGAGACTCTCTAGAGATTCTAGTTCTATAAAGTCATACTTTTACTGACCTAAACATCAGAGGGTAAGTATCGGAATGGTCTCTCAAACACATTATTTTCGTCTAAACTCTCTAATTTTTTGCTCTATAAGTATCAAAAATCGTCTAACAATTTACTAGAGATCAAAATTAATCTTGAGCACATCAATAATTATAACATAATTTGCATTAATCAAGAATTTCATCAGAAGTCCCAACTGCATTATTTTTTGCCTGAACTTCTTCAACCCTCAAATTTAAATGTCTTTTCCTCCTCATCCTCATAAAGGATGTAGAACACACTGCTTATAATAACACAATATAAAAAAAAAAAAAAAGTGCAAAACTAATAAATAAAAAAAGTGCAATTCTTTGAAACAAAACCACAAAAATGTGGTGTTCAAATATTTGTAAGAAAAAAAAATGCAAGGGAAAAACTAATAAAACTAATCTTTTTTATTGCAAATTTTTGTGAGTGCTTCTTGCAAGGAAATTGGCAACCCATCATTCTCAGAATATATAGCAATAGAAATTATAATGACCAATAATAACTCCACACTACTTAATGATATAACATTTATAGAGGAGTCCAATAATCCCATCTGTTAAGAGCCTTTAAAATTGTAAAATTATCAAATATTACTCATAAACAGTAATCAGAACAGAATTTATATGAAAAAAGCTGGTGGAACAAAAAAATTATATGAACAAAGCCTTAAAACATTATAAACTTTATTCGAGTACGTGGGTCTAGGCTTCACAAAGTTTTTCCTAAATTAAACATGCACTTATATAATTATTTGCTTGAGAAAAAAATTTTCCTAGCTAGTTGAAAAATAATAATTCAGATAATAGTAAATAATTAAATGTAAAAATAAATTAAATTATTTAAAATTGTAAAGTTTGACATATCACTTAAAATTGTAGTCATCATAGTTAAATACTACTCACTCTATTCAAAAAAGATAGAACTATTTCTATTTCATAAAAATTAAGAAAAGTGGTTAATTTAATTAAAATAATAATTTATATTTAATATTTTCTACAAATACTCTTTTATTTATGTCAGTAAATAATTATTTTGTAAAGAATTATTGTCTAATTTTTTAATATTAAGTGTTAAAATCAATAAAATTCCATTGTTTTGATAAAAAAAAATTACTCTCTCCATTTCAAAATAATTGTCTCTTTAAAAATTTTATTTTGTTTTAAAATATTTGTCATTTTAATATTTCAAAAAAATATTTATTATTTTTTTTCAACTTTATGCTCTCTTTATCCCTCTATTAAATATTCACATTAATTATTTTTATTTCTTTGCATCAAAATCAAAAAAGGATATTTTATTATTTTTAATTTATAATTATGACAATTAAATGACTTTCTTAATATATATGTACTCTTCTAAAACGACTATTAATTTGAAACGGATGGAATAAATTTTTATTATTAATTAATCTGCCAACAACTCAATCATTTCATTTAATGAATAATGTGGAAAGATACATATATATTTTAGTAATAATCTAATAAAATTGATTAATAGTTTGTTGATAAAAATATGGTTGTATTAATGTTAAAACATATTAAATAAGAATATATTAGTAAATTAACAAGTAAACTACTATTTGAAAAAGAAAAATTATCTATAATTTACGACAGACGAAAAAAGAAAGTTAACTTTTTTATTTGTTTTTAAACGAGGGAATATTTTATTAAAATTTTATTTTCTTCTCATTTAAATTATTTCCAAATTAATTTAATTAATTTTTTTTTTCTAAAGAAAAACTATGCAATTATAATTAACGATTTATTAATATCTATCGGTTTACTTCGAATTCACCCAAAAAGATAACATATACGTGCCCTTCAAAACTTGTTTGTTTAAAATATGAGGACACGTGTCATTTTCCTCGCACAAAATTGCTTACGTGTAAATTGAAGTTCACTTCCGATATTGCCGCATCATCCAGCACGTGTCAATCAACCGAATACCTTTAATCATCATCGTTCCCTCTATAAATTGTCAATGACTTACCGTTGCATGATTGATCAGTTTTATGAAGCAAAATCTTGGTAAGTTTGGTTTTTCAGAAGTAATGTCTTCAAATCAGCAGCAGCCACAATCAAGAGATGATCTTGATGCCAGGGCTAGGCGAGGAGAGACTGTAGTCCCTGGTGGTACTGGAGGCAAGAGCCTTGAAGCTCAGGAACACCTTGCTGAAGGGAGAAGCAGGGGAGGACAAACAAGGAAGGAACAGCTGGGAACCGAGGGGTATCAGGAAATGGGCCGCAAAGGTGGGCTGAGCTCGACGGAGGAGTCTGGTGGCGAGCGAGCTGAGAAGGAGGGTATCCCTATTGATGAGACCAAGTTTAGGACTAAGAGCTAGTCATCCACTGGCTTTTTGGCCAAAAATGCAGTCCGGCTTCATGCTAGTACTTGTTTATGCTAATAAAAATAATGTTTGCTAATTAGCAAGTGTCTTGGTTAGCGTTAATATGGGGTTTTAGTAGGGTTGGGTTTAAGTAGCTATTTAGCTGTTTTATGAGGGTAGCTGTTTTGACTTTTGTTTTCGCAACTCTTTTATGGTCATATGTGCTCTTTGATAATAATATGAGCTACTAATATTTTACAGTTTTTATTACGCCTTGCTAATATTTTACATGTGTATAACTCAATTTTGTGATTTTTTTTTTCACTAGAATTTCTGTAAATTCAAATAAATTAATTTGTGTGTCACTTGAAATTTCTCGACAACATCTTTTCTCTGAACTTAGTGATGAACATCCAAGTGATAAACGTACTAAAAATACGAGTTTGGCATCAAATTTTACTTGCATGAAGTCTAGAAAAATTTAGAGAACGTTTTTGCTTACGTTTAGGGATAAATGTGTCTTATATATGGATTATTTTGTGTGCTAAGTCAATGATGATATTTTAATTGGTTGATGTGATTTTTTTCAGTGAAGTTGTTGAGGTTCATTTTTATTCTGATATTGATTAAAATTGCACCTGTTATTTTAATTTTTTACTTGTGATTTCCGAGGGTTTTCTCGTACCATACATGCGAACATGAACAAAAAAAAAAAATAGTTAGCATAGGTCGGAGTATATCTCCAGTAAGCACAGGAGTAGATCTCCACGAAGAAGAGGCTGAAAGACAAGCGTCTACAGACATTTAAACCTTTTAAAACCAAAAAGAGTGGGTAAGGAATAGAGTTGAGGCATTCACCGATTCGTATTGATACATCATGGAATCCGGTGTATCGTATTAACGTTAATTATAATACATATAGTACAAGAATTTAAAATATTGGTTAATATAATTATATCACATCTTTTAATATTTATAATTAAAATTATATTAATAGTTAAATTTTTTCATAAATATTTATTTCTTTATTTCTATAAAATTATCAATTTTTTTTTATAAAATTACCAGTTTAATTCTTATGTTGAATTTATAACATCTTTCTTCCCTTCTCGAAAGAGTCAAAAGAAATTGAATCTTTGCTATGCCCCTTGAATCTATCTACTTCGGCTACAGAGCATGAATGACTCTTGCTATTGAATCAGCAACTAGTCTAATATATATAAATATATATATATATATATAGGTACTCCTGCCGATTTCTACTTTGAGCTTCACTCATACGGTAAGGCTTCGCTCTTTGCACTAATGAAGTTATTAAATATTATTTTATATTTATTTAAGTAAATTATTTAATGAATTAAATAAAATTTACTTTGTATAAATTTACATAAAATTAATAATATATATTATTATCTATTTAAATTAATTATAAAATAATATTTTTAATTTTTTATAATATTAAAATTTTGTTGTAAGATTAATATTATTAAAATGATATTTAAAATTTTTTATGCATAGAAATTAATCTATCAAAACTCATAAATCATATAGTATAAGTTTATCAGTTATAAAATATAAGTTTAAAAGATATAAAATATAAATTTATCACTTTTAAAAAATATATTTTATTTTTTTACTATTATAACTGATGGACCTACAATTTACAAATGATAAACCTACACCGTATATTTGATAAATTTATAAGTAATATCTAATAAATTTGTTGCTTATAAATAGTGAAAAATGATTATTATATAAACTATATTTGACGGTTAATTTTCAATGAATCTATATTATAATACTGATCAATCTACATAATACAAATGATAAACCTATATTATATATTTAATGAATCTATCAATATAAAATTTTTTATGATTAGAAACTAATTTACCGAAGTTCATAAATTATAAAAAATAAGTTCATCAGTCATAAAACATAAATTTGTAAAATATAAAGTATAAATTCATCACTTGTAAAAAATATATTTTATTCTCTTACTATTATAACTGATAGATTTATAATTTACAAATGATAAATTTACATCTTATATTTGATAAATTTATAAGTAATATTTAATAAAACTATATATTGCTTATAAATAGTAAACATGATTATTATATAAATTATATTTGACAATTAATTTTCAATGAACCTACACTCTATTACTAATGAATATACAATTTATAAATGATGAACCTACGTCATATATTTGATAAAGCTATAAGTAGAAAATTTTTTATGGTTAGAAACTAATCTATCAAAATTTATAAGTTATAGATGATAAGTTCATCAGTTATAAAGTATAGGCTTATATAAAACATAAATTCATCACTTATAAAAAATATATTTATTCTCTTAATAGTATAATTGATGGATTTATAATTCATAAATGATGCTCTTAATAGTATAATTGATAAATTTATAGTTTATAGATGATAAATCTACACTATATAATTGATGAATTTATAAATACAACATAATAAATCTGTTGTTTATAATTAGTGAACATGATTATTATACAAACTATATTTGACAATTAATTTTCAATGAACCTACACTCTACTACTGATAAATTTACAGTTTACAAATAATGAATCTATATTATATATTTGATAAATTTATAAGTAATACTTAATGAACTTATTGTTTATAAATAGTGAACATGATTATTATATAAATTATATTTAATGATGAATTTTTACTGAATCTATATTATACTATGGATAATTTAATTTAACATTTATTGATAAAAATCATAAATTATAAACTAAAAAAATAATATTATTGAAAATTAATTATTTAATCAAGTTAATAATTTATTCAAGGGCTTAATAATAATAATAATAATAATAATAATAATAATAATAATAATAATATTATTATTATTATTATTATTATTATTATTATTATTATTATTATTATTATTATTATTATTACTCCCTCTGTCCACAAATTATAATTCACTTTTATTTTGACACAAAGATTAAGAATTTATATTTATTTTACTATTTTATCTCTATAATAATCACAAATTGCATAATTATTTTAGAATAATGTGATTGATTATAATTATACTAAATGACATATTTGGAAACACAATAATAAATTTTACTGGAAAAAAAAAGTGGACTATTTATTTTGGACATCTCAAAAAGAAAATAGAGACTATAATTTGTGCACAGAGGGAGTATTATTTTAAAAAAGATTTACTTTTGAAAATTCATTGTCATTAAAAAATAAATATGATATTTTATAAAAGTGCAAAATTACTTGTAAAAACCATTTAAAAAATTACCCATAAAAATATTAAAATTTATAAAAATCTTGAAAAATTAATGATATTAAAATTAATTATCATTATAAAAATCAAATAAAAAAATTGAACTATTAATGTAATTTTTTATTATAAAAACTAATGCAAATTTAATTAGAATAATTAAACAAATAAAAAAATCAACCATTAATATAATTTTTTCTTAGAGAAATAAAATAAAATAAATAGAATTTTAGTTGCAAATATCACAAACAAATTAAAAAGCAAAAAAATAAAAAAGAAAGAAAGAAAAAAAAAATAGAGAAAAGAACAAAAAACAAATAAAAAAAGAAAAAAGTTTTCAATTTCTGTGGCTCAAACCTGGAATCTAACAATCCGTTTGAAATACAAAATTGTTTAACAATTCATAATATTAGTAAATAATATTATGCTTAGTATATATAATTCAGGTTAGGCTTAATAATCCTAGAGGTTAGCTAACTCGTGGGATAAGTGTTATTTAATATCTAATTTCCCATGTTTTTAGTAATCACTATTCAATGGGATTATTAATCCATTATTTATGATATTTTATTTCTTAAAATAATATCACTTTTTATTTTATTTACTAATATATCCTACAAAAAATGAGATCATAAAAAGTATGATTACTTAATACTATAGATTAAATTTTTTGTACCAAATAAAGTTTAAGATTAATAATTATATGATTGAATTAAGTTTAAAATTCAAACTAATCTTAAAAATTATGAATCCATATATCAAACGGACTGTAAGAGTTGAAAAGAAAGTATGTTAACTAGTTATATTTGTCTATCATTATAATTTTCTTACCATATATATAGTATTTAATATATATCCTGAGACTATGATACTATATAATCTCAGGTTTATATTATAATTTACCCACTGAGTCTGGGACTTCCTTATTTTCTTTTATTGTTGATTAGTGAGATCATTCGTGTGTCAAAAAAGGAAAAGAATCATTCGTGCGATATATTCTTGTATGTACGAATGTTTTAAAAAATATATATATAATAATAAACTGTGAAATTGGTGATCAATTTAAGGAAAAATATTCTGTTTATTTTCAATTAACCAATTTGTCCATAAACTTTTAAGGTAAAAAATCCAATGAAAACTTTTAAGGTAAAAAATCCAATTAAAGCAATGTTTATTAATCTATCCTATCAAATGTAGAATTATAAAAAATAGGATTATTTAATATTATAGATTAAATTTTTTATACCAAATAAAGTTTAACATTAATAATTATATGATTTAATTAAGTTTAGAATTCAAACTAATTCTAAAAATTATAAATCTGTATATCAAACGGATTGTAAGGATTAAAAAGAAAGTATGTTAACTGGTTGTATTTGTCTATCATTATAATTTTCTTACTACATATATAGTGTTTAATATATATCATAAGGTTTTAATACTACGTTGTCTCATATTCATGTTATAATTTACCTATTGAGTCGGGACTTCCTTATTTTATTTTATTGTTGATTAGTAAGATCATTCGTGCGTCAAAAGAAAAAGAGTCATTTGTGCGATATATTCTTATATGTACGAATGTTTTAAAAAATATATATATAATAATAAACTGTGGAATTCGTGATCAATTTAAGGATAAATATCAAGGTAAAATATATATATTTTCAATTAACCAATTCGTCCAGAAACTTTTAAGGTAAAAAATCCAATGAAAACGGCGGTGTTTTATTTATTTTTAAGTCGAATCCAAGGAAAAATGTATAAATCACAGGAATGTAAATTAATATGTTAAACCTTTGACTACAGGAATTATTCAAATAATCGCATTATGGTCCAAATATTTTTTTTTACATCATAAAATTATGAAAATAAAATCACAAAAATGATTTTACCTTTGATAAATCTGTAAATTAAAAAAATTAGAGTATTTATTATTTAAAAAAAATTAAAAAATGATTTTACCTTTTATTATTGCGTATTATAAAGCGTTATGGATCGTTTTTTACTTCGAGCTGATGAACGATTTTTGTCTGCAATAACAGTATTTAAACTACAAACAATTTATTGATTCATATTTAAAATAAAGATTAAATAATTGAAATTTATTAGCTTCCTGATACATAAATTCTTCGAAGGTGATTTTTCTAGAATGACATTTTGTTGCAATTCATCACTTGATATGACTGCCAACGGAAGCTCATGTGCATCAGATGAATTTGGAACTACAGGGAAAGAATTTTCACCATCATCTGATAAGTCATATGTCTTTTCACGTTTTTTTGCCTTCTATTTTTATTGGTGTTCGAATGAGTGGTGAACCAGCAGGGGTGCTATTTGCTGCAGGTGGAAGCATGTATTGCGAAGCATTATCACCTTTGAAAATATGGGTTACACTAAGGATATAGTTGGTTCGCGAAATAAAATGTACAAAAAATAGAATAATTATTTTTAAAGAATACAATAATTAATCAAATTTTATAATTTGATTCATAGTATAGAATAATTATTTTATTCATAGTATATAAATGATCATAATATAAATTAAATATAATTTTATCAAATTTTATTTAAGAAATAATTTAAATACATAATAAATAAAATTTTTATTTGACTTAAAAAATAAAAAATAAAAATGAAATTCTAAAAAAAAAAACAAAACAATAATAGTGAATTTAAGCTTACCAATATTTTTTAAGGGTAAAAATGAAAATACTCTATTTTATAGCTTAAACAATATCAATTTTTTAATTTTTGTGGAATATGTATTTTATGAAAATTGTGGAATTGCTATTCCATAAAATTAGTATTATTGTCTAAAATTTGAACTAAAATTTAAAATAAATATTCTATATGAAATAACTATTCTATTATTTGACTATTTTATGAACCAAACATAGCCTAAATGTTAACCCAAAAGAATCATTTGTTCGATCATTAATGACAACTTGGAAAAGCTTTTGCGATATGAAAATTCTTGTTATTATGAAAATTCTATAGTTATGAGATAAATTACTTGCTGGCAGACCGATGAGTTCAACAGCAGAACGTCCGAACAGGAAAAATTGTTGGTGATCCAATACCATCTTTGACAGTACAACGTAATTTATACCTTTTAAAATGCAAATAAATTATCTGCAAATTATTCAATTATTGTATATGCATATGTATATATATAATTAATTATGATAAAAATTGATTTATATCAAGGGATTGTTATTTTGAATACCACATTTGCATCGAGGACATGTCATATATCACCAACATTTTCACTGTTAACTTCAACATTTCTAATCGTTGCAATGCAAGTGAATTTTATTTCATGGCACATAGGCAAAGCAATGTTTTAGACAATCAATATACTTATAATTTTTAATGCATTTAAATAATATCATGAAAAAATATAATAAATATACCTTATCAACATGAATATCCAAAGTTAATAGCTCAGTGATTTTGTTTTATTTTTTTTTTTGTTAATAATTCTCTTGGCTTTAATATCACAAATGGTTCGATTTTCATTTTCAATCCTTTCAATTTTCTGGATTGGCTCTACTAATCTGTAAAAAATATAGTGTCATTTTTAAATGTGAATCAATGTGAACTAAATAAAATATTTAACTTACCTTAACTTAAAATCATTCACTTCAAGAATATCCAAATTAACAAAAAATTTAGTTGCTGGAGAGCTATTAATCGAAATTTTTCTGCAGTGATATTTATAAAAATGTAATTAGATAAATAATAATATATGAAAAAATATAAATAAAAGATAAAACTAACCATTATATACATATGTTTTTATCTTTCATCTATAAAAGAGTAATTATCACAGCATCATTTGACTGATTATCATAAATATCATCAGCAGGAAATTGAATAACCATTTTATCCCAAAGAGTAAGGTCCAATTTTTCATTGCTATTGAAATTATAAGTAAATATGAGTAATAAAACATAAAAGAATATATAAAACAAAATATAAGCAGAAGTGTTAATATATGTGATTTTTTATTTGCAATATCTTTGCAAACCTGCCCATAATATTTGCCTCTTCCATCTCTCTGATTGCTGTTAATTGTCCTAAAACATCTACATAAAAAAATAAATAAATTTGAGTTAATAGAAGAAATAAATGTATAATATATAATTAATTGTTTTGGAAAAAATACTTGTTAATAGTGTTTTGTCCCCTACTCTTGCTTTAACGACTTCAAAATCCAAAAGATCGAATTGATCAAAGGGGATAGATGATTCATTTCATCGACATGTTTGATAAAGACATTCTTTAGCAATTTAATTTAAAATGGGTGATTACTAATATTATAATTTGGTTGGTTGTGCAGGTATGTCTATAAAACCAGAGATGTAATATATTTCCTTCTTTTAGAATTTGACGAAAATGATGAGTATATTGATCCCCGCCATAAATAAGCCTGTTAAGAGTTATGTTGTTGGCTTTATTGTCATAGATATGAGTTTTATTAATCAATCATCAAGTGATAACAAAGCCTAACATGTCATAATTGAATGGACTTGTGAGATTGATATTAAGAAGAAGGAAGGAAAGGATCAGTGAGCCATGACTTTAGATCCATCCACTAGTTTATTATGATTATCTTTTTCCCTTTCTCTCTCTAATTCTTGTAAAAGGACCTTGGCATAAAAAATAGAGAACTTAGTAGAATATCCTTATGTTCCAGATGATGTTTAGATTTCTATTGCCTCGATAGCCCTTCTCAATCCTTATAATGTTTATAGGAAAAATAATTCTCCTACTTATAGAATTAGAACTCTCATTTATACTCAAAGACCCTTAGTAAAAAGAATATATCCAATCCTCTAAATTGGATCAATGTACTCTCCAAGAAACTAATGAAAAATAATTTGGCAAAAAAAAAAAAGAAAAAAAAAACTAACGAAAAATAATGTCACTCTAGAAATTCTATCTTCTCTTATCACCATATGGGAATAGGAAGGATATGCTCATTTCTATTTGGAAGTTGTTCGAATAGTTCTCTCATTCCATGGAAGAAAAGGTCTACATGTTATTGCAAAAATTGGTCTTTTAGACACCAAATTTATTCATTATGAGTGTGCTGTGATTAGAACTATGTTAAAAATTTTAAATGTTTGTAGCATAGTTTTCACCTTTTTCCCCAATTTTAACCTCTCTCTTTAAGATCCTAACCTTTCCACAGCTTTTAAGATCTAAGTTCAAATCACTAGTGCTGAACAGATTTCTACTTATAAGATTGCTACCCTTCAGCATCAACTCAACTTTCAAGTTCAAAATCACACTCTGGATCTCCCTTCTCAAGGAACTTCTTCAAAAGCTTTGCTTCTCCTGACTGATGGAGATGATGTTCCTACCATTGTTCATATCTCTCAATAAATTTTCAGAGAAGAATTGATCAAACTCATGCCTTTTGAATGGCTTACGAACTATGAAAAATTCCACCAAAAGTCTCAGCTTGTTTAGACTACATCTTCCTCTTTTCAGATGAGGGAAGATGGAATGGTAAAAACAATCTTCTAGGGTCTTAGACTTTCTACATCGATGATGGTCATTATAGTTTCTCACTCTCAAGAAAGGAACACTCCTATCCACAGCTTCTCTCCTAAAGGCTATTATATTTATATTCCCAAAATAAAAGGACACTTTATATGGGATGCTCTAGGAAGTGAAATATATGATCCATCAGGCACTTGTTAACAAGATGATGAGTGTCCAAGTTCCAAGCTAAATAGAAAGAGATGCCATTCTACTCCTTTTCTAACAAGGAGATCAGACATAGATGATGATGATAGTCCATAGGTTAGAATTTATGATGGGTTTTAAAGAAAGAAGCAAAAGAACTCTCAAGCTTTAATAGTTTAAAAAATTACATGAAACCCTTGCCTATCTATAAAAAGGCACTCCAACAACTTTATCAAGAATGATGCTTGTCTCTCTTATTCCCCTTCTAATTATTCCAACAGTTTAATCTTGCATGATGTTTTCTCCAACAAATTCAAAAGAAAATCCTCCTTTGATAAGAATAGTCAATTCCCAGATGAAAACTACCTCTGCTACTTATGTCACTCTTCATACTATTATACTTCTAGCCAGATTAAGAGCCAAAACCTTTTTAAACTATGTTGAACTGGCACACTAATAATGCCAGAACACAAAACAAGTTTCTTTAAAAAATTAATAAAAAATTAGACCAACTTACCTTGCAAGAAAACCAATAGTCCACTTTTGTTCAAAAGATGTACAAAGAACTTTCTTCTCAGATTGCACAACCTAATCATCAATTTTACTATCTCATTGACCAATAAAAATTTGGTAAAGAATTTATATAAAAGAGGCTGAAATTAGATGTAGAATTAACCAAAGTAGAAGCTGATATGGCCAAAACTAAACCAATACCTACTCCATATCTATTTTTTGAACCTCATATCCATTTCACTATTCCTCATATCCACCATCTACCAATACTTATAATCATTTTAAAATGACTTATGAAGTCTTCCATCAACCACTTCTCATCAAAACCAGCTCACAAAAAGCCTTTCATCTTGGAAGTCTATTGAAGCATAAACAAACCCTCCAAAGCCTAAACAATTTTGAAAAGATAAATAGACAATGTTCTCTTAGAACATGGTTTCTATTGTTGAAGAAGACTATGATTCATTAGGAGAACTCTCTGATGGAGAATCTTTATCTTCAGACTCTCAATTGATTGACATAACCCAAATTCTTGCAATTGAGGAATCTTCTTCCAGCAATCCCCAAAGAAATATTATGATAACATTTGAAGAAACTCTTTATTTGACAGATCCATCTGCTCCCCTAACTCCTATGAAGAGTGATGAAGAAACTTATCATATGCATGATCCAGATGATTATCTATCTAGCAAGCCTACTTCAAGTCCCTGGTTTTCCTTTGATGCATTGCCTCCTCATA
Organism: Reutealis trisperma; assembly: GCA_947687605.1. Classification (NCBI taxonomy): domain Eukaryota; kingdom Viridiplantae; phylum Streptophyta; class Magnoliopsida; order Malpighiales; family Euphorbiaceae; genus Reutealis; species Reutealis trisperma. The sequence goes on along the minus strand of CANTUT010000135.1, from coordinate 1,161,055 downwards.
AATGGAGAGTTGTCATTCATGAAATGGATGTTTGGATTGATCTCCAAATGACAAGATCTAAGGCACATCTCAAATAAGTTCTAAAAGAACATATTTCCAGATTTATTAGATCCCTCAAATAATGGTACCAAGTATAAGAACTTATAAGATGATGGCTTTTCTCAATGTTCTTAGTGCGGGAAATGCTCTAGGATCAGAAATATATAAGCAATTTTTTGGTGATTTTTATCACTATGAGAAACAGATGAAACATAAATTCTTTGATATGAAATGTTATTCTTTAAAGCAAGAAGATCTTGATTACTATTATCAAAGAATGTCCAAAAGATATTATATGCTAAATGGCTATAATGATCCAAACCTCAAATATACTTATATCTCATCTCTACCCTAGTGATGACGAGATCATAGCAAGGGTAGTCCAAGGTGAGTTGTTGATTACAAATAGAGTCTTGAACTTACAAGTTCAAGAAGAAGAAAACTAATAAAGGAAAATTATATTTTATACTAGGTGTCTTGTTCAAAATAAAATTTATAATTTAATTATTAATGGATGTAGTGTCACTAATGTTGCTAGTACTACCCTTATTGAAAAATTAGATTTACCAACTTTAAAAGACCCTAACACTTATACTCTAAAATAGTTTAATGATTGTGTTGGAATTAGGGTTACAAAGCAAGTCATAGTTGCATTTTTTTTATTGCTCGGTAGGATGATATTCTTTGCAATGTTGTACTTATGCAAGCCAGTCATATTCTTTTAGGGAGACCTTGGCAATGTGATAGGAGGGTTGTGCATGATGGTTTTACAAACCAATACAATTCTGATAAGGATGGCAAACACATTACTCTTGTACCCTTTTCCGAGGAAAGTAATTGAAAATGAGCTTAAAAGAAAAGAGGGTAAAGTGTCAAAAGAAAAGAATGAGAGTAAAAGTATGAAAAAATAAAGAGTGATAATTCAAAAAAGAAAAGAAAAAACAAGTATGTATGAGTGAAAAAGAAAGGACGGTTTTGTTTACTAATAAGCTTACCTTCCCTTTGCCTAGTTTTCTTTTCTTTTTTTTTTTTTTTAGGATTTCAAAAAAAGATTGTCATGGAATAAGTGAGATGATGATTCTACATTCATTACAATCTTAATTACCAAGAAGGATGAATCAACCTATAAGTTGCAATTCCAAAATGAGCAATGTGATATTTCTTCAAATTTTATTTCTGTTCCTTACGTCCTTAGTGTAAATTCATATTCGAAGTTGAATCATTTTGAGGAGGGAGAGAATGATGTTGTGTTGCAAGAATTTTACAAGGAATTTGAATGGATATTTGAAGAAGATTCAAGAGTATTCAAGCATGATTCAAGTTCATGATTGAAGTTAAAGTGCATAAAGTTAGCCTAGACATGTTTTACAAACTATCAAAGGGGGTAGAAGAAAATCAAACCATACTTTCCTGCAAACCCTCTTTCACATGGCCGTGTAAATCACTTTGGGGTTGCCTATTTTGGGACTTTTCTCTTTGGTCTAAACTTAATTAATTTAATTTAGTTTATGTGTTTTTGGATTGCCTATGTTATATATTAAGCCCAAGACTTGTATGAATAAGTTTATTTTCATATTTTCATTAGTTTTGGGCCTCTTTTATATTAGCCTAATGCCTAATCCAAATTTTAACTTATTTTCTATTCATGAAGTTTTATTTTCTTATCTAGAAAAGATTCCTATTGAATTCCTTAATTAGGAAGAATTTCTAACTTAATCTAGAAGTCTAGAATAGTTTTGAGTGTTGATATAAACTCAGTTTTGCTATATAATTGATAGTTAGAATTATTTTGAATAATAAATTTCTTTTAGTTTTCTCTTAAGTTTAATTATTGTTTGAATCTCTTCAACTTATCAAAAGATTTATCTTTTATGGCGTTCAAACTTATCAAATGTTCATACATTTGGCGTTCAAAATAATTTATACTAAGACACCTAACCACAAGTTGATTTTGTCTCAAAATTTCTAATTTGAATCTAAGTCACTTCTAAGCATATTGTTGTTAGTCTCAAGTTTAATATACTTAGGATTCATATCAACACACCTCAAAATTATAACAATTTTAAAGAGACATGCTAATCCTTATATCTTCTCCACACATACTACATTACTGATGTGAAAGGCCAAAATTCTAGCCCACTTTCAATTAGCCCATCCACAGGAGATGGACTCTCATAAATGGAAGATATACACACTGCACATGCGATACATATATATAATTTTTTTCAAAATATATAAATGCACAAATAGGGACATAGAACACTGCATACCTTAAAACCATGGCAATTTTGAAAAGGTATGCTAACCCTTTTATCACACACAAACTATAATATCGATGTGGGAGGCCAAAACCCCAAATTAAAATAGTTAAGAATATATAAATATAAATTGAAATTCATAAGAACTTTTTTCATGCAGTTAAATGAAATGAAATTAACAATAACACATAATTCATAACTTGGAAGTTGAAATTCCATAAGAAAGCAATGAAAACATCCAATTCACTATACACCGCCCAACCAAAAAAAAAACAAAAAAAAAAAAAAAAAAAGAAGGAGAAGAAGAATAAGAAGGAATTGAGACTATAAAAAGTAGTCTCTATTCTAATAAATTTAGTCGCTAAATTACACTAGTGACTAATATTTGACTAAGTGATATACTTTGCATTTCTTAAGTCATTAAATTTTTTTAATGAGTAAATAGTAATTATTTAACAACAAAGGCAAAGTAGTTGCTAGTTACTAACAAGTATGCGACCTTAAAATTTAATTGCTATTAGCGAGTGAATAGTCGCTACAAATAAAATGTAAGTCAATAACTTCTTTGATGGCAAGTATGCAGCTATTTAAGCAACTAAGGGGCGAATAGATGTTTGATTGTTAAATTTAGCTACTGAATTTTATAGTAGCTATATTTTTTAATATACTAAAAAATTAATATTATACTCTAAATAAAATAATGTCGAAATTTTGGTAAAGTATCTTATACACTTATCACATTTCCCCCGTAATTAAAAAAATAGTTCTAAAAGATAATTATAATAAAGTTAATTTTAATTTTAGTTCAAGGGCAAGAAGTTTACTGATGATAAGATGGATGAATTTTTAGAGAATTTGGATATTAGAGATAGGGTAAAAGGCAAATTCTTTCTATATATGTTAAGTTTGTGTGATTCATTTATATATATTAAGTTATTATAGTTAAGTTAATAACTCACACAATTAAAACATTTAGAAATTAAAAGCTAGCTGTAAAAGTGGAGGGTTGGGTTATAGGAAAAGAAATCTTTGCCAACTTAGGTGAATCGCAAGTTTTGAACAATAGAAGTAGTTAATGGATTGTTTAAACAATTCCAATGCTGATGTCAAAGTTTTATTTGAATTATTAATGCTTCCAAAGATATAATTTCTTTAGTCAATTCACCATACATATCATGATGTCCTAACTAAAGAACTTCAGTTTTCATAGGTCTTATTTGTTCCAAAATAAAACTTGCATCAACATTAGAATTAGTGAATCCATCCATGGACTATATCCATTGCTCATAACTCGATTCAACTGAGTTGACAAAGATTTCGCTTCCTAAAGTCCAGCCCTCCACTTTTGCAACTAGTCTCTACAAATATTTCAATGGTATGAGGAACATGACTTAAAAAATAATAACTTATATACATCTAAAGCACACAAACCTAGCATATTCAGGAAAAATTTGCCTTTACCCCATCTCTCACATCCCACTTCTCCAAAAATCCATTATCTTATCATTAGTAAACTTCTCTAAAAAATTCATTTATTCTAAAACCTTAAAAATATATTCTAATTGAAATTTGGCAGAGTATCAGTTATATCTACAATATACTCCAATATATACATAACCTATAAATAAAATAGCACTTTCGATATAATTATACCTTATAACCTCAACTTCATATTCAAATAATATTCACTCAAAATTCAACAATGTCATCATAATCACATAAAATTTGTCAACAATATATAATCTAAATTAACATTTTATAATACAACACTTTTTTATTTAGTGATATTAGAATTATTTTTAGAATTAATAGGTCTCAAATTCTAATTTCAATTAGAATCAAATTTCTTTTCAGTAATCTAATAATTGAATATTTATTTTATAGATGTGTTTGATCTAATTTGGTTAATTTGTAAAAAAAAAAAAAATTGAAACTTGACTAAATTTAAATTAGATAACATATGTTTTCAAAATAGGTGGAGTTTAAAAAATTTCTACTAAATAACTGAAATTTATTAATTTAGTTCAATTTTATTATAATAAACTAATTCATACATATATTTTTTAATTTTTATATATTACTTTTGTAAATCTAAAACTAATTAAAATTTACCTAAAGTAATAAATTACCTAAAATTAATCTAAAACTAAAAATATTATTATTACAATATTATTATTGTTATTTATTTTTAAATAAATAAAATGAATAAATAGAACTGGAATAACCTACCTTATGGTAGCGATGAACAGAAGAACCTTGAAACTCCAATTGCAAGTGAAATAGTGAAGTAGATCTAGAGTTTAAAAATCGACAATGAAGTAGAGTCGATGGCAGTGAACGGCGACTCCAATGGCTAGTGAATAATATTGAAAATGCATGGAGAATGACGGGGCAGAAGGCTACCAGCAACTGTGCAGAGGAACTGTGTGAGGCCTCGCCCGAGCACCAGCTCGATCCGCTAGAGGGAACCGAGATGCTCATTCGGATTTAGACTCACGATGAAACCTTCGGGTTCGGATTTGGTTGATTTTGGAAAATGAGTTTTAGGAGTCGCCACCTTAATTTTATTTAGTTGGGAAAATATTAAGGAAAAAACCCAATTTTAACTCCAAATTCATAAATTTTTAAATTAATTTGCCCAAAGATAAAAATCATTAGCCTTCGAACCGGGTTGAGTTCGGGGACTAGATTTTTGGCTTTAAATAATCTAAATTTGGTTCTTTAAGTTTAATTTCACTTGAAAATTAATTTCATAAATGACATTAATAATTGCAAATAAAACGCATGAACATGGCATAGGATGAATGCATGAAAATTAATGAAACAATAAATATCTACAAATAAAGGAGAGTGTTCCCTCTAATCTTTAGAGATTTGGGAGAACCACATGATCACTTCTTAATTAAGATAATTACATTGATGAAAAATGGGATGCCCTCTCTAGCCTTTATGGGATTCTAGGAAGGCCACAAATTTCCTTACAAATATTGTAAAAAGATAATTAATTTAAGAAAAGTAAGGAAAACAAGCTTAATTTAAAAGAAAATTGGATTTGAAATTTGGACTTAAATTCCAAACATGCCTACGTACCATGTTTAAATAGGGATCAAAACTCACGTAGTTTGTCACGATTAAGTGGAGGGTTTTATAAGTTGATTAAAATGATTTTTTGGTTTGAAGAATGAGTTTGGTGAAAATATCTTGGATTTTGATAGAAAAAGTATTTTGCCGGACCGAAGTTCTGTTTTATCGGACCGGACAAAATGAGTTAATTAATGATTAAAGAAAATGATGGATGAGGAAATTAATTAATTAAAATGATCAATTAATTAATTCAAGTAGTGATTGAGTTGAAAAAGAGATTTTTAATTTAATTAAAAAAGTAATTAATTAATTAAAAAGATTAATTAATTAATTAAAATAATGGATGAACTTAAAAAGAGATTTTTGATTTAATTAAAAAAAAAAGTAATTAATTAATTAAAAAAAATTAATTAATTAATTAGCTTGTAAGTAAAAAAGATTTTTTTTATTTAATTAAAAGGATTAATTAACTTGGTTTTGGGTGAGAAAATTAATTAATTAAAATGATTAATTAATTAATTAGAAGGTGGATAGAGGGAAAAGAAGAAAGAAAGTTGATAAATAGCTATCAATATCAACCTTGGTGTGTGGAAAAATGAGGGAATTGGGAGCCTATTTATAGGCAAATGGGATTGAGTGTAGTTTAGATAATAAAAATGTGAAAAGACCATGGGGTAGGGTCAGAAAATGGCTGATAACTGGATAAAAAGGATAAAAAAGTCATTTTACACATGTGGGGCCCACTAAAGGTAGAAAAACCCGCACCTTGGCACGGCGCCGCACCAGGCCAGTGCGGCGCCGCGTCCAGCTTTTACGGCGTGCTGCAAAGAGGCCGTGCAGTGCAGCACAGACCTGACGTGGCGCCGCATGCCACGTGGCACGGCATGCTTCCCGAGGTTTTCCCTTTCGGCTCATTTTTTTGAGGATTTTCGGGTCAATTTTTTAGACTTCCAAGTCACTTTCTGGGAGCTATATAGCTCAGAAAAATTAATGGTCAATGTCATTAGGATCAAAATTAATTTTAGGACATTGTGACAGTCAGTCTGAGGTAGATTTCTATCAGTTTTGAAAAAGGGCTGTCTGATATAGAAGCTCCGATCAAGGGCGGAAAGGCGTCCGATTGTGCGAAGAATGCTCTAGTCAGTTTTGGAAAGCTCAATGTTAATTTTGAAGGTGTTGAAATAAGAGTTCACAAACTGTTAGAGAGAGAGAAAGATAAAAACAGAAGGCAATATGCAAATAACGAGATGTTTGGAATTTAACCTCAAAATTTAGTGACTACTAATAGTTAAAATGTATATCGTTTGTGCATACAACCAATAACAGTTTGGCTGCTAATTAATTTTGTTGTTAACAATAGTAGCTAGAGTTAAAACATAATCACTTGTGTTTATAGATAATAATCGCTTGGCTAGTAATCGTTTTAGTCGCTGAATCTTTCATGCCATCAAATTTTGATCTACCGTTAGCAACTAGTCTCATTTTAGTGACTTTATACACCATGATCACTAAATAGAGATGAAATAACAACTACATTATAGTTATTAAACACATGCCATTTTTTCGCTGCAATTATAGTGACTAAGTAGTCACAATTGTGTCGTTAATGTACAATATTTTGTCTATATCCTTATTTTTATCGCTATTTAGTAGCTAAGTCATAGTTAAGTAGCAACTAAGTGATCACAAAAACTAGTCCCTATTTCACCACTTTCTTATAGTGATACCATTTTAAATCAAACTTGAAGAAAAATTATAAATTAGACTTTAAAAAATGAACATACTACTCAATTTGGTCAATCAATAAAAGCAACATAAAAATTTTGAAAATTTCACAAGACCCCTCTAAAAATAAACAAAAGTACAACTTTTATGACTTGATTTTTAGTCTATTTGGATCCAAAAAAACATAGTAATAATTCAGTTCAGTCTACTATAATATCTATTGGCAATTTATTTCAATACCCATAAATAAAGGATCAAACATTGAACAAAATTTTAGTGTTATCTTTTTTTAAAAATTCAGATTTTGTAAGAATTCCATTTAATGAATTAAACTTACTAGAAAGAAATATGGATCATATGAAGGAGTAAAACTATAAAATAAGCTTCTGAGTATTGACTGCAATAAAACAGTCAAGTTAGTAACCTCTAGATGAAAATTTCTTTAAGTGTTGCATAGAAGCCCTAAATTTAACCAACATATTTCATATCTTTCTCTAAAAAAAAAAAGGACACGAAATGAAAAAAAGGCTATTGAAGTCCTATTAGCCTAAACTTTAATCTGAATGAGCTTTCTATTTGAAGCCCAATGAAAGTGCAATATTTGACCCTATCATTATCTATTATTGTTAGTTGTATGTCTCATTTATGGTCTAATAGTGTATATCAATATTTTAAAAACGGACAGGATTGGCTAGTTCAATTCGTTGAATCGAAAACCACTAGCCATTTTGATTCGGTTCATTGGAAAAACTAAATTCCAGTTAAACCACCTCTTGATCACTTTATGACTGATTTTGACCAATTTTTAACCAGTTTGATCTCTATTAATGGGATCTTACCAAAAATAAAAAATAAAAAATGAAAGATTTTGTCCAATTGGTTGGACCAGTAATTCAATAACCAGTTTGATTTTTGAAACACTAATTTATATTCATTGTGTTTGTACAACAATGGAATTCATATTTTTCTCAATATTTTTTACTTTGCTGTATGGTAACTTGGTAAGAAGTAATAAATGCAATTTTTTTTCTTTAATTTGTTTCATATTATATCCAAATGATGATAATTAAGTATTATGGTGTGGCACCTTTAACATTTGTCTCATCACTTAATATAATTTTAAATGTCCATCACAAAATCATAATCTACCTTTTGCTTTATGTTAGACTGATGGAAGTAATGAATTTAAAAGAAAAAAGAAAGAGAATTTTTAATATCATCCATCATGTCATTTTTTTGCCTTGATTATCCATTACGTCAATTGTACAGCTTGTTTATGGCTTAAAAATATATCAATCATATGTCTATAAAAATGGATTCCCTATTAATGATATATTAATTTTATGTACGTGAAAAATGAATTCCTATATAATAATGGGTTAGTTGAATTGGTTCATGAGATTTTCAAACCAAATCGATTCCTCAAACTGGGAAAAAAAATAGAAAATGGAAATTCTCAATCTTTGAAAAAATATTCAAACTGTCTTGAATCAATAATTGTGTTAGGGTACGATACTGGGAATTGGTGTATAGTTGTACTAAAAATCAAACCAAACTGATTTAGAACTGAACCAAACCAATATAATTAAACCTCGAACCAATACTTATATGTTATATTATACATTTAATCTTAGCCTAACCCATCTAATAATATAGTCCAATCCATAATAATAATAATAATAATAATAATAATAATAATAATAATAATAATAATAATAATAATAATAATAATAATAATAATAATAATAATACAATTGGCAAGCATGCATAGGAAAGAAAAAAAAGGTAATCCTAATTCACTAAGGCACTGCTAGAGAGAGAAAAACTATCTCAATCTCTCATTCTCTCTTTGTCTCTTTCTGGTGCATTCTTTCTCTTTACTACTCTCTTCTCTTATCACTGTAATCTAACCCTAAATTCCATTTTTCATATCACTACTAAAGAGAGAAATCTTTAGTCATTCTGTCCTTTTTTCTTCTTTGATCTATGCATTTCCTTTTTTCTTCTCTCTTCATTCAACATTGTAACCCTAATTTTCATTTTCCAAATACCATCGTTAAAGAGAGAAAATTTCTTTCCTCTTCTCTTATATGTTGCTTCTATATATGTTAGATTTTCTCTCATCTCCTCTCTAATATGCTGACATGATGCATCTATGATGCTTCATCATGTTCACTGCTCATATACTTCTCTCCAATATCCATAATACTCTGTAAAAAGTGCATATCTAAGGAAAGAATAAAATAAGCAAATAACTTCAGCAATTGAATAAAATAACAAATTGAAGTAAGAAATCAAAGGATAATAATAATAAATCAAGATCAGCAAACAAAATTAAGGTCAGTGTATTTATTTTGTTAGTATGTGTGGTATGGGTGGGTGGGTGTGTGTGATTTGCTTGTTGGTGATTCTTATGCTATGTGATTTGTGGTTGTTTTATGTGCTTTTGTTTGTCAAAGGGTTTCTTTAATTAGGGTTTTCAATATTTACGATTAGGGTTTTGACTTTTAAAATTAGGGTTTTTAATTTGGAGGTTTTCAATTGTTCAAATTAGGGTTTCAAATTTTATAATTAGGGTTTTCAATTTTAAAAATAGGGCTTTTGGTATTAATAATGGAAGGTTTTCAATTTTTCAAAATTAGGGATTTCAATTTTATAATTCAGGATTTTCAATTTTAATATTAGGGCTTTCGGTATTAACAATTAGGGGTTTCTATAATTGGTTATAAAATCAAAGTTTTCAATTCTCAAAATTGGGGGTTTCTATAATTATGAAATTAGGATTTTCAATTCTTAAAATTGTGGGTTTTTGGAATTGATTATGATAATAGTGTTTTCAGTTCTTAAAATTAGGGGATTTTCTATAATTGATTATAAAATCAGGGTTTGGGGTTTTTATAATTGATTATAAAATTAGAGTTTTCAATTCTTAAAATTGAGGGTTTTTGTGATTAATTATGAAATTAGGGTTTTCTATTCATGAAATTAGTGTTTTAATAAAATAGGGGATTGTGTTCGTTACTCATTTTTGTATGTTTTAAATTTAGATATTTTAATACAAATCAAATTATGATCGCTAGAAATTTGAAATATGTTTCTACTTTCCAATGGTCATATTTTCTCTCAAACCTACAATGACTGTTTTAGACTTGGATTATTAGTGTATAACCAGTAAACATCTCTATAAATACAAACCACATTATTTTTATCTCTATAAATACAAACTACATTATTTTTGCCAATAAACATTAGAACTTCTTAAGTAAATACAAATTTTAGTAACTTAAATATATAAATGGAAGCTAGTTCATCGAGGTATAGGAGGTCCAGCTTTAATAGAGGAGCCTCTTCAATTAATGGGAATGCAATTTAGTTTAGAAATCAATGGTGCCATTATGGAAGGAAGGTCTTAGTTGAGATTTCTGAGTCTGCATCCAACCATAATAAATTACATTTCCATTGTGACAATTGTATTTTTTTTGTAAATTTTGGGAATCAATTGTGGAGGATTTTGAAATGCATAAGATATTTAATACTATGAATAATAACAACAATGATATGTTGATTGGTATAATGATGAAGCTGCTAAAAGCACAAGGCAAAAACTGTGAAAGTCATGGGGTCCTTCATTTTATTGTTTATATATTGTATTATTTCTCATTGTAATGATGCTATTGTTGTTGAGTATTAAAGTATTTATGACTATTTAGTATTTAGTGTTTAATTGTTTATGTAGTTAATTAAACTACTATATTTGTCAAATATATTAATCATTACACACTTCAATTAAAAATGAAATGTCATGAAATGAATTATTTTATTACATATTTCTATCTATAATTTAAATGTTTAAGATTAGTTTAGTATGGATGTGATATATAATGGCAATATATTTTTTTTGTTAATGGATATATTATTGTTATGTGTTGATTAGAAATGGTGAAGCAACCAAGAGGTAGAGGGGGTAATGTTACACTTGGCACTAGTAGTAGGGTAGAGGGAATGGAGAAAGGCAAACAGTATGACTAGGTCTATTGATAAAAATGAAATGCAAACAGAAGGTAATAATCCAGAATCTGCAACTTATACACATAGTAATTAGAGGGCTAGATCAGGGGGGTGGATACAATTTGAAAAACTATATGATAGTGAGGGTAATGAAAATAGTAAGGCAAAAAGTGTTTCAAATGGGAGGGATTATCAAGATAAAAGTGATTAAGGAACCTCTAGTCTTTGAAAACATCTTAAGGAAACATGTAAATATTTTCTAGATAAGAAAGGGTTAGTTGAGACACAAAGAAGTGGCAAAGATAAAAGTAAGAGTATATTGACTTTTAACAAAGGAAATTCTATAGAAAAGATATTGGCTTGCTAGAAATTTTACCAAAAAGCCAGTATGGATGCATTAATTAGAATGAATTATAAAAGATGAGTTAGCTTTTAGGTTTGTTGAGAGAGAAGGATTTAGGGAATTTTTGTATACAATTTGTCCACAATTTATCATTCCATCTAGGATACAATTGTTAGGGATTTTTTAAACTTTTCAAATATGCAAAGAAAAAATTAAAATCATTCATAGCCAATAATTGTCAAAGAGTGTCTTTGACTACAATTACTTGGACAAGTATTCAAAACTTATCCTATTTGTGCTTGATAGCACATTTCATTGACAATAAATGGAATTTGCATAAAAAGAGTTTAAATTTGTGTTATTAAAAGTTATAAAAGCATAAACATGGGAATACAATAGATTTTTGCATCAAAAAGTGAGGGATTAGTAAGGTTATGTGCATTACTATCGATAAGACATCATTAAATGACATTGCTATCCAACAATTAAAAAAGAATTTATTAAAAAAAAGATGCATTGGTTTTGGGTGGGGAAGCATTTCATATGAGGTGTTATGCCCACATCCTTTAATTAATTATGAAGGCTGAGCTTGAGTATGTAGGAAAGGCAATTAGAAGGATTAGAACTGCAATTAAATGCATTAGGAGTAGTCCAACTAGAGCAGATTTGTTTAAAATACGTTATGAGAAAGTTGTCATCACTAGTAAAGCTTCTTAGCTTTAGATTATCTAACTAGATGGAATTCTACATATCATATGATGGAATATGTAATAGGTTGTCAGACTGCATTTGAGATGATGAAGAATTTACATCCTAAATTTTTGTTAAAGTTTGGGTAAAAGGTACCATAAGAGGTGGATTAGGAGAGTGCTAAGAGAATTACTAGGTTTTTTAAAAAAAAATAAATTATGATGTTACTTATAAGATTTCTAATTATATGTACTCTACATCCAGCTTGTATTTTTCTAAAATAATAAAGATTCTTAGAGAGCAGCAATTGTATGAGGTGTTTAGTGATTCTGCCATTTCCATTATGGGTAAGCACATAAGAGCTAACTTTGACAAATATTGAGGTAGTCTTGATAAGATGAATATGTTATTATTTGTGATAGTGGTACTGTTGGGAAAAATTACGCAAATTTTCTTATAATTAGATTTGTGAGAAAGCAAAATAAGTACGAAATAATAATGAAAATAAAATTGATAATGGAGTTCGACCAATTATGCCTACGTCTCCAGAGCTGCTGCAAATCTTTTACTAAAGACAAAAATGTAGAAAGTTTTTACGAACTCATAACCCAAAATCACTAAGATTTTCTCTCTAAACTTCTCCTTTGTTTTTCTTTCTTTTTAATTGTTTTGGAATGGAATGATTTGAGCACCTAGTGGGTGCTCAATTTATAGAATCTTACACCTATGTATATTTAGCAAATTTTTTTTAATTAGCTTTTCTCCTTTTTAACAATTGATGCACCATGTTTTTAGGTGCCTAGTTTTTGGGTTTGTAACTTCTTTTATTATTATTATTTTATCTATTATTAGTTAATATTATTTTAACTAACAATCTCTCACTTGAAGACCGATTTCAGTCTGTCTTCACACCTCAATTAATGCAGCAGCTCTGCAGGTCTGTTACTCTAGTAGGCCAACTGAAGTTGAGCACAACTTTAGTTTGTTAATAGTCACCACCTTTGTTAACATATTTGCTGGGTTCTTATTTCCTTGGATCTTCTTTAATAGAAGCACCTCATCCTCAAGTAGAGATCTGATGAAGTGATATCAAAGACCAATGTGTTTTGTTCTAAAATGAAATGCTAAATTCTTTGCTAGATGTATCACACTCTGACTATCATTATTTAAAAACACTTTTCTCCTGGATGAATCCCAACTCTATTAACAATCCTTGAAGCCATATCAATTCTTTACTGGCTTCTATTACTGCTACATACTCAACTTTTGTAATGGATAAAGCAACAATCTTTTATATTTGCGACATCCAACTAACAGCTGTAGTACCAACAGTAAATATGTAACCAGTGGTGTTTCTTCGGTGATTAACTTCACCTTTAAAGTTTGCATCTACGTAGTCTTGTACTTTTATTTATCCTTTACCAAAGTACAAACACTTCTCTGTAGTGCCACGTAAATACCTCAAAATCCACTTGACTACTTCCCAATAAGCTTTCCCTGGATTTGACATAAACCTGCTTACAACTCCCACTGCATGGCTAATATCAAGGCTCGTACAGACCATCACATACATCAAGCTTCCAATAGCTGAAGCATAAGGAATCTTAGCCATAAATTCTCTTTCTTCCTCCTTTTGAAGGGACTGATCCTTAGATAGGCAAAAATGATAGGCCAAGGGTGTGCTAACTGGCTTGGCAACACCCATGTTAAACCTTTGCAAAACATGGTTGATGTACTCTACCTGAGATAACTGCAAAATCCTATTTTGCTTATCTCTTGTAATTTGCATTCCAAAGATCTTCTTTGCTAGAACTAAGTCTTTCATGTCAAATTCTTTTGACAGTTGCTACTTCAATCTCCTAATCTTGTCCATATTTGATCCAGCTACTAACATATCATAAACATAAAGTAACAAAATAATATAATTGGAGTTATATCTCTTGAAGTAGCAACAATGGTCAGCATTGCACTCATGGAAATCTTCCTTGTGTATGAAGCTATCAAATTCCTGTACCACTATCTTGGGGCTTATTTCAGGCCATACAAGCTCTTTTTTAATATGCATACCATATTTTCCTTTCCTTTTTGTAAGAAACCTTCTGGTTGATGCATGTATATCTCCTCATCTAAGTCTCCGTGAAGAAATACGGTCTTCACGTCCAACTGTTTGAGGTATAGATTTTCACTGGCAACAATACTCAACACGGACCTGATAGTATTGAGTTTCACAATTGGAGCAAAGATTTCAGTATAGTCTACTCCTTCCTTTTGCTAGAATCCCTTAACCACTAGTCGAGCTTTGTATCTCTTGGAACCGTCATGTACCTCCTTCACCTGATACACAGTGCCTTCTTTCCCATGGGTAACTCAGCTAGCTTCCATGTCTGATTGGATATCAAAGACTTCATCTCATCTTTCATGACAAGCTCCCATTTGCTAGCGTATAAGGTCTAACATGCTTCCTTATAGCATTCAGGCTCCCCTCCATCAGTTAATAATAGATAGTTCATGTATTTCCTATTAGGCACATAAGGTCAAGAAGACCTTCTCAATATAGGAGCTGGAGCTGGAGGCTGTGGTGTGTCAAACTGTTGCTCATTGCTTTGTTCAACTATTTCCTCTGACTAAAGACTCTTAACTATCTGCTTTACAGGACTTTTTAGAACATCATCCACTTTTACATGCACTGGCCCACTCTGTTCTGAGTCGCTAGCGTCTATGCTATGTCTATCCTTGTACATCACTCTTTCATTGAAGATCACATCTCTACTACAGATCATTTTTCTATTTTCATCATCCCAAAGATGGTAGCCAAACTCATCCTCACCATAATCGATGAAAGTACACTTCTTTGATTTGGGGTCTGTGAACCCTCAAATTTACATCTTCAGACAACCGGCACTCAATTACAAACCTATAGAATCAAACTGGACTTAAATCGGATTTGAAACAGGTCAAAACAAAGTAAAAGGGGGTGTGTGGGCTATATGTACTGCACAGGGCGGCCCATGATTGCACAGTTTCTATGCGGTACTGCACAGACTCTATGCGGAACTGTATAGCTCCTGTGCAATACTGCACAGGTCCTGTGCGATTACTATGTGCTCACCTGCCTTTTGTAC
Organism: Reutealis trisperma; assembly: GCA_947687605.1. Taxonomy (NCBI): domain Eukaryota; kingdom Viridiplantae; phylum Streptophyta; class Magnoliopsida; order Malpighiales; family Euphorbiaceae; genus Reutealis; species Reutealis trisperma. The sequence continues at coordinate 1,145,786 of CANTUT010000135.1, read as the reverse complement.
GATTTATGAGGCTTCCTGTGCAGTTTTGTGCATTGGGAAATGAATCCCACATCTGAAGCTTGTCATTTCTGCTCCTAACCCTTTCCTTATAAAAGCAATACCTTCCTATCTCACTTCTACACTCAGAATCGCTTAATCAAACTAATTGATTTCAAAGCAATCAACATTTTTTATGGCTTGGTCCGAAAGGAACGAACTTTTAGTTTAAAATTTTATTTTATTTTGTTAAGGTGGTCATTTCGAGGTAGCTCTCCTCAAATTAGTCTGAGGAGGTCCCAATAATGCCATCCGAGTCCCTGTTCTAAGGTTGTCATTCCGCCGAGTCGAAAAGGTGGAATTGCAATCCAGTCATCCACTTCATCCGGCCTACGTCCCCAAGTCTCATCCTCGTAACATAATTATTTTATTGTTTTCTTATTTTGTTTTGTTTTGTTTTAGTGTTTTACTTTATATTGTTCTGTTTGTTTCTTTAAGATTGCTTAGTTTGCTCTTTTCATTAATTTATTTGCTTGGCATGTTTTATCATTTTCTTTCATTATTTTGAGGCATGTTGATTGTAATATGATTTAGTCAACTAGGTAAATGATTTAAATTGTTACATCAACTTGTTAATTAAAACCTGACCTAACTAATAACTTGGTAATCAATCAATCTGATTTAATCAATCAACCCATCTTTTAATCAATGAACTGAAACATGATAAAATGGCTAGGCTAAATTAACCCCTTCGCAAGAAGGGTGAACTATATGGATTTTGATTCCCATTCAAAAGGATACGCAGGCGTGCTCGTTTAAAGCACCAAATCTAATTTAAATAAGAAATATTCATTCTCTTGTATGTTGCTTTATGAATTAGTTTTTTTCTTTGTGATATTTGCTTTTAGTTTGTTTTCTTTATTATAATATTGATTTTGATTTTTTTTTTTCAGTATTTTTCTTTAGTAATTGCTTTAGAGTTATTTTGGGGAATGTGTGACTTTCCTATAACCCATAAGGGTTAGAGGAAGTATCCCTTATTTTGGTTTTGAATTGTAAGTTAATTCCTTTACTTTTCCGCTTAGAATGAATGTTTATCTTTTTGTTTGTTCATGCATTATATAATTGTTCATGCATTATGTAAATTGTTCATGAAATTTCTTTTAAGTTATTTTGTGTTAAATTTGCCAAACTGATTTTTTCTTAAAATAAACTGAAAATCTAGTTCCTGAATTCTCTTTAGTTTCAAGGCTAGTGATCTTTTCCTTTGGATATTAATTGGAGTCAATTTGGGTTTTTCCCTTAATCTTTTCCCAAATAAAATAAAATTGAGGTAGGGACTCTTTTCAAAGTCAATCTATCTGAACCCAAGGATTCCATCGTGAGTTCAAACCTAAATGAGCATTTCGATCCTACTTAGCGGATCAGACCAGTACTCGGGCGAGGCCTCATAGCTGGCGACTCCACTAGGGACCCCCTTCTTTTTAACAAAAGAAATAAGAGGACTACCAATTGGTTTATATCAGAGTTTGGCATTTTTTATACATAAATGACTTTCATGCATCACTTGCATAGGCTCTTTGCCATCCAACCTAGTTCTAGGAAAATAATGGATGGTGAGTAGCATCGAGTGGGTAACCCTCCTTGGGTCTATTCACCGATAGTGAAATCATCCACCCTGCGATAAATCCTTTGATCCTTTCAAAGGTGTAACAAGTATGCAAGTACTATTGGACCCATGCGAGGCTTCTTAGCTCACATATGGTTAGGTATATCACTACTCTAGTGTGACAGGTACCCTATCCAAGCCACCCTTACCCTTTTCATGTAATGGATCTAGAACTTAGACCAAAGGTTATATGTACCCTAAATCAAGCCTATTTATATATTCATGAAATAGCTTTTCATTCATGCATTCATGCATACATGTATAAACTCAAGAACCTTGAAAAAGTGCACAAGCCCATCATCCTAAATGAAAAACTGCTAGCCCAAAGCCCATAATCCATTCATCATCATCAAAAAGTTTGTGATCGCCTTGAATCTTGATTTTTTCCCTATCTTTAAGACAAACACTTGCCCTTTTCTATTTGACCCTTGTAAGGTATCTAAGATGGCTAAAGAAACTAGTAACCTTCCCATTGGCACTGGCCCAACTGTGACTCATCAAAAGGAAGAGACCTCTCAAATAGAAGCATTCATGACTAGCCTTCTAATGAGACAAAAGAAGCAACTTGCAACTATAAAAAGAAATTTTCAAGCTGCTCTAAAAGCTCAAAAAGCCTAGTTTCAAGAACAAAGACGGTCTATCCTTGAAGAGGTCCGAAGTATCATTAGCCAAGTCTCCATTAATCTAGCTGTGACCTCACCTACCTTTAACCCAAGTCATACAACCTATGGCCTGACACAAATCTCTACAACCACTACCTCCTCCTCCAAAACAACCATTGATCTGACTGATAGAGGAAAAGTAGTAGCTGATGCACCATCCATTCAATTACTAGATATCACCACCCCACCTATGCAAAATCCCAATATCTCATCATAGCCCATACAGATTGCTACTCACTTTGCTACTTCCTCCCCCATGGATCTTTTTCAAGGGAACTTTTCTCACATCTTGAGCTAAAGCCCTTTATGGAGAAATTTAAAGTCTTGGAGAAGACCTTTAAGAATCTGAGGAGGCATGATGACTTGGTTGATGTCAGTGACTTGACCCTCTTTCCTAATGCCAGATTTCCACCCAAGTTTAAAATGCCAAATCTTGACAGATTCGATGGGACCACTTGCCCTAAAACTCACCTAAAAATGTATGTGGGGGCGATGAAGCCATTTGGAATGGATGATAAACTTTTGGCTCAGTTATTTCAACAATCCCTTACTGGAACTCCAGTGAAGTGGTTACTTGACCTTAACCCAAATCAGAAAAGAACTTAGGATGACATATGTAATGCATTTGTCAAGCAGTACCATTACAAAGTTGAGGTGGATATAAAAATAAAGGATCTAAAGACAACCAAGTAGCTTCCCAAGGAGTCCTTCTCCATATTCCTTACGAGGTGGAAGACTAAAGATGCTCATATGGTAAACCGCCCCACCGAGCAAGAATAGAATGACATTATTGTCAAAAACCTTCTCCTAGTTTACCAGATCCATCATCTGACCCAATATCTACCAGACTTCAAAGCCCTCATTTCGACTACTTCCAAAATAGAGGATTTAATCCATAACTGTCACTTGAAAGATGAATCCTCTAACCCTAGATATAAAAAAAACACACCATACCAATCCAATGTTACCTCTTTAACAAGTCAAAAGGGGAGGGGTGGGGTAGAGGGATCAACCATTTCTCACCACCAGCAAACCATTTCACACCACCAACCACTGAGACTTGAAAGGAGGGCCTTCACTGATCTTGGGGTCCCATTGGTTATAGTCTACAAAAAAGCACTAGAAGCAAAAATGATAAAGTCTCTGGAACCCAGAGCACCCCTAAATCCATTACCCAAATACTACAACCTCAATGAATACTGTGAATATCATCAAGGAGTTGGGCATAAGACTAATGCTTGCAAAGCCCTGAAACATAAAATCCAAGACTTAATTGATAGTGGTGATATCATCCCACCAAAAGCTAAGCCCAACATCACCACCAATCCATTTTTAAACCACAAAGTCAACTTCATCACCGCTTTTGACCCTGAGGTTGATCCTATCTATCTTATTCGATCAACTTCTGATTTTTGTTGTGTGCTCGATTTGAGCAATTTGCTTGAGGAAATAGATGCTATAACTAAAAGTGGCAGATTTCACCATACACTAGCCCCTCAAACTAACCAACCAACAGTATAGCCTATTCCACCTCCAGCTGAGAAATTTAAAGGGAGTCTTGAACCTGACGAAGACCCCATCCTTAAACAAATCAAAAGGACCTAGGCCAACATATCCATTTGGAGCCTAATCCAGTCATCCTACCCTTATTGCCAAGCTCTTTGCAAGGTCTTGAATCAATGCCAAGCTCCAATAGATATCACCCCTGAAACCTTGGTAGCCTTACTCACCAGTGCCACTAGAGCTACTACCATCTCCTTTACCGACCATAATTTGCCTAAAGGGGGGCTAAGCCATAACCATGCTCTTAACATAATGGTTCTAACCTGTGGTAAGATTGTCCTAATGGTACTGGTAGATAATGGGTCAGCTTTGAATGTGTGCCCACTAAAAGTAGCTAGCTGTTTAGGATTGTAAGTCTCAGACTTTACACCTTCGAATCAAATCGTCAGGGCTTATGACAATACTAAAAGAGAGGTGTTAGGAGTAGCTACTTTGGATGTCACCATTGGCCCTGTCACTGCTCCCATCCCTTTTCAAATTATTGATGTTCCAGCATGCTTTAATCTTCTCCTTGGAAGGCCCTGGATTCATCAAGTTAAAGCCATACCTTCATCGTTGCATCAGAAGCTTAAGTTCCCTCATGGAACTTCCATTGTAACCATCAAGGAGGATGGACATGGGAGGAGTGAGACCCCAAACCCTGTGCCCATACTAGAAATTCAACCTGAATAAGCTTTGTTGCCACTCACTGGTCTCTTTCGACACCATCCAGTTTATTAAAGTAGAGGGAGGTAAAGAATATGTTCCTTTTGATTTTGATCCTTATAGTAATATTGTTGTTGCCAACATAATGAGGAACATGAATTACTTTCCTAGATTGGGTTTATATAAGGGCCAGCAAGGAATGAGCAGTTTCAAGGAGTGCCCTATAGCCACTCTACCTTTTGGGCTTGGCTATGAACCAACTGAAGAAGACCTGGTTGAAATGGAAAAAAGGGCCAAGGAGAGGGTGAAAGCCCTAAAGAGAGGTGAGTCCTATGATTGGCCCATGCGTCCTTATTTTAAAACTCTAAATGGCTACTTTGTGAAAGAAGGTGAAGATTTTCCTTATTGTGGTTTTCCTGAACCGTGGGTCTGTCCTATTTCTAAGAAACTGATACCGGGATTTGAAATATTCTTTGATGTCAAGTTAAGCATGGAGGATTGTGAGCTGATTTTCATTTTGGAGTAGGATTGGAAGGAAAATATGGAGGCCACTCTCTTTGAGCAAGTCTTTATGATCAGAGTAGAAAAAGAGATACATCCCACTTATTTGATCCAACCAACCCAAACCCAACTTGACAACTGGTATTATGAGGGAGGAGGTGACCAGTCAAAGTTCCCATCGAAATCCTCATCAGAGTCTCAGTTTGACTTGGAGTCTAAGCCAGAGTCTCTTGAGTATTTTTCTTCATTTTCTTCTTTCGAGTTTGTAAATAATCATTCTTTAAATTTTGATGTAACCATGGATAATGGTTTTTTCATTCGTAATAAGAAATTTGAGTTTTCTTCTTATGATCCTGTGTCTTCTGTTTCACTGAATGCTTTATCCAATTTGAATAATATATCCAAAAAAGAGATAAATGAAATAAAAAATGATGCAAGCAAAGAACCAATCAATACTGGCACCAATGAGAATTCTAAAACTACATTCATTGCATCTGCATGTTATAACAAGGATGGCTTTGTCAGGTTGATCTAAGAGTTTATTGACTACTTTGCATGGACCCCTAAGGACATGACTAGCATAAACCCAAGCATAGCAGTGCATAAGATCCCCACCTATGAACATGTGTAGCCTATCAAGCAGAAGTTGTAAAGGCTGAAGACAGAATGGTCATTGCCAATTAAAGAAGAGATTACCAAGCAACTGGACAATGGATTCATAGAGCCAATCACATACCCTTTATGGTTAGCCAATATTGTTCTAGTTCCAAAGAAAGATGGTAAAGTGTGAATGTGTGTTGACTACCAGGATATGAACAAAGCCTACCCTAAGGATGATTTCCCACTACCTCATATTGACCTATTGGTTGACAATATGGTAGGGTCTAAAATAGTCTTCCTTGACTAGTCTGTATGCTGGTTATAACCAAATTCGGGTTCATCCATTAGACAAAGAGAAAACTGCTTTTGTGACTGAATGGGGAACTTATTGTTATAAGCTAATGCCATTTGGGTTGAACAATGCCAGAGCAACTTATCAAAGGATGCTTACCACTATCTTCTATGACATGGTCCATAAAGACGTTGAAGTGTATGTGGATGACATGGTGATAAAATTTGAGATAGATGAAGGGCACTTTAAAGCATTAAGGTGATTCTTCCTTAGACTTTGCTGGTATAACTTGATGCTCAACCCAGCAAAATGCCTTTTTGGTGCATCATCAAGGGTTTTCCTTGGGTACATGGTTAGTAAAAAAGGGATTGAGGTTGATCTAGCCAAATTAAAGGCAATTTTAGAAATGCCACCTCCTAAGACAGAGAAGGAGATCAGAGGTTTCTCGGGATGGCTCCAATATATTAGTCGATTCATCTCTCAATTGGCTGATGTATGTGGACCTATATTCAAGTTATTGAAGAAAGGGATCTCTAAGCAATGGAATGAAGATTGCCAAAAAGCCTTTAAAGCAATTAAAGAATATCTCTTAAACCCCCCTTATCCTACAACCACCCAAACTAGGTAAGCCATTACTCTTATACCTCTCTGTCACTCAAAAGGCTATGAGGGCAATGCTTGCTCAAAATGCCCCAGACTCACATAAAAAATGCCATCTACTACCTAAGCAAGCGACTACTCGCCCATGAACTTAATTACAACCAAATTGAAAAGCTATGCCTTGCTTTGGTATGGGTTTGCCATAAACTCCAACATTACCTCAACTCCTACACCACTCATGTTTTTGTTAACAAGAGCCCTTTGAAATTCCTTATAGAGAGGCCAGTTCTTGATAGTAAGATGGCGAGATGGATGGCTGTTCTAGCAGTGTATGATTTAAAGTATGTCCAGAGGAAAGTTATAAAAGGGAAGTGTAATAGCTAATTAATTAGCTGCAGCTCCTATAGACAGCAAATAGTCTGAATCAGAATTCCCTAACAAAGATATTATGGAGCTAAAACCTGAAGTTTGGAAGCTTTTCTTTGATGGTGCAGCAAATAACAAGGGTTATAGTGCTGGGATTGTCATAGTTACCCCTAAGGGAGAAAGTCTGCCCATGGCTATTAAGCTAGCTTTTAAAGTAACAAATAATGAAGCTGAATATGAAGCCTGCATTGCTGGGTTAGAAGTTGCTGTAAACCTTAGAATTGACTATTTGGAGGTCTATGGGGATTCAAATCTAATTGTGTCTCAAGCTTTGGGTAAATGGAAGATAAGAGAGGAGCATTTGGTTCCTTATCATAAGCGCCTAAAGGATCTTGTAGAGAACTTTCATGAATTATCATTCCATTATCTGCCTAGGGCTAAAAATCAATTTGCAGATGCTTTAGCCATTTTTGCATCGATGCTGGATATGAGTGATAGAGAGATAATCAGACCTATGGTGATCGAGGTGAAAAGGGAACCCGGTTATCACACTATGTGTATGCACATTCATTTAGCTGATCAGAAACCCTAGTTTTGGGATATCTTCAACTACCTGCAAAATGATGAATATCTAAAGGGGCAACCAAATCAGAAAGAAGAACTCTGAGGCAGTTGGCTAGCAATTTCATCCTAAATGGGGATGTCCTATACAAAAGATCATGGGACAACATACACTTGAGATGTATAACTGAGAATGATGCTCAGAAGATCATTGAATGGGTCTATGGTGGTGAAGAAGGTCCTCACATGAATGGGATTACATAGCTTGGAAGATAATGAATTTGGGGTATTTTTGGCTGACTATGAATCAAGACTGCACCAAATTTGTGTAAAAATGCCATAAATGCCAAATTTATGCAAAACTTCAAAAGCAACCTTTTGTTCCACTCAATTCAATCACAACTTCTTGGACTTTTACAACTTAGGGTATTGATGTCATTGGGAGGATAAGTCCTAAATCTTCCCCTAGACATGAATACATCTTAGTCGCGATTGACTATTTCTCAAAATGGGTTGAGGCTGCTCCTTACCAAGTGTTGGATTCCAAAAGAGTAGCTAAGTTTATCCGAACTAACATCCTTTGTTAGTTTGGAGTTCCTTTTGAAATCATCACAGATAATGGGTCGCATTTTCATAAAGAAGTGGTCCAATTATTGAAGAAAGAAAAAATCCAACATCATAGATCCTCTCTCTACCAGCCTCAAACCAATGGTGCAGTTGAAGTAGCCAACAAGACACTAAAAACCCTCTTATAGAAGATGACTGGTAATCACAAGAATTGGCATCAACAGTTGCCATTTGCTTTATAGGGGTACCGCACTTCCATTCGTACCCCAATAGGTGCAACCCCTTACTCATTAGTATATGGTATGGAAGTTGTTTTGCCAATTGAGGTTGAAATCATATCAGCCAGAATCATGAGAGAAAGTCGGTTGGAAGAAATAGAATGGATAAAGGGTTACCATGATCAACTTAATGCCATTGATAAAAAGAGAATGGATGCCTTATATCATATTCAAGGTTACCAGCAGAAGATATTAAGGCATAACAAAAGAGTCAAGGGTAGAGGCTTGGAAGAAGGAAATTTGGTTTTAAAAGAAATTAGAGCTCCTATGCATGATCCCAAGGGAAAATTCAGACCAAATTGGGCTGGGCCTTATATACTAAAAAAGATCCTATCAGGTGGAGCTGCTATTCTCATGGATCTAAACAAGGTGGAGTTTGCCAGTCCATGCAACTTGGATCAACTTAAGCGTTATTTTATGTGAATATTAGTTTTTTGTTTTTCATGCATCATGTAATTAGAGCTATGTGGACCTAATTCTCCAAAATATTTACTAATTAGTTTAGATTGAAAAGATGTAAGGAGATACGTAGGCAGCCCATTGTGGGTCTTGTCTAATTTTTTAATGAAAATTACCATTTTGTGCTTCCATCAGTTGGTTAAAAAAACAAACAAACAAAAAAGGAATAATAGAAATAAAAAATAATAATAAAAAAGAAAAGAAAAAATGCTCTCTATGTTGAAAATCTGAAAGGGCGGCTTAGGCAAAAGTAAGAGCAAAAGAATGATGTATTATTCAAATTCCATCTAAAGAATAAAATCCGTGTAAACACAAGATCCAAAAATGACAAATCTGCTATCCATGGCTATATCTAAAGCCCTAAGTCCTAAGTCCTAAAAGTCTAAGCCACTTTCTTCTTCCCCTTTGGATCATCCATCTCAAGAGCAGTCTCTTCTGTAACCTCCTCATCCTCAATTTCATGTAACAGGGCCATCCTCCTCTTCTTCTCTATAGGCCAAAACATAGCAATCCACCACAAATTATATTCCTCTAGCCCATCAAACCTATGAGCTGGGAGAATAGTATGAAAGCCTCTCATCCATCCATTCATAACAGCCCTAGCCACAGTGGGTGTAATCAGAGTATATTGGAACAAAGCACCGCCAGGGGGCACTCCTTTTGCATGATCCATTTGTCTCAGAACTCATGTCCCTTGATAGAAGGTTACCATATGCAACCCTAGAAGGTAGGCCATCCGACAACCAAAACTCATGATCATGAATTTCTTGATCTTGTACCGAGGGCAAAACTATAACAATTCCTTTGAATCCAACTCAAGTAACTATGAGATCCACCCCCTCTCCAAGCTAAATTTGAGAACTATCTTTCGTGACCTATACCAAGAGGTTGAGTAATCCCTTTGAGTAAGAGGAGCAACCACTTTCAAATGATCCCTAAGCCATATCTGCTTTGGAATACGATTATGTGAAAAAGAGTAAAAGGAAAGAAGGATACAAGAAGGAAAGTTCAGAAAACATACCTGCAAAATAATTAGGCTCACAGACCATGACTCATCACTCCTATATGCTTGATCCAAACTAAGAATGGTCTTAGCCAGGACAATTACAGCAATTGAGCATCCATCTTCTATTTGTCTCACCCACTCAGTTACCCTAATATCTCCCCAACCCATAGGACCTATAAACAGAAAGCTTGAGACCAAGCAGAAAGATAGGGCTTGCATACGATGATCTTGCAGACATCATCCTCAAAATCCTTGGGGTCAAGGAACTCGGTGATCACAGTAGTAAGATCAACCCAATCCCCTATAACCATAGGGCTAGCAGTTGCCACATCCAATCCCAGAAGCCTTTGGAAAGAGTTAAAATAACCTACCCTTTCAACTGGAGTAGCCAAATTTGCTTCGGGATTAGACCTTAGGAGTACACTAAACTCCTCAAAAGTAGGGTACATCTCTTCCATACTTGCCTCAAACCTGAACACATGAACATCTGGATCCCAAAATTTCAAACACACTCTCATCTCAATCAATCATCACACCCCTTAGGGTTGGCATGGCACTGATCCCAAACCTTCCTAGATTGATTCACTCCACTTATTCAAGGTTCTTAGTCCATAAATGTATAGAATTACTGAAGTAGGGCTCCATAGGGAAGAAAGAAAAAGAGAGAGAGAGGAGAAATAATAGAAGAAAGAAATAAACAAAGAAAGAAAAAAGAGTGGAAAAGAAAGAGAGAAAGCCTGAAAAAGAAAGAAAAATTAAGAGGAAAGCTTACCAAGAGTCAAGGAAAGGTTAAAGTGAATTTTTGGGCACTAAAGGGACCTATTTATAGAAGAAAAATGACTAAAAGATGGAATCTCGCTATTAGAACCGCAGAAGATCTATACAGAATCGCAAAAAGCCTATGCGGTCATCTTTGCAGAACTGCATGAGCCTTGTGTGGTACAGCATAGCTCTGTGCAATTTTGCATAAGCTCTTTATGGTTTCGCACAGGCTCACACACCAACCTCAACCTTTTTAGCTCTCGATGCAGTCCATCATGCAATTTCTTAGAAAAAAAAAAGAGAAAAATGGCAGAAAAGAGTTAGAAGAAGGAGTAAAATGACTGAAAAGGGCCCTGTCATGCATTTTACATCTATAAGCATTAATAAAACCCAAACAAAACATGTCATCTCATAAAAGGTCAAAAGATGTCATGTTATAATACATGCATGCATACATCCATACATACATACACGACATCTGTATACATAAGTCATAAATGCATAAATAGGAAAGCAAGTATGGAAATAAGGCTAATCTCTGCCATGTCTCTCCTCCTCCTCTACGCTGGAGATTTGTCGCCGCTATCAGATAATCCTCCAAGAGACAGGGTTGAGGACAGTGCTGATCTCAGCCATCTAACCATTTCATAGTTATATCATGCCCAGTCCACTGGAACTTGTAGAAAGGAGTCAGAAACAAAGGTATACAACCATTCAGGCATACAAATGCATTTTGTAGACCTTAATAATGTCATTAGGGAATGGTGGGTATCCTGATGACAGAGTATGAGGAATGTCATATCTGACTATCCCATGATCTCAAGAGAAGTAATCCAAATCCTCAGTGACCTAAAGATACTGAGGAAAAATGCTACTAGGTCCTGTACTAGTTCTCGGACCTGCACCTATACTAGCACCTCCTCTCTCTCATGGTGCATGAGCAAAACTAGTTGCTGGTCTGGTCGAGCAGGTCTATCATAGAAAGGTACTATTGGCATCAGTCTGCTATGGCAGAAAGCATCATAGTCAGCATCAAGATCTAGTAAAGGTTCTATCGGAAGTCCTGCAGTTAGTACATCCTGGTCTCGAATGCGAAGTCCATGTCACATCTCGATAGGAGGATCAATAGGAACAACCCTCTCTTTAGTGATATGTGCACGGACCCTCTCTCTAAGATAGAACATCCGATCAGATCTAAAACACAACAGAAGATGAACAGAAGATAAAGCTAGGCTCGACTCCATCCTCTCTGGGAGAAGCATCATCCTTGACACAAAAGTCTTCTATCAGACCTGCAAGGACATAAGAGGTGAATCATGGAAAGCAGTGAAAGACATAACAAGTCCAAAATGATCCATACTTGAGATAAATTTAGCCGAGAGAAGTAAGCTCTGATCCCATGAAAGCTCAGTTGCTTATGTCTACCTCTATTCTCTGATCTCTAGATATGAACACATGGAACATGGCCTGCAGTCGCATCCCTCAGAAGGGGAGATAAAGAGGGGAAGTACTCATAAGCCCAATACTGCAAATCAGACAATAGTTAATCAGATGGTCAAACAGGGGACAAATGTGTGATAGAATAAGAGTAATCAAAACATACCTCCCAAATAATGGAATTCCCGCCCAAACCAGTGAAGATCCCTTAGGAGAAATCTGACATCTCCCTATATATAGCACAAAGCACTGATCCTCCCCAATCAAACTCACCAATGACAGTCAGATCCTCTAGTGAGCGAAGGATATTCAAGTCGATAGTATCCTTCCTTGTGTGAACAAATGAGCAGCCAAGTATCATCAGCATAGCGAGGCGGGCAACTTGCTCATCAATGGCTCAGACTCCAGCATAAATGATGGAGTCGTTGTGATCCTAAAGCCAGATCGGGGAAAGATGGACATGGCCTCGTAATGGAGCCATACTTAGCAGTGCCTCTAATCTCCCCTCAGGTAGCCTATGCCACTCGGCATAGAACTCTAAGGGCTGCCGATGGAAATGCAGCCCTGTCAGCATCGTCAGGTCTAGGGGAGTCATTGTCATCTCCCCACAGGAGAAATGAAAAGTGTCAGTGGTATCCCACCATCTCTCCGTCAGAGCTCACAGTAAGTGTAGATTACCCTCATGAGAGTAATCTAATGAAAGAAAGCTGAGCAGCCCCGACGGCTCAATCAGATCCCTAACCTGGGGACGTGTTTCTAGGAAAGTATCCACAATTGATAGGTTTGACTGTCCCCCTCTTGACCTAAAGCTCACATCCTTATTTTTTTCAAAAAAAAAAAAAAAGAAAACAAAAAGGGGCATACTATCAATGCTAATTTTCATTTCATTTTGCTATCTAATTACATGTATATATTTTCTTGTTTATACAAACTACTTTAAAAGAGAGAGAGAGAGAGAGAGAGAGAGAGAAATATAAATGCCTCCATGGCGCGAGTCCAAGACACATGATACTCTAACTTCTAAAGTAGATCGTCAGGTTGGGTGTTCTCCCATAGAGCCTAATAGCTCCGGGTGTGATCGCTGCTAGATACGGAAGCCATATAAAAAAGAAAGAAAAAGAGAATAAGAGAAAATAAAAGAAGGGAGAGAAAAGAAATGTTAGAGAGAAGTTAAAGAGAATTGAGAGAAAAGAAAGTTAGAGAGAGAGTGAAAATGTAAAAAATGAGAAAAGGTAAAAAAAGCAAGAAGTAGTTACCTCTTTATATAGGGGGTAAAAAAAGCAAGAAGTAGTTGCCTCTTTATATAGGGGGTCCTCTTGCATAGTAAACTCCTACTGCTAGATCATTTGGGACGCAATTTTGAACTCATTTCAAGACAAAATTCAGCACCATCAGTTCCAGTGCATTCGCAATATTTTTCTCTTTCTTGAGATACCATGTTCTCCTAGATCAGACTTAGGATGCTTCTGTTATGATAGAAATGGCAGAAAATAAAAAATTCCTTAAAAATAGAAAATCATCCAAATCAGACCATAAATATCTCAAAACTAACCAAGCATCAAGCTAGACCGTCCAAAACAGATCGAGACCCTTACTTCTACCAGATTTCACCAAATTAACTCTTCTCTGACATTAAGATCAGACATATTGCCTTGATTTAAATTCTCTGACATTAAGGTCAAACATAAAGTCTTAATTAAGATTTCACTAGGTCATTCTCGCATCCAACATTAAGGCTGAATAGATAGCCTTAATTAAGAGATATCCAAATCAACTTTACCTTCAACATTAGGGCCAAACAGATAGTCTTAATTGAAATTCACCAAGATCATTCTTGCATCCAACGTCAAGGCCAGATCGATAGCCATTGACAAAACTTCATTTATCCGATAGGGTCTCCTCTAAAAAGATTTGGAAAGAACACATAAGCTCAGAATCTGACATGACACCTTTTTTCCCCAGGTTCACTATCATCAAAATTGCCTTCCTGACAGGCTAATTCTGATGAAGGGGCAGTTGTGAACCCTCAAATTTACAACTTTACATAATCGACACTCAATTATTAACCTATAGAATCAAACCGGACTTAAATCGAATTGGAAATAGGTCGAAACGGAGTAAAAGGGGGTGTGTGGGCTATGCGGACTACAAGGGCGGCCTGTGACCGCATAGTCTCTATGTGGTACCACACAGCTCTATGAGATACCAGATAGCTCCTGTGCGATACCGCATAGGTCCTGTGCGGTTACCATGTGGTCACCTGCCTTCTGTGAGATTTTTGAGGCTTCCTGTGCAATTTTGTGCGTTGGGAAGTGAATCCCACATTTAAAGCTTATCATTTCTGCTCCCAAACCTTTCCCTATAAAAGCAATACCTTCTTACCTCATTTCTATACTTAGAATTGCTTAATCAAACTAATTGATTTCAAAGCAATCAACATTTTTTAAGGTTTGGTCTAAAAGGAATGAACTTTTAGTTTAAAATTTTATTTTATTTTATTTTGTTAGGGTGGTTGTTTCGAGGTAGCTCTCCTCAAATTAGTTTGAGTTGGTCCCAATAATGCCGTTCGAGTCCTTGTTCTAAGGTTGTCGTTCCGCTAAGCCAAAAAGATGGAATTGCAATCCGGTCGTCTGCTTCATCCGCCCTACGCCCCCAAGTCTTGTCCTCATAAGGTAATTATTTCTTCTTTTCTTATTTTGTTTTGTTTTGTTTTAGTGTTTTGCTTTATATTGTTCTATTTGTTTTGTTTTGTTTGTTTCCTTAAGATTGCTTAGTTTTGTCTTTTCCTTAATTTCTTTGCTTGGCATGTTTTATCATTTTCTTTTATTATTTTGAGGCATGTTGATTAGAATCTAATTTAGTCAACTAGGTAAATGATTTAAATTATTACATCGACTTGTTAATTAAAACCTGACCTAATTAACAACTTGGTAATCAATGAATCTGATTCAATCAACCAACCCACCTTTCAATCAATGAACTGAAACATGATAAAATGGTTAGGCTAAATTAACTCCTTCGCAAGAAGGGCGAACTACATGGATTTTGATTCCCATTCAAAGGGATATGTAGGCGTGCTCTTTTCAAGCATCAAATCTAATTTAAATAAGAAATATTCCTTCTCTTGTATGTTACTTTATGAATTAGTTCTTTTCTTTGTGATATTTGCTTTTAATTTGTTTTCTTTATTATAATATTAATTTTGACTTTCTTTTGCAGTATTTTTCTTTAGTAATTGCTTTAGAGTTATTTTGGGAATGTGTGACTTCCCTAGAACCCATAAGAGCTAGAGGAAGTATCCCCTATTTTGGTTTTGAATTGTAAGTTGATTCTTTTACTTTTCCGCTTAGAATGAATGCTTATCTTTTTGTTTATTCATGCATTATATAATTGTTCATGCATGATGTAAATTGTTCATGAAATTTATTTTCAGTTATTTTGTATTAAATTTGCCAAACTGATTTTCTTAAAATAAACCGAAAACCTAGTTCCCGAATCCTCTTTGGTTTCAAAGTTAGTGATCTTTTCTTTGGGATATTAATTAGAGTCAATTTGGGTTTTTCCCTTAATCTTTTCCCAAATAAAATAAAATTAAGGTTGTGACTATTTTCAAAGTCAATCTATTTGAACCTGAGGGTTCCATCATAAGTTCAAACCCAAATGAGCATTTCGATCCTACTTAGCAGATTGGACCGGTGCTCGAGCGAGACCTCATAGGATCAAGCTTATTCCTACCTTAATCACTGATATGCACATATGCTACACAACCGAAAACTCTAAGATGTGAGAGTTTTACCTCTTTTCCATTCCATACCTCCTCCAATATTCTGTACTCCAATGGTACCGATGGACCTCAGTTGATCAAGTAAACTGCCGTGTTGACTGCTTCCACCCAAAACTGCTTTGGTGGGCATGACTACATATGTAAACTGTTCGCCTCAAAATATACTATCCAAAAGCGACCCACAAGTGTACAGGGCAATTGTAGTATATAGGAAGCACCCAAGGTCGTATTCTCTCAAGGAATTGCAAATGGAAATTACTTGTTTCTTTTCAAAAGCAAATCAAATATAAAAAGATTTGTTTGATTTTTGAATTTTAAAAGAACTAAAAGCAAACAATAAATTAAAAGAAAATGCAGATGTGAATACGTGAAAATTTAATGAATAAAGATAGTCCAGGGTTTGTAATCAGTTTATCAATCCTCTATGTTCAAGAATAGTCCCAATTAATTATGCTAAAGCCCTAATTTCTAATAAATCAACGGATAAAAATCAATCTATTAGCACTCGCATTCATAGAAATCATTATATCAGTTCATACATTAAGAACAAGGACTTAATCTTAAAACTTATATTTCTAATTCATTTTAAGATCTTAAAAGAGTGAAATCGGGAATCGAACTTCAACTCTCGTTCCTTCGTTCAAAACCTAAGTAAAACAATTGGTAGCTAAGCAATTGTTCTTAAACAATTAACCAACTCAATTAAGAATAAAAAGAATAATTGATTGGGATTTAATTCAATTCCATATCATGAACACATCATACAAACCCTAGACTAAAATGAAATTAGCTCATAGAAAATAAAGAAATCATCTCATTCTTAATATAATTAATTGAATTCATCAAAACAATACTATTGAATTAATTAACCCAGAATAATTAAATTGGAGAAATAAGAATCAATCCTCACCTTACAACCAAATTGATTAAATTCAATCTCTTGAACTTTCCCAAATAAACTTCCAAGAACAAAATTTGGAAGCCTAATTTCGAAATAAAATCTGGAAATTTTAACTAAGAAAATCAACTGAAGTTTTATGCCAATTACAATTCGTGAATCCAAAAACTCCAGCCCCCTTTCAACCTCTATTTCAAATCTATTTATAGCCTCTAAAACAAAAAAACCTAAATAGAAAAGGAAACTAAAAATTTGGATCAACATTCCTAAAACTGATCAGATCTTCGCGGCAGGCGCTGGGACTATGCAGCTAGGCGCTGGGGCTGAAATCTTCGTTGGCAGCGGACACTGGGACTGGGCAGCTGACGCTGTTGAGGGTGCTGCTGCTACTGCCTACTGCTTGGTGTGCGCTGGCCTTTTGGCAGCTGGCGCTGCTGAACATGGTCTGTTGGAGATAGCCCGTTGCATGCACTGGACGACCGTCGCGGACGTTGCTGCTGCCTGCGCTAGCCTTTTGGCAGCTGGCGCTGGGGGGCTGGGATAACTGGGCAGTTGCCCTGCATGCGCTGGCTAGGTTAAGTGCGTGATTTTTCAGGCCCATTACACATGCTTCTGCCCAAATCTCCTTCTTTTGCTCCATTTAATGCTCAATTCCTACAAAATGAACTAAAACCTTCCTCAAACTAAAAAAATAAAATAACACATTCTAACCTACATAAACATGAATTAATCACAAAAAGCCTAAATTAACACATGCCAAAACCATATAAATATGCCACAAACATAAACTTCTAGCTCTTTCTGTCAAAGTTCGATTCATATGTTCGACCACACCATTGTGTTGAGGCATACCTAGCACAGTCCTCTCCATTTTGATCTCGTGCTCATAGCAAAACTTTTTAAATCTAGTGTCTTCATATTCACCACCATTGTCAATTCTAAGCTTTTTAATCTTCAATCTTGTCTCATTTTCAACCATGGCTTTCCATACCTTGAAAGCATTAAATACTTTTGACTTATGTTTCAGAAAGTAGACCCATACCTTCCTAGAGTGATCATCGATAAAAGTCACAAAGTAATGTTTCCCACCAATGGTTGAGGTGGTGGTTGGTCCCCAAACATCAGACTGAACAAGTTCAAGTTTCTCTTGCTTTGGGGTTCTTCCACTTGTTTGAAAGCTAACTCTTTTCTGCTTTTTAAGTATGTAGTCTTCACACATGTCAATTTTCACTAACTGAAGACTTGGTAATTTCCCCTTTGAGTGTATAATCTTCATCCTTTTTTCACTCATATGGCCAAGTCTCTTGTGCCATAGATTGGGATTTTCATTACCTGTTGCAATTGCAACCAAATAAGGTGCCTTTGCTGTCTTGTAAAGAGTACCACTCTTTTTACCACGAGTAACTATCATTGCACCTTTTGAAATTTTCCAATCATCACCATCAAAGGTCATTGTGTAACCATCACTGGCTAACTGGTTTACTGAGATTAAGTTTTTTGTTAGATCGAGAATATGTCTGACATTGGTCAATTCCCAAATAGAGCCGTTCAACTTAATCTTCACAGTGCCTTTACCAATGATATCACATGATTGTTCATTACCAAGGTAAACTTTTCCAAGGTTTCCGAGGACATATTTCTCGAAGAATTCTTTCTACGAAGTAGCATGGAATGATACTCCAGAGTCTATCACCTAAGACTCTTCCTTGCTCTCTAAAGATCATATTAACGCATCATCTCCTTTAGAGGTAGAAGTAACATTTACCTTTGCCTTTGCCTTTTGATTCTTTGGTGTATTCTTGCACTGTTTTGTCTAGTGCCCAGTCTTCCCGTAATTCCAACACTCAATAATCTTTGAGTTATGGGAACTACGGTGGTTTTTAGATTTGGACCTCCGGTCCTTTGATTTATCATATCTGTTTGCTCTAGTTAAATTTATCCCTCTTGACTCTATGTGCAAAACTGAAAAGGTAGATAGTTCACCTGACTCTTTCCGTTGGATTTCTTTACTGAGAACTAGATCATGAACATTAGCAAATTTCAACTTTTTACTTCTTGATGAGCTATTTACTACCATGACAGTAGCATTCCAACTTTCTGGAAAAGAAGACAAAAGTATCAATGTTCTTACCTTTTCTTCAAATTCAATTCCAACTGAACTCAACTAGGTTCTAACTGTATTGAGTTCATTAAGATGTTAAGCTATCGATGCACCTTCTGTCATCCGTAAATTAAACAATCGCCTCATCAAATGAACTTTGTTAGAGGCTGATGGCTTCTCATACATACTAGAGAGAGCCACCATAAGACCCGCTATAGTCTTTTCCTTTGCTATATTAAAAGCAACATTGCGTGACAATGTCAATCAGATAACTCTGAGATCTTGTCTATCAAAGAGAGCCCTTTTTTCATCCTTCATTCCCTCTGGCTTATTTCTTGAGAGAGTTTGATAAAGGCTTTTCTAGTACAAATAGTCTTCTATCTGCATCTTCCAAAAGCCAAAGTTCATACCGTCGAACTTATCAATTTTCACCTTTCCTTTGTCTGTGGCCATCGCTCCACTCAAATCTGATTTCCTCTATATTGTTTCTGACAAATCCTCATAGAATTTTGACAGAATTAATAACCAGGGCTTTGATACCAGTTGTTGGGAAAAATTACGCAAATTTTTCTATAATCAGATTTGTGAGAAAGCAAAATAAATATGAAATAATAATGCAAACAAAATTGATAACGGAGTTCGGTCAATTATGCGTACGTCACCGGAGCTACTGCAGATCTTTTAATAAAGGCAAAAATGTACAAAGTTTTTACAAACTCATAACGCAAAATCACTAAGATTTTCTCTCTAAACTTCTCCTTTGTTTTTCTCTCTTTTTAATTGTTTTGGAATGGAATGATTTGAGCACCTAATAGATACTCAATTTATATGTATTAATAGCTAATTTTTTTTTAATTAGCTTTTCTCCTTTTTAACAATTGATGCACCATGTTTTTAGGTGCCTAGTTTTTAGGTTTGTAACTTCTTTTTTTTTTTTTTGTTATTATTATTTTATCTATTATTAGTTAACATTATTTTAACCGACACGTACTATATCCTAGGTATAAACTAAATTACCTAAGGGTTAAATGTAATGGATATTATGGTGAGATTGAAGCCATAAACTTGATTTTAAGAGTGAAAAAAGCTCTTAATGATATAATATAAGAGTACAAAGTAACCAATGCACAAATTTGACCTAGCCAATCCACAAGTGCATCATTATGTCAAACTGAGTTTCAAGATGATGATATAGAAGATGAGAATTATGAGTATTTCATTGAGAAAGAGAAAGAGAGTAATAAGTACTTATATACTAACATCTTCCTTATATGTACTAATAGGAAATTAGGGTATTACAGTACTAAAATTTAGACAGATTTTTCCCAACTACATGGCTATGTAATTGACCATTTATATAACCATGCAATTTAAAATGCTTCTGCCTTTTTTTTTTTTTTTTTTTTTTTATAATTTCTTCAATTAGTCATGTTTGAATCTTGAACATCATGTTTTGACCTTTCCTTATGTGAATCATGTTCACCAAACTTTGATTCAGATCTTGAAGCCTAAGCTTGATATTTAACTCTTCCTTACACTCTTGAATTGTTGCAAGGTGATTCCACAATTCTTGAAATCATCCCATTCAATGCATCCTTGAATGTATATATATTTGGAGGAGAGAGAAGAGAAATTTGTGTTGAATTTCAATTTGCTGCAATGGTGGAAGTTAAATTTATTGAGATTTTTTATTTTGAATAAAGTTATAAGGGATGTTTTGGCTATTTAATATTCAACAGTGGCAAGTGAATCTACCTTCAGTACTAGTGGAAGGATATTTGATCAATTCAAGAGTTCTTTAACTCCTACAACTGCTAAAGTATTGATTTGCTGCCAAGACTAGTTAAGGAACACTTCTCATCCTATTCAATTTGAAGAGACTCTTGTAGAACTTGAGAACTTTGAGAATGGTATATTATAATTTTATATTTTCAGTTTTTAGCTTACCTTTTTTTCTAGTGTACAACTTAACTTTGTTAATTTAACTTGTAAATGTACTAAAAAAAAGTCTGAAATTATTAAGAATGTGATTTTTAAGACCTTGGTGGATTGTTGAACAAAATTAAGGTAAAACATCAACGAATATAATTTATTTATGTATTTCCTAAATTTTATTCTTTATGGTTGTTGCTAGTGCTATATTTATACTGTTAATTTCTTTTTTCTTGCAGGCCTCTATGATAAAATTGTACTGTTAGGAGTGTTTTACTTTTTATGTTTTGAATTTTTTTTTAACTTTATGTTAAACTTGTTATCTTTTAATTGTACTTTGTGTATTTTTTTTGATTGCTGAATTGTGATGTTAATTGCTTCTTGTACCCTGCTTACTTGCTGCTCTAATTATGCCTCTGATACTGCTATCCTGCTATTATTGTTGTATTGCTTCCTTGATATGCCTATTATGCATTTGGTATCTACTACTACGATCTGTTACTGTGCTGTCATGCATATTCATGAACAATTTTAAATTTTTAATCAGTTGGAGATGTAATATTTAGTACAAATATATGTTTGCTGGAATTGTCTATGAAATTTGGTACAATTTGTTATGTTCTTATATTGGAATTAATTTTTTTTTTATTCTGCATTTATTGGAACTTGAAAGGAGTTTCAACTTTTGGAATATTTTCAAATTAATATTAGTTGATATATTTCATGAAATGCATGTGTTATTGAATTTGACTCTGTGTTATTAAATGCAAAAAAGAGCAATTAATGGGCATTTACTTAAAATATCCAAAATCTCCAAATTCCCCAAATTGTTTTTCTAGAACCATTAGAATAGAATACATGAACCGTCTCGAATTGAAAAATTGGCTCAATTCAGTCATAAACTTTCGTTATTATAATTTTTGTACTAGTTCCCTAATCAGTTCCCGAAATTTCAATTCAGTTTGAAGATTTTTAAATTTTCGGCTTTACCCGAATTGTGCACTCCCTTAATTTTGACTAGAAAGCAAAATGCCAATCATCCCTAACATGAATGTCCAAGGGTGAGGCCTTGGGCCCTCGCCGATAATGAGAATTATTCAAATTTACTTTTGATCATATTGAGTTCTAAATTTATGAATTTATACTGTGTACTCAGAATTTGTAACATATAATATATCTGTATTATATATAATATCTCTTGAAAAAAAAATACAAAGCAAAATAAATAAATAAAATTGTCAAGTCGATCCATTTCTTAAGGGCTTGTTTTTTATAAATGACTTTTATAAATAAAATTATTTTAAATTTTTGTTCAATTGATTATGATAATTTAAATTCTATTGATAAAAATTGTTATGAATTTAAACTTAGTAATTATAAAAATATAAATTAGTAAATTTAAATTCATTTATAAATAAATCAAATATTTAAATAAAATCCATTTACAAATCCAATAAGTAATTTCTATATTCGTTTATTCTAACAAATATGCATAGGAGCATTGCTGTTATTATTTTTTCTAGATTGGATTGATTTAGGAAGGTGATTAGTAGTCAAAAACTTAATATCACATGGGTTGTTTTATTAGAAATTCAAGTATTAAATGCACCTATACAGACAACCTTTGGTAGAGATAATATTTGGTTTTTCGATATGCAATATAAATTAAGAAAATATAAAATAAAATAGGTATACACTAAAACTGAAAATACAAACTAGAAAATAAAAAAATAAAAAAAAAAAACTGTATAATGAAGATTTGAATTGAATAATAAAACAGGTAGCCAAACTACTTAAAACAGTCTAATGGCAAATGATGTTGAAACAATAGTTGTTGAAGAGATGAGAGAAGAGGCCATTGAAATTAGCGAAATTACCAAAATTAGCTTTCATTATTGATGTAAAAATGGAGATATATCTAATTTTTATTTGAAAAAAAAAAATGATTTTATTCATTCATTTTTACTTTTCCTTTTTCTTTATATGAGAGATATTTTATATATTGGAATCAATATGAAAGATCAATATGATACATAAAAAATAGTTAAAATAAGTAAAATAGTTCATCTAATAAGCAATAAAATTATTCAAAGGAGTGCCAGAAATTTTTTATGTAGTGCCAGAAAAACTCTTTAATACAGCTGGTAATTTTTAATAAAAGAATGGTGCAATTTTTTTTTTTTAATATTTATATTAGAAATTTTTACATTAATGGTAAATATTAATTCCTTGATCAAGCAAACATATCTTTGAATTTTCACAATAAATCAATAATCTGCCAACCAAAATCACAGGATCATTAATATATATAGTGGACAGTGTGAACCCGTTCCTGCTTTACTGTCTATAAATGTAGTTTGTTTCATCACGTTTCTATTAAAGCACAACAGAAGGAAGACAAGGAGTTGAAGAGACGGAAACTTCTTATGATCGGTAGACATTAGTTTTGTTTGAATTTTGCACAGATATTATAATATTGTGATGGCTAGTGGTCTGGTGATTATGAAAATTTTGAAGTTGGTGGATCATTTGAAGCCCGTATTGTTAATGGTGGTTGTTCAATTATGTTTCACTGGGGTTAATGTCTTCTACAAATTGGCTGCTTTTGATGGTATGAACTTAAGAATTCTTGTTGCTTACAGAGCGATGTTTGGTGCTGCTTTCTTATTGCCTCTGGCTCTCTTCTTTGAGAGGTAATTAATTTAACTGTCTTCTTCATTCATGTTCGGTTCTATTGACTACATGCTAATCTATCAATTTCATTTCACAGAAATGGCAGGTCTAAACTTACATGGACTATCCTCTTTCAAGCATTTTTCTGTGGGCTCTTTGGGTAAGCTTTAATTTGATCTTTCTGAGGGGTTCAAGTAATTATTTGTTAATTTTTTTTTTATATAGTATACGTAATTATGAGATATTAATTAATTGCAGAGCATCATTGGCTCAAAATTTGTACGTGGAAAGTTTGAAGTTGACATCTGCAACGTTCGCTTCTGCCATAGCTAATCTTCAACCGGCATTCACTTTCATTCTGGCCGTTTGCTTTGGGTACCATTTTTATACTATATGAATATGTGTTTTTTTTTTTCGCATAGAATATATTCTGGTGATAAGATGCCAAATTAAATCTAGTATGTACTTTCATATATATGAATTATTCCGATTATTATTATTATTATTATTATTGTTGTTGTTGTGTAACCAATTAAATACCGTGACTCTTAATTAGGTTGGAGAAGATGGGAATAACCACCGTAGCAGGACAAGCAAAAGTCGTTGGAACAGTGATAGGTATAGGAGGAGCAATGCTGCTAACATTTTACAAAGGGGCAGAAATTCAAATATGGTCAACACATGTCAATCTAATGAACCTTATTAAGCCTCATGGAGGACACGTGGCAGCATCAGATGGCAATAAAATAGCTGGCTGTTTTTATGCTCTAGGCTGTTTTTTATCAATGTCAATATGGTTGATAATTCAGGCTAAAATGAGCGCAAAATATCCATTCCCTTATACCAGTACTGCTTTGATGTCTACAATGGCAGCAGTTCAATGTGTGGTTTTTACCCTTTGTGTTGAGAGAGATTGGAGTCAATGGAAATTGGGTTGGAACATTAGGCTATATGCTTCAGCTTATTCGGTATTTTTTTTTTTCTTTTTGTTCGGTTGACCAAATTATTTTTGGACTGTTTTATTAATTAACGTATCATATTTTTATTGAGTAAGTTTAATCTATCTAAAAATTTCTCTGAATTACCTCATCATCTTTAATAATTTACTGTTTACCTCTATTATTGGGAATTTAATTGTGGTGATGTTTTGGGTGGAAAATTATAGGGAATAGTAATGCAAGGAATGATGTTAACTGTGATAACATGGTGTGTGCGGATAAAGGGTCCATTATTTATTTCAATTTTTAACCCTCTTCTGCTTGTATTTACTGCCTTGGCTGAATCTCTTCTCCTTGATGTGAAACTGCACGTTGGAAGGTATAAAATTCTTTGAAAAATTAATTTTGATAATAAATCTTGTAGCTTAATTAACCTTTCTTTGAAAAATTGCAGCATAATAGGAGCAGTATTGATTGTGTGCGGGTTATATGCTGTGTTGTGGGGTAAAGGTAGAGAGATGAAGAGAACAAACAATGGAGAAGAAAGTGCCAAAGAAGAGGAAAGGGAACCACAAGGTGTTGATTGTTCAACTTATAACTTTTTTATATAAATATTAAACTACTAGCACATCAAATATAATCACTTGCCAATGCCAATGAGTCTAATTCACTCTCACGCTCAAGTGAAACTATGTCTGAATTTTTACTTCAATTCTATCTCTGATTTATTCTCGGGCGACATAATTAACATATGAATTTTTGGATAGAAATTGCTTTGTTTAAATATATATATATATACTCGTATTGTCTTTTACTGACTGATTATTACTGTTCATGCATTTCAGTTCCCATAGTAAGACCTTCTATATGAAAGAGAGTCCTCGTTGCCGATATGCTCCTGCTTTGTTCTGAGACTTGGGAGTGCTGTGTTGTATAAAGGATGTTGAGATTTGAGGAAGCTAAGGGTTACGGCTTTTCATGCTTACATTTGGGAAAAGATTGCAGATGGCATCTACCAAGATATTTGTTTACATATTTTTGCTGTTGTAACTCTTATTATTATTCTTAAAAAAAGAAATATGTATTGATAATTACGTATTAGCTTTCGTGGTAATTTGATTTTGGATCATTAAAGTATTATCAAAGTTTTGCTTTAAATCTTGTTGATATCCATTTTGTTCATTATATCTCATTCATATCTTAGTGATTAATTTGTTAAAATGTATTCATAAAAGATTTATAAATTTCTTATACTCTTCAAATAAGTGATTTATAAATTTATATATTTCAAATCATAAATTTATATTTGGTTTGCGAAATAAAATACACAAAAAATATAAAAATTATTCATAAAAAATTAAATAGACTAAGAATAGAGTAAAATAATCGCTAAAAAATTTTAGCTACTAGAAAAACGACTACAGATTTTAGTTATTTTTAGTTACTGTTTTCATTTAGCTATTAAAATTAAGTGATTAACTACTACTGTTTATAACAGCTAATTTCAGTTTTTCTTGTTGTAGCAGTGGTAGTAGTAGTGGCGATAGGAGCTTGGCTCTCGACCACAGATATTTACGATGATGATGAGTATCTCACGTTGTTTTCGATGTTAATTGAAATGAGGATAATGAGGGTATAAGCTGCTAGTTTTGATAAAATTGTTGATACAATTTGAGAATAAAATTAGAAATTAATTTTCTTATTTTTAATTTTTTTAATATATATATTAATTTTTGGTGTGCCCTTATTGATTATTAGTTTTTTTTTTTGCCAAATCCCTTATTGATTAATTGGATGTCATAAAATATAAACAACATTTTTTTACCATGATGTATATCACATCAGTGTTATATCATCAAAATATAATGGTGTTAATGATAGAAATATTGTGATAATGTTGATGATAATATTTAAGTAGTATGATATGATTAGATGTCTATCACTATCTCTATAAATAGTTTTCTTATATAGGAATAGTTTTCTTGTATAAGACTCTATCTTTGATCCTATCTTTATAATATTTTATACATATAAATAGGTGCTATAGTCAATAAAATAATACATAGAAATTTATTCTCTATTCTATTCTCTCTTTGCTCTATTCTTTATAATTATTCTTTATTTTATAACACGTTATCAGCACAATTTATTCTATAATATTGTTCATAATTTTAGATAGTTTATGATTTGCTATAACTTAACTAAGACAAAAAAATTTAAAGAAACAATATTCAAGATTTATGGTAAATAATTTTTGTCTAATTAATTACTATTATTAATAATATTTATGTATCAAATATATTTTTTTAAGAAAAAAAAATTTTTTTGAAGAGATTATACCAAATTGTATACAAATAGCAAAAAAAAAATTTTTTTTGAAGAAAATACTGAATCGTTTTTTTTTAACCAAATCATTTTTAATCTTTCTTATAATCATTTACCTCAAATCTTTTTTTTTTTTTTTTGAGATTTATAAAGATTTGATATACTATTTGATGATTAATTAATTAAACTCTAGTTCTTGAAGAATTAACACTATATTATAAATTCTAATTCCTGAAAAATTAGTATTATATTTAAAATTCTAGTTCCTAAAGAACTAGTATTATTTATAATTCCTGAAAAACTAATTAAATAAATAGCTAAGGTATGAATTCTTGAAAAACTAATAATAATTATAGTTCCTGAATAACTGGTATTCTCTACAGTTCCTGAAAAATTAATCAAAATAAATAAATATAAATTCCTAAAAAATTTGCATCTAACATTCCTGAAAAACTAAATATCCTAAATTGTTGAGAAACTAGTATCCTAATTTGTTAAATAGCTGATATCCTAGATTTCTGAAAAACTAAATAAATTATTTATATGTCTTTGGAAGACTAATTTAATTATAATTTTATATATAATATTTTGAAAATCTATTTTGAGCTACTCAAGTTCCAGCGATGACTTTAAATGAATCATTGTTAGACTTATTAGTCTTTATATATGATTTTGGTGTTTTTATATTAATTAATTAGTTCATATACTTTGCTCATACCATATTGTTATGACAGTATACTTTGTTGATGCGAAATTGAGAGCAGTAAATCAATATGGCATATTGCCCATTAATTTTGATTTTGTTGAATATGAAATTAAGACTAACAAGATCTGAATTAATTGGTGTTACTCATTCAGATATCAAAAATCTAACACTGCTAAAGATTTTTTATTTGTCTGAGAACTGTTTGATATGTGTGATACTCTAATTAATCTTTTTAGGGTGAACTTCTTATTTACTATATTTCTTTAATAATATTCAATTGCTTACAAATTACAGTAGATATTTGAAATATTTAATTGGTTAATCTATTATATATATACTCTTGATGATTTTATTTTAATAAATGAACAGTATTATATATATGACATATAAATAAAAATTTGTGATTTTTTTTTTTTTGCATTTTTGTTGGGCATGATTGAGATGATTACTTATGAAGAATTTAGTTTATATATTATACAGTATACTCTGCTTATACTAAGAATATAGAATAATTATAGTGTACACTCTGTATTTTGAAGATCTAAGCCTATGTAATTTACTAATTGATCAATTAATACATTTGGAGTTCCAAAATCCCATGAAATTGATAATTAACTTAAGTTTACTCAAGAGGGATTTTCACTTATACGCACGATATTTATATCCTAAATTTCTTAATGGAATTATAAATATGCCATGATAAATATGTTGTATATATATATATTGGTTTCTCTGATTAGCAAATTCAATTTGCTTGTGCCATTGCATATTCTTTATTTTTAAATTGAATTCTAGTATAAAGATTGTTGTGCCTTATAATTTATTTTGATGAGACACATTTCTCAATATTTGGGGAAGGAAAAGTACCTGCAATGCTAAAAAATGTCGAGAAATTTATTGGAAGGAAAAACCTTTTAAATAATTTTGATCCACGTATAAGTTAGAATGAACCAAAAGTTTAGAAAATAGCACAATTGCAATGAATTGTAACTTAACTGCCAAATGCATTTATAAATGCTAAAAAAGTGACAAAGTATCATGTTACAACTGCTAATACCCCAGTAACGGGTTGTGGTTCCAATTGCAAATAGAAAATCAATTAATCTACTGCACACTAGAATAGTGGATAGTAAATTGGAACTAAAGATAAAAATCCGCGGAAAAAAAAAGCAGCGTCACTCATAAAAATATTCTGAAGAGAAACCTCCTGAAAAAGAAAATCTCAATCAAAGAGCTATAGCTAATTATGAGATATAAATTGAGACAACGGAACAATTACATCCTCCAGATATGGCTTCTGGAGTTGATGATTATATAAATAAAATTATAAGATCTCAATTATTTTTGTAATATAAGAGAAAGAGTTGATAGAATTTTAATTATCGTCGACAATGAATTTGCCTCAACAGTAGCTCTTACTGTTTCAAGAAAAAATCTGGATCCAGAATCTATAAGTATAACTAAATATTAACATAAACATTATTGATCATCATGGAAAGAGGCAATTAAAGTAGAGCTAGACTCATTCTATCATTAATTATGAGAAAACTAATTTTCTTATTATGGAAATGATCATATTCCGTTATTTGATTAGTATGGCAGTTAAAAAAAGGCTTGGTATATGCCTTAAGCAAATGATATTTATATGAGAGTCCCAGAAGGATTAAAGACATTAGAAATGAATGCACATTAAAAAATGTGACATATATTTCATCAAATTGCAAAAATCCATGTATAAATTAAAGCAATATAAACATATGGTATAATTGTTTGAATAAATTCTTATTGAAAGAAAGATATGTGAATAATACACTATGTCCATTTACATTCATAAAAGACTATAGAATGGTAGATGTTATTGTTGCAGTATATGTTGATGATTTAAATATCATTGTGACTCTTAACGAACTTAAAGAAGCATGTTTCTATTTGAAGAGTGAATTCGAGATAAAAAATTTAAAAGAAATAAAATTTTGTATCGACATGCAGACTGATTATCAATGAGTCTTAATGCACCAGTCTATTTATGTGGAAAATGTATTTAAGCAATTTTATGTGGATAAAATTTTTTTCCTTAAATATACTAGCTATGGTCCTCTCACTTGAAGTGAAGAGATACTTTTTAGACCTAAATAAGATAACAAAGAGCTATTTAGTCTTAAAGTGCCATATATAAGTGCTATAGGGACACTTATGTATCTTGCAAATTGCATCAGGCCTGGTATTGTATTTGTAAGGAAAAATTCCTAATTAGGTATAGTTCTGCATTTATTAAGAGATATTAGAGTGGTATAAAAAGTTATCTTCAATATACTATTAATATTATGATCATATTTTAATTCATATTTGAAATTGGTCAATATGCGAATATTGGTTATTTGTTTAATCTCCATAATAGTAGATCTTAAACTGGCTATGTATTCACTTATAGTGGTACTGCAATTTTATAAATGTTTTTTTTATGGTCCTGAAATACCTCACTAAAAAAACTCCCATTGTGTTTTGGGAGTAATACAATTTGCATTGCATAAATTAAAAGTGGGTATATTAAAGATGATGAAGTAAATATATAAACTTTATCCAAATTCTTATATACATGAGCTCTAAAAGAGATATCTACCAAATTCGCTCAAGTGACAACTTAATAGACTTATGTAATAAGTCTTTACCTAGTGTGGTATTTAAACAGTATTATTTCATCTATTTGTATATGCCGTGTTAAAATCTATCCTCATTAGAGGAGGCAAATTAGTGTATAATTGTACTTTTTTTCTTTAGTTAAGTTTTTATCCCATAGTATTTTCTTGGACAAAAGTTTTAATGAGACAATCTGTACAATGATAAAATAACACATAAAATGTACACTTTTTCTTAATTATGTTTTTTCTCACTGAGTTTTCTAACAAGATTTTTAACTAGGCATATTCATGGCGCAAGTAATATCCTAAGGGAATATTACAAATAAATTATTATAGGTGGATATTACTTAAACATCATTAAGTATATGGTTTGACAACTTGGCATATTTGTTTACAAATGCACTCCTTACAACCACATTTGAAAAGTTAGTCAACAAAATTGGCATGCGCCGATTAAGAGATATTTGATAGAAATCATGTTTTCATGAGGAGGAGATTTTAGTACACTTTATTCTTTTTTCCTTAGCATAGGTTTATTCCCATTGAGTTTTTCTGGCAAGATTTTTAATGAGGCAGTGTTATAGTGCAAATTTTTACAATAATAATGTACTCATTTTCCTTTACTAAGATTTTTTTTCACGGAGTTTTTCTTCAGTAAAGTTTTAACGAAACATATTCTTTGTAATAAACATCTAAGGGGAAGTGTTGTTATAATATTAATGATAATATTTAAATAGTATAATATGATTGGATGTCCATCATTATTTTTATAGATAATTTTCTTATATAGAACTCTATTTTTTATTCTATCTCTATAACTTTTTATACCTATAAATAGATGTTATAGTCAATAAAATAATACACATAAATTTATTCTTTCTTATATTCTCTCTTTACTCTATTTTCTATAATTATTCTTTATTTTATAATAAGAAATTCTCTCTTATATTCTCTCTTTGCTCTATTTTCTATAATTGTTCTTTATTTTATAATAAGAAACTCTTAATTGTTGATGGAAGAAATTTCATACCCTATTTTATAAAAAAAAAAAAAAAATTAATAAATTCTAAAAATAAAAACGGGGAAATCACAAATTATTTTTTTTTTATTTTTCCCTAAAATTAAACGTGATGAATTAATAGGAAAAAAATCTGGCATCATTGGAAAATTCAATGGGTTTCTTTCAAACATTCCATATTGGGTTGCCTAATGTGAATGAATTTGATGTCTTAGCTATATATAAGGAAAAAAAAAATACGCATAAGGGGTTGAATCATAATAGTATCTCTTGAAGTTATGTGATAGAAGTTTAAGTTTAGAAAAATTTTATCTATGCCAAAAATTCCCTTTGTTTTAAATTTAATTTCCACAATCAAAAATTAAAAATAAAATCACTTTCTGATTTTTTCTTTTCCTTTTTTGTATTGACAACTCGAACCATCACCTTGGGAGCAAGCGCGTGAATAAAATTGATGTTATTGAAGTTGATGAACCAACAGCAGTTTATAGAGCCCAACAGCACTGGTTCGAGATACAGATGAAACAATACGAATATATATATAAATGCTACAATTGCAAGCCATGTTAATTAATGCTGATTTTATTGTACCTAATAATTTAATGTTTACACAAATTTTTATGATGATTATTCATGAAACCGTAACCATTTAAAATTTTTTCATATATATATATATATATAAATATATAAAGTAAAAAAGTAATTAATATTAATTTATTTTATTTCAAAAACTTAATTTCCTATAACGATAATAATGAGTCATTAAAATACAAGTGAAAAATAATTAATACTATATTTTATTTAAATAAAGCTCAATTTCTAATAATGATTATAATAAAGCATTTAAACCTATTTATTTCATAATATATATATATATATATATATATATATATATATATATATATATATATATATATATATATATATATATGTATATATTCACACACTTTGTTAGAAATTTGATTATATTTTCTTTAATTTTTTGCATTTTTTAAAATATTTTATTATACAAAAATTCTTATGTTATTAAATTTAAATATTTATTTAATGATAATTTTCAAACACAAAAACAAACAAAATATATTATGTGCGTATTAAATAAAATATGATAAAAAATATCAAAAGTTTAATTAGTTCTTAAAAGAATTGCAAGAAAAATTTTTAATTATTAATTATTAAGAATTAGAAAATGCGATTAATAAAAATAAAATAAAATGAAATTCAACATTATAAATTAAACTGTATTCATACATATACCTTGTTTTGGGATTAGATTGAATATGCCACCTGGTCGATCACTTCTGAGACAGGTTTAGAGAGGCATATGGCTATCAATGAATGTAAATTTTGCATGTTGGCAAGGTCGATTGTTAGCTTTAGAGTTTTGTGTCAATTTGATCTTTTTCTTGTTTACAGGAGATGTTAGTAATGTGTAGTGGATTTCTAGAGAAGCAGGGTGCGCAGTCACCACATAAAATTCTTGAAAAACTTTTATTATGTATTAAAAAATTACAAAATTCGTCAAAAGGTTATTTAAATTTTTTGAAAAATGACATCTGCCTTCCAAAAAAAAAAAAAAAAAAAAATTGCTATCATTCCCAAACTTACATTGTTACATATGCCATGTAAAAAGTAGTAGCTAGTCCACGTGTGTGGAATTCACATGGAGCAAATGCGGGAGCGAACTCTTCTTACGTAGGTGAGCTTCAACATCATCTGATAGCTTGGCAAAATTTGCCAAAAAAGTACCAATCGACTAAATTATAGTTAAAATAATGTTGGGATATCAAGTGTGAGTGAAATCTCACATTGGAAAGAGATGGACTTAGTAAGTGATTTATAAGTGGAAAAGACTCATAAACCCATTGGCTTAAGGTTTTGGGTTGGAGTGTGGTGTCAAGTTCATGAGTATGTCACTCACTAAAGCCCATTATGATAATCTCTTCAGTATTTGGCTCCCCGGTGTCCCTTTGTTAGGTGGTGTGGGCCATAACAGTGATATCAGAGCCGATGGTTCGGCTAGGGACGGATATGGAGACGGTGATGGAGGTGTGGGCTCGGGAAAAGAGTGGTACACGTGATGGCTTGCAGCGTGACTCTTGGAGCAAAAATGATTGTACACTCCGGGAATTCCGCTCCAGGGGGAGAGCCGGTCCAATGTGGAAGCTCACACTTGAGGGGGAGATTGTTGGGATATCAAGTGTGAGTGAAATCCCACATTGGAAAGAGATGGACTTAGTGAGTGATTTATAAGTGGGAAAGACCCATAAACCCATTGCCTTAAGGTTTTGGGTTGGAGTGTGGTGTCAAGTTAATGAGTATGTCACTCACTAAAACCCATGATGATAATCTCTCCAGTATTTGGCTCCCCGGTGTCCCTTTGTTGGGTGGTGTGGGCCATAACAAATAATACACTATAAAAATAAATGAAATAAAGAAACAAAAATAGAGGATGACTTAATTTTAATAGTCTCAAAAATAAATTATATATAATATATAGAAGACGCATGTTTTAATTGTTCCGTACGATTTTGAGGTTATTGTTTTAGGGACAATTTTTTTAGTATGAAAATTTAAATTCTAATTAATCATCATAAGGGGACAGATTTTATTTTGGCTGTGGTAAATAAAAAATCTGACGCTTCATTTTGTAAAAAGAAATATAATCATCATTGAACTCTTTGATCATAATAATAAATAAATAATTAAAAACTCTTTAATTAATCTCTAAATTTAAGAGGTAAATTCGATTGAAGTAAAGATCTCGCAAGCACAAATATATATTTCCTCTATTTTAAAATAATTGTCTTTTTAGAAATTTTATTTTGTTTTAAAATATTTATCATTTTAAAATTTCAAAATAGTATTTATTATTTTTTTCTAACTTTATATTCTTTTTATCTCTTTATTAAACATTTGCATTAATTACTTTTGTTTCTTTGCATCAAAATCAAAAACAGATATTTTAGTCTTTTTTAACTTATAATTATGACAATTAAATAACTTTCTTAATATATGTGCACTCTCCTAAAATGACTATTAATTTGAAACGGAGAGAGTATCAAGTATGTTTTAATTTTATACTTGCAATAACTTTTTTTATTCTTAGATAAGATCTTCTTTGATTGCTACATCTGATTAAATTTAACTAATTAATGTGGTAACAAACTCATTTGCTAGCTAAACCAATTTTTGAGGAATTAAATTATAATTAAAATTGTGTGCTTGTATTTAAATTGGCCCAAAATTATATTATTTACTAAAAAAGTACTGAATATTTCTATCAAGAAGGGAATAAAAATTGCTATATAGTGTTTCAGCATCCTTAATATTCCTATCAAGGAGGCAATAAAAATTTTAGAGCTAAATTATTAGATGGTTTTTTTTTTTTTTCATATTCCTTCCAAACAATTAGAAGGGCTTTTAAAAAACCTAGTTGTAAAAAACATATTGGAAAAAATTTAGGGCTTTTTTTTTTTTTTTTTTTTTTTTTTCACTCTTTCCTCCTAATTTTATCTTATAAAACCCTACAAAATCACTCTTATTCTCATATTTTCCACCTCTGTTACATTTTATATTAAAAATTTTATTTCCAACATTAATAAAGTATTCTCAATCTCAAATACTGGTAAGTAAAGTCTTTTGTATATTTAGTTATATATTCTTAATAAAGGACATTACAAATATATATATAGACAAAACTTCCTATATAATAATACATGAAAAAGGAATTAATATTAAGTTAATAAGGGAGCTAATGAGGAAGATTACACAAGAATATATAGAAGATATATAGCTATAACTTCCTATGTTGGTGTGCTATCATGCCTCACAAGCACAAATGTCTAGGAAGGACACTAAGCTTGGTTCGATGTATTTGGAACAACTGACGAGCTAGAGGTTTCATGAGTGAATCAACAAGTTATTCAGAGGAGTGAACTTGAAAGACACAAATCAACTTATGAGAAACTTGATAACGAACAAAGTGAAAGTTGATAGCTACATGCTTCATTCAAGAGTGAAAAACAAGAATAGAGCATACGTAGGTAGACCAACATTATCATTGTAGACAATTGGTAAAGATGAAAGATTTACACCAAGTTCACCAAAAAGATTAGTGAGCCCGCTAACTTTGGCAGTAGCGAAAGCAATGGCCCTATATTCATCTTTAGTTGAGGAACGAGAAACCATGTTTTGCTTTCTGGAACACCAACGAACTGGATTAAAACCCAAGAATACAACATAAGCAAAAGTAGAGTGATGAGTGTCAGCATCACCAGCCAAATTAGCATCCATAAAGGCATGAAGAGAGGAAGATGAATGAGCAGACAAAAATATACCATAGTGGGAAGAACCTTTTAGGTAACGAAGAACAGGCTTCACAACATTACAATGAATATAAGAGGACTAGTGCGTCAATTGAGAAAGTTTATTGACTGCAAAACTAATGTCCGGGAAAATGAGTGACAAATATTGTAGGGAACCAAGAACTCAAAGATACTTAGTAGGATCATATCTTAGAGAACCATCATTAAGTTTAAGAGTTTCAGTTGAAGAGAGTAGTGTACTAACAACCTTAGCTTCATGTACATTAGTTTTTTTTAAGAAGATCAAGAGTATACTTGTTTTGAGATAAGAGAAGACCATATGGAGTTCTAGTGATTTCAACTCCTAAAAAAATAGTTAGGAGAACCAAGAACCTTCAAGGAAAATTGAAATGCCAAAAGTGTAATCATTTGCCAAATAGCAGTAGGATTATTATCAGTGAGAACTATGTCATTCACATAGACAAGAAGATACATGAGATGATTTGCTTTGTAGCAAATAAGATAGAGGCATCACTTTTAGATTTATGAAGCCATTTGCAAGAAGAAAAGACTGAAGTTTGGTGTACCATGCGCGAGGTGTTTGATGAAGATAATAAATAGCCTTATGCAATTTACAAACATAAGTAAGATGCTAGGACTCATGAATCCTTGAGGTTGCTGGGTAAAGACATTGTCAGTTAAATTACCTTATAAGAACGCATTATTAAAATCCAATTGATTCAAAATCCAACCATAAGACAATACTAGACTAAGAGCAAGCCATATAGTAGCAAGTTTAACAATAGGGCTAAATGTTTTAATGAAATCAATGCCTAGACAATGATGAGACCTTTTGGCTATAAGGCAAGCTTTGTGACAGGCAGTGGAACCATAAGGATATAATTTGATTTGATAGACCCACTTACATATGAAAATATTTTATATAGGGAAAGGGGATTATAAACCAAGTGTTATTTTAGTGAACTGCTAAAATTTCATCTTGCATGGCATCATGCCATTTAGGATGTTCATTAGTTTGGGT
The DNA here is from genome assembly GCA_947687605.1 of Reutealis trisperma. Lineage (NCBI taxonomy): Eukaryota > Viridiplantae > Streptophyta > Magnoliopsida > Malpighiales > Euphorbiaceae > Reutealis > Reutealis trisperma. Next base: position 1,109,479 of record CANTUT010000135.1, on the reverse strand, counting down.
GAAGGATGTTGGTTCAGTTTGGGATGATAAAATGACATCTAGGGTTGTGGTATGTAAGTTAAAAGGAACTTTTAGTTTGTGAATATTATTTTGAGCACAAGTAACCATTCGGGTTAGAGAGGGTGGTTTTAGGTAAAGGGAGACTAGAGTTTATGAGTATAAAGGAGCAGAAGCTACTTACTTAATTAAGAGGCATATTATGAGAACCTATGTTAGAAACAGGAGTCGAATGACCTTGTGAGAGGTTAGAGAAGCAACAGGAGTTGCAGTTTCTATATTTGAAGGAGATGGTTGTGAATTGTTTAATGTGAAAGGAAGATTTAGAGAAATAAACTAAGGAGATATAGTGAGAAGAGGGACTAAATCTTGTGAGATAGTTGAGAAGGATGGTGTGGACTTACTTGAAATTGTAACAATAGAAACCAATCTAAAGAAGGACTAATAAGTAACAAGTAAATTAGGACATGACAAGTTTTTATCAGGAAAGGAATTTTTGAAAAAGACTACATGCCTTAAAATAAAAATTTTGTTTGATTCTATATCAAAGCAAATATGAGCATGATTAGGAAGAGAAAAACCAAGATACAAACATGGTCTGGATCAAGGTTTAAGTTTGAGAGTCTTATATAGGCAAAGCCATAGGTAACATAAACTTTCGAATACACGTAAGGAGGTGTAGTTGGATTGATGGCCAAATAGTTTGAGATATGGGGTGTCATGTTGGAGAATAGGTGTGGGCATATGTTTTATAAGATAGGTAGCTATTTGGAAAGCATAATTCCAAAAATATAAAGGAACACAAGCATGATGAAGAAGAGTTAAACCAGTTTCTACAATGTGACAGTGCTTTCTTTTAGCAGACCTAATATGTTTAGGAGTGTATAGGGATGAGGTGAGATGTTGAATATGTTGCGCGATTTCTGCAAGTGCACAGATCGTTTACAAGTAATAAAGTGATGAGTGAGTATCGTTCCCACGAGGAAGGGTTTGTCAAGTACCAATTTTTAATATTACTCTATTATTTAGAAAATCAATTATGAGATTTATATTTTAAGCTAAAATAAAATTGAAGTAAATAAATAATGATAAATATGAAAATAAGATTAAAGGTCTAGGATTTAGAATTCATCAATTGATTACCTATGATTACTTTATATTTTTTTAGATTGGATTATTTTTGCTGGAATTAATGATTAGATTTCCTTAAATTATATGATGTTCTCTCTCAAGATACAACATGTGTGCTCATATTAACCTTATGTCTACTCTCGTGATCATAAGCAATTAACACAAACCCATTAAGTTTTATGGAAATCCTTTAACAATCACAAAGGAGTATTCTTATCTCTAAGCAATACATTCCCTAGGTCAATTATCCTAATGAACTAATATTGTACTTCCACTCTCGATACTTTACACAATATCTTAAATCATGCAATTAATGGCCAGTTAATTACAAGCATTAAATTCTAAGATAAAAGATTAATTCCAACAATCAACCCAATCAATTAAATATAAATAATCATATGCAAATCAAAAGATTACATCTAAATCCTAGAAAAATAAATTTAGCTATTCATAATTAAAAGAGAAGAAACAATAAATTAACAATAAAAATAATAAACATAATAATAACTTATAATTAAATTCAAGATAGAGTTTAGAGAGAACTTGTTTTGGGATACAATCTTTGATGAACTCAAGCTTCCAAAAACTCCTCCTCTTGATCAAAATAAAAAATATAAAACTAATCTACTCTAAGAAAACATATGAAAATCTCCCTACATATTTTTTATGGATTTTCTTTGATTCCATTTCCCTTTGCCAAGCATGGTATTTATAAACATGTTTGGTGGAAGAATTCAAGTTCCATTAAAATTCTTACGTCAAAAATTCAACATTGATGGTTAGGTTGGCCACCAACCATTGAATTCCTTCATCAATATTCAAAAATGGTTAGGTTGGCTACCAACCATTGAATTTTGGCCACCAACCATTGAATTTATTTCTCATGGATTGAAAACTTGAATCATTGCTTGCATCATTATTTTTATTGCATCATTTTGATCTGTAAAAATAAAATAAAAATACTTAAAATATGTTATAATTTATTTATAAATTGTAGAACTATTTATTTCTAAAAATAAGTAATAATATTATTGCATTCTTGAGAATTGAGCTAAAATTTAAGTTTAAACAATTAAAATAACTCTAAAAATATAGAGTTATCAGAATACCATGTTTGGCTAAAAGATAAGACAAAGCTCTATACTCACCTCCTCCATCTATGTATATGGTTTGAGTGAAGTCTAAAAGTAATTCTTAATAAGTTTCTTAAATCTTTCAAATACATTAAAAACCTTAGATTTTAGTTGAAGAGGATAAAGCTAGGTATATTTGATATAATAATCAATAAAGATGACATAATATCTAAAATTCCTAAAGAATTGATTAAGGTAGGACCCCAAACATCATAATAGAAAATTTAAAATCGTTTATTACATATAATTGAAGAGTACTTAAATGATAAATTATTCTCTTGTTAGATAAGCAAGAATCACAAATATTATTAGAATCTAAAGAATCAGAAACTCAAATTTTATTACTAGCAAGTAGTTTTTTGTAAACGGGTAAAGTTGGATGATCAAGCCATTGATGCTAAAGCTTAGATGTGAGAGCAATTGAATTTAAAGGTGATGATGAAGATGGTGTGATAGGAGAGGTGGAAAGCGACCATTCATACAAGTTGTTTCCACTCCGGCCTCAAGCTAAGGATGCCCTCGTACTCAAATCCTTCAAAAAAATGGTTAAAAAATTCAATGGAGACATTACGTTGTCCACAAAATTGAGTAATTAAAATAAGATATTTTTAATTAGAGGTACACATAAAATATTATCAAGAGTGGGTGATGTAAGAGGCGAGTCAATAACAGAAGAACCAATATGAGAGATAGGAATTCCATTACCATTACCAACTATAACATCTTCATTCCTAATGTAGTCAAAATGCATGGATAAGTTTTGAAGATTAGAAGTCATATAATGTGTAATTATATAATCTAACACCTAATTATTATTAGATTTATTTGAATCCCCATCAATATAATAAGCTTGTGGCCAAGTGAATGATACTAGTTAGGTGTGAGAATGATTGGTCTTGAAGTTGTGGCCTGGCTTATCACATAATTAACAGATGATATGATGTTGCCCATAATAATGATTAGGATTCTATACAAGTGAATTAGATTAAGTGTTTGAGTTGATACCTATACCTTGAGAAGAATAACATCAGTCAAAGTTATTATTTTGCCGTGATTATAAAGATTTTGGTTGATTGCTAAATTGAGTTATGTTTCTGGTGCTACTTCCATTTGAGCAATTTAAGGATTTAGATCCACCTTGATTCCATTTTCCATTCTTTCAATTGTTATTGTTGTTTCATCATTTAGCGACTTATGCAGTGATTTGTGTATCATCTTCATTTGTTTGTTCAACATGATTCTAGATTATTTCTTCATTAAGAAGTGTATCATAAATGATATGCTCAAAATTTACCCATATCTTTGATGACTTGTCCTATCAGCTAGTAACCTGTAAATAGGAAAGAGAAGCATTAGGAGTACTCGGGGTGATATGGCAAGGATCCTCAATGCTTAAGTTAGAGAACTAAGAGAGTTTAGAGGGAAGGTTCAGAATAGAAGTTATGTGAAAGCTACATTTATATAAGGGAGAATGGGAACCCCTGCAAGAATGTGTCCTAGAGTCTAAGAAGATCATTTTTTTGTCCGTATCATAAGCCCCCTCCTTAATTTGATTGAGACTACCAAAGAGCAAGTTAAGGGAGTAGATATATTCTTTCATTGTTTATGATTTATATATATTGTAGATAGAACAACTAATCTGCTTTGATATAGAAGCAACTATATGCTTGAATGATGAAGTAAGCTGAAGAGCTTGATATCGAGGCAGCTCAATGCCTAAATAGAGGGGTGAGCCATATGATTATCAAATCATGGTGTGGTCATATGGTCTTCGATGCCCTATTATAGTGTGTACTTATAAATTCCAAGTAGCTTCAAGTTTTCAAATCTTCAATTCTTTAAGTCTTCAATGACACTATATGTGGATTATAGATTCCTAATAGTTTCAAATCTTCAAGTTATCCAATCTTTAAGTCTTCAGAAATTTTATTTTCTTCTTTTAGATATCTTTGAATAATGTACTTTCTTGAGGAAGGTCTTCATAAGTAGTATGCCTCACTAAGAGGTATTATAAATCCATCTATGTGCTTTGCTCTGAAGCATTTTAGATCCTTTAAGCTTTTCTTAGAATTCTTTGGCTTGATCTTCTTGGGCCATTAGCAAAGCCCATTAGATTCCTTGATAGGTCTGTATTTTAATTGTAACCACCTGATTTCTTTTTTCTGTGATTTTTGGATTAATAAAAAATATGATTATTTTTCGATAAGTTTAAGGAATGAAAATATTTTAAGAAATTAAATATTAAGAAAATTTTAGTTTAATATGATAAATTTTATTAAAAATGGGTATGAAAAAAAATAAGTAAAAATATTATCAATAAAGATAGTTGTGATGAGAATAAAATAAAATATAATTTAAGAAAATATTTTTGTATAAATTTGATGTTATTTTAATTTAGAAATTAGTTTTGTTTATAATAATAATAATAATAGTAATAATAATAATAATAATAATAATAATAATAATAATAATAATGTTAAAGATGATGATCATAATATTAATAATATTAATTAATAATTGTAGAATATATTATGTAAATTTTTAAGGATTTATGTATATAAAAGGAAAAAAAAAAGGAAAAAAAAAAGCAGCACATAGAATCGGGGAGAGAGAGAGCAAAAGGAGGAGAGACTGAGAGGGAGTGGAGATCGCACCACCTACACCAAATAGAAGCCTGGGGTCCGGTGACCATGAAGGAAGCAACGGCGGCAAGAAAGAATGACGAACGGCAGTGTACATACAAGACAAAGCTTCGCCAGTGCCGAAGGTTCAAACCGTGATTTCCAGTGATTCCGGTGGCAGATGAAAGCGATTCTAATGGCTATGGAACGGTCTCATCATAGGCTTCAATTTGATACTAGCCTTACTTCCTAACACTCACTGGAATGCTAGATTGGAGAATTGGAAGAATGAAACTTTTTGGTTATTTTCTAGCAAACTGATGGGAGTGAGAGACAGTCAGGTGTATATTCTTGTTCCAGGTATCGAAGAGAGCAAGAAGGCATCAACCCCACCTCTGTCTGCCACCTCTAGCGGAGACGCGTCGCCGGTACATGGACTCATGCACCGGTGACAGAGATGTTCCAGCGGGTCGTTCTTCACTCGTACAATCTGATTCCGAAGCTAGATTGTGAGAATTCAATTTCGGTGAGCCTAGAATGCATTTTCTTTAAGTTGATTTCAATGTTTAAATACTTGAAAAATTATTAATTTGTTTATATTTAGTTGTTTTTAGTGTTAATTTAATAAATAAAAATCATTACTAAATTGTATAAAAATTGTTTAAAATAAAATAAGATCATTGATGATTTTTTTTTAATTATATAGTTAATTATTTGTAAGTTATATGAATTTTCCTTTAAGTTATTAGTAAGAGTATATATAGTTAATTATTACATAAATAATATTAAAATAATTCTATTAAGCAAATTAAATAATATTATATGAATTTTATGAACTTATTGATAATAATTATATATGGTTTTATTACCAGTTTGATTAAGTAATAAGAAAGTTATTTATGTATTTTTCTTAAATGTATATATAGATGTTAATGTATGATTACAATATATATGATTATATGGTTAAGTTAATTTATAGTATTTCTACGAATTTATATAATATGAGATATTAGTTATATAACTAATGAATTTCCTAATACATGGTGAAATTGTGTTATTATATGAATTTTTAAGTTATCTTAATTGAATATTAAGATGAGATAATTTTATAAATATGTTAGTAATTTTATTAATGAGATTAATGAATTAAATAAATATTAAGATGAGATGGCAGATGGGATTAGTTATTATATTGGAAGTTCGGACTGGACCATAGAATTGTGATATTTATTGAGTTAAGGATGTTTGTTGATTTTCAAGGAGGATTAGTCTAATTTTAGGGGAGATGCTGCTGAATTTTCACTAGAATTGTAGGAAGTATATAAGAACAAATTATACAGGATTTAATTGATAAAGATTCCATAAATAGATTATAAGAATAACTAATAAAGAATTGAATCGCAGTTGATATGTGATTTGGGATTTTATGTGTAGGCTAGAATGAGTCGAGGAAAAGATGAGTTGCTTGCAAAGTGAGATGGGTTGAACTTAGCTAGAAGGATATTACAAGAAGAGGTGAGTAATTACTATCCTTTTATCTATTGCAATTTTAAAATCGAAAACCATATTATTGTTAAGCTACCCTGTATGAAAATTTATATCCATTTGAGTTTCCTAATTACTATGAGAATTCTAAATAATAAGTACATAAAAGTTTCTTCCATGTGCTTATTGCAAATATACATATATATGATTATTCGATTTGTTTTTGATAATATGATTGAACTACATATATATGTTTATTGTGATTTTAAAAGTTATAAAGTATTTACCAAAAATAGACATTAATGAGATTATGTTGATTTTATAAGTGTTGAATAAATTTGCTATTGATAAGTGTTGAAGTATTTTATATAAATATTTGCTGTCTCCTTTGTGAGCATTTAAATTTGTTAAATTCTCTTATAAGAGATGTGATATTTTATTGATTTTCCTTTATGGAAATTTATGTGCTAGTGCATTTTTATATGTTCTGTAAATTGTTTTCTTTTGAATTTTGAGAATTTTCAAGCAGAGATCTCCTTATCCGATACAAGAAACACCGGGCAGTGCGCACTGTATTGACTTCAGCTGGGAGGAGAAATTATCCTAGCTACTTGGTTTCGCCCGCTTGGCGTAAGAAGTATGGTATTACTCCACAAAAAGAGCCTCTACCATTATTGTAGTTCTATTGAGATGCATAGATGAAATCTGCATCCATCTATTATAGACTAGATTTCTGCTAATGATATGATTTTATAGTATTTTATGAATGATGTTTTACAAGGTAGTACAAGATGTATGGCTAATGCTCCACAAGAAGAGCTGCCTTTATTGTAATGTTGATGAGAAAATAAGGATAGAATCCTCTCTCATCTATTGTAAAAGATTTTAAAGATAATTACTAGATAAATGAAGTTTGAAATGTATTTCATAAGTTGTATTTATAATTGTATTTGAATCTAATTTCAAGTTATTAGTTATTTAAAGAAAGTACTTAAAATATCTTATCAATTATATGGAATCCTATTTGAAATGTGTTACTATTTATTTGGAAGTGTATTTGAGACTAAGATTAGTTGCTTGAATTTGTATTTGAAGTGTTTTGCAAATTATTCATATTTAAATAAAAAGTTTCAAATTTATTAAAGTATTTGTTATACATACTTGACTTTCAAAAGTATACGAGCTATTGATATTTGATAATTATTTTCAAGAATAATATACGTTATATGATATTTAATGTAAAAATTTAAATACTTTAAATATATTTGTTTTAAACCTTCAAAAGGATTATTAATAATTACGGTCAACTATTTTCTCTATCAACTAGTATGTATATATAAGTTAGCTAAGTATTTTCATGGTTTAGCTACAGTTAAACACTGAGCCACATGATCTAGCGTAACCTAATTTTTATTCATTGAGTCATAAACTCGCCCCACATTTTCCAAATTTTTTTATAGGAGATTAAGAGTGATTAGTTCGAGCTGAAGCATGAGTTTCGCTGGAGATGGCATAAAGTAAAAGTTTCTTTGAAGATGTTGCCATATTATTTATATGCAAGTACATGTATGTTCTATTTTAGTTGCTTTGTAGAAATTGAAGTTTAGTTGTATTATTGTATAAAATAAGTTGTTTATGTAAGAAGATTGGTACTTAATAATGTAAAAGAATTCATAGATGCTATAAATGAGAATAGTGTACTGAAAGCAAATGGTCTATAAGAATAGATTACAATGTAAGGATGAGAAATATGTATGAATTAATTGATAAATATTATTGATACACATTAAGAAAAATGCACATAGAATTGTATTATGGGATGGTTAATGTGATTCAGGTTATGATCTTGGGCATTGTTGATGTGATTATTATAGTTTGGTTACTTAATACCATAATAGTTTTGAAAGCAGGTAAGGGGTTCTATAGGTTTTTGGACCATCCATCCCAAAAGTGAGAGTGACATTAATAGCCCTTTAGGTCCATATCATTAATAGTCCTTAAATTTTCTCATCAATCAAGGACCTGTAGTATAATAATATGGCTTATCATATGAGGGCTTCGAGGAATCTATTTTGTGAATTGTGGATTTTAGTAATTCCTTTCGTCGAATGAGTTCTTTAAATGAACTGCTTCGCTACCCGAAAATTTTGTAGCTTCATTTAGAGCTTCACTTTGTCAAAGAAGGTCTTCGGACAAACTACTTCGTCAGCCAAAGACTTTAATAATAATAAATTGAGGACTTAGAAATTTGTCTCATTTGTAGAGGGTTTGAGAAAGCCATATCCCAATAGTGGTGGACTTAGAAAATAATGTGCCTTACTCACGGATGACTCTAATAATAATAAATTTGCCTCATTGACTGGGGACTTAGAAACTCATCTCACGTATAGGTCTTTAAGAAAATTTGCCTTATGGACTTTAGATAATAATGATAATATGCCTTGATTTAAGGTCTTTATTATTTTTTAAACTTTTTTTAGATCTCGCTAGTTTTTAGATATCTTTTGGACTTTTGCTTAGAGTCATTTGGATTTTTCCCTTACATATAGGGAGTTGCATAGTTTGTCTGTTAAGCTAGTCTCAGTAGGCTATCTGTCTCAATAGGAGATCATTGAATGGCATGCCTCATTAGTGAAGGACTTATATAATAATAATGTTAATGTGCCTTGCTAATCGAGGATTTTGGATAACCAGTTACCTTGATCACAGGAGGACTTTAACCTTGCCTTAGCCAGAGCTTAAGTGCTTAAAGAAAGACATAAGCTAGGAACTTTGATATGGAGTAGCTGGGTGTCTAAATAAAGATGCGAGCTGAAGAGTTCAGTCTAAAGGCAGTTAGGTGCCTAAATAAAGATGTGCCTTGCCTAGATGGAGGTCTTAAATAATAAACTACCTTGCTTGGAGACCTTCTTGTATTATGCCTCGCCAAATGAAGACTTAAAAATCCACCTCACTTGGAAGTCTACATGTATTTGTGTTGCTAAATATGGACTTAAGATAATAAGGTGCCTCACTTGGATGTCTTAATTTTTTTCTTTTTTTTTATATATATATTTTCTTTTTTAATATAATATTTTCTTTTACAAGTAATTTACATTGCAATAGTATTTGTAAAAAAAAAAAAATAGCTTGTCTTTGGACAGCTTCTTTTGTTTGTGTACCTTGTATAATTTTTGTAGCTGAGTAGCTTCTATGGAGGGCTTGAGAATTGCTTTTATGGTAGGAGCTTTTAATAACTTATAATTTTTGTAGACTTTTTTTATCTTAGACTTCTTTAGCTTCTTTATAGTGGATTTTTTCCTTAGCTGTATAGTGGCATTTATAGTGCTTCGTTCATTCCTGAATTTGATTTTGTTGTTTTTTTTTTTTAATTACATGTATTGGAGGACTATTCCTTAGCTCCATAACATATCTTTGTGAAAATTTTCCTTTTCCCAATTTTGCAAATCTATGTTGTTGATTTAGTGATTGGAATGGTTGGATTGGTGTGCTTTTTCCTATTGCTATTTTAATTGTGCTTGATAATTGTTGATTTCTTTGCTATCTTAATGACGAAGACGATGAAAATTATTAGTTGTGGATCGAAAAAATAAATTCTTACATATAGAGGTTCGGCCTTTCTATGCTCTTCCCATAGATAGGTCCAATATGATACGCTCAGATTTTACCTGGTGGTTTAGATGAATAGTCCTATTAGCAAGCAATATATAAATAGGAAAGAGAAGCATTAGGAGTTCTCGAGGTGATTTGGCAAGGAGCTTTCGACACTCAAGTTAAAGAACTACGAGATTTTAGAGAGAAGGTTCTAAAAGAAAGTTACCTTTATATAAGGGAGAATGAGACCCCTATGGGCACGTATTCCATGTAGGTTATTTTTTATCTATATTAATAAAGGTTTTCAAATGACATAGGATTATCACAAACACGAACTGCAATTACTAATTCTTTACACTGATCATCGAGACCATTCAAAGTTTAGGTAATAATTTCCACAATACTTAGAGAATGGCCAATTAATGCAAGATCATTAACAATACTTTTTACTTTATTCATATAGGTGGCAACTAATTTGCCTTCCTTTTTGTATTTCATGAGTAAGGACAGAAGAGAGAACATATGAGTGTTGGAACGATTGGCATAACTATTTTCCAACTTGTCTTATGCTTCAACAAAGGTAATACAATTATTGATGGTGGGGCTAATTATGCTATGGACAGTGGCTTGAATTCCTAAAAGCACGAGTTTATCCCGACAAAGCCAAAAGAGATGTTCCTATTTAGTTTTGGGTGGACATGGTATGGTTCTATCAACATATTCGAGTAATCCATAACCAAAGAGGAGATTGGTCATTTGAGATTTCGAGGATGCAAAGTTTCCTCCATCCTTTGAGGGTTTGAATGGAATTTGTGAGGAAGCATTAATCGAGATCAAATTTTCATTGGAAGGAAGAATATTTCCTTGGGCTATGGTATTTCTAGGCAAGGAAGGTATTATTGGAATGGATAATATTATAGCTGAGTGCATTAGTGAGGTTGGTGGTGTTTGTTTGGGAGAGTTCTAGTAAGAAATTGTTGGATTGACCATCTTTGATGATGGCAAGAATTCACTACAAGATTAGATTAATTTGGAGGAGGAAGATCTTTATTCTATGGATAGAGGATGGTCTGATACCATGAAGACTTTTATATATTATGTTATATATTCTTAATAAAGGAGATTACAAATATATATACAGCTGAATGACAAAACTTCTTATAGAATAGTACATGAAATAAGATTAATATTAAGTTAATAAGGGAAGCTAATGAGGAAGATTACACAAGAACATACATAAGATATATAGCTGTAACTTCCTATGTTGGTGGGTTGTTAGTAAGTTCCTTTTCTTATATTTCCTTTGATTTATATGTATGTCTATTTGAAATTCAATTTTACAGGTTTTGTTATCCTTCAAATCCAATATAGATTATTTGATTATTAAATCCAAAAATAAATATCAATTTTAGGGGTTTTTTTAAAATGGCAATTTTCTATTCGTTCATCATTAGGTGAATTTAATGTTAGATAATTGTCTATTGATATGATAGATTTTTTTTTTTTGTTTTTTAGGTTTTTAGATTGATAGTATTGTTTTTAGTTTGATAGTAATGACTTTGGATTGTATACACTTTCCTCTTCCTTTTATTATTAAAATGTTTATATATTTATAATATAGTATATTTTTTTCATAATTTTACATTTTTTTATAGGTCTAAAAATCATGGCGCCTGGTCACAGTAAAAAAGGGTACTCATAAAATAATTCTTCCAAGCTTTCTTCCTACACAAGCTCAAACTAAATCTATTTCAAGAATTACCACATTATCAAAATCCTCTAGTAATAATCCACCATCAATTACTAATCCAATGACATTTGAGTCGTTGAACAGTAGAGGTTAGTTAATTAATTCTCTTTTTTATCATTTGTCTTATAATTTGTTTACCATTATCTTTTTAAATTTGTAGCAGCAATTTATTTATTATCTTAATATTAATTTGTCTACATGTGTTTTATAAAATAAAAAAAAAAAAAAAAAGATTACGTTGATTATGGATAAAACCTCTACCCTTACATACCAATAGCTCACATGTCAAAAGCAATTTTAGGGTCTTGGAATTATATCTTGTACTTATTGGTTATAGTTAATTATCCATGGGTGCATGTATGAGTTATTGTTTCTACTTATATATGTATATGTTAGTCTTTTTATAGTTTTAATTTAGAAAGATATTTTATAGTTCTAATTAAGAATAATATGGTTGGCTTATATATGTGCGATGGATCAAAATAATTTTCTTTAATCTTGTAGGGAGCTAATGATGTTTGATCTCATCACAACCTATTGCTTTTGGAGATCGATATTCATGAAAAGCAACTATGAAATTGAAATCTATTATTTTTTTCCTCATATTTTTATTTTTATTTTTTTGGTTCTTGACTTTTGATTATTATAATATGATGATAAACGAATATTAGTTAGATTATTTTGTGATGAAAGTGAAATGATATCGTGTTAAAGCATATTCATTTTTACATATTTTGAATTATATGATTATACATTAAAAATAGTTAGATTTAATATTTTCTTATTTTAAGTTATTTTTATTGAATGTCATCTGAAGTAGATGTTTATATGAATCAAAAGTTTATTAAGATTACCACAATAGGACAATTAAACATATTAGGATCACTTATAATATTCATTTTAAAATAATAAATAATATCCTATGTTAATAAGAATTAACATTTGATATTGGCCTTATTTAAGAATTTAAGGAGACAATAGTTATCCCAATGATATTGTGCAATTTGGAGACAATTATATATCGTTCCAATTTATTCAAAAATATTGGGTATGACAATTATCCTCATTATTGTTTGATTTCATTTTGATCATAAAAATGACATCGTTCCCTTAAGTCATTTAAAATTAGAATGATTTTGTCACAAAAAATAAAGATGACTTCATCTCTAGAAATAGGGACAAGTGTCATCTTCAAACATAATGACAGTTATCATCCCTAAAATTAAGGATGGAGTTGTCTCCAAGAATGGGGATGATTGTTGTCTTAAAAAATAGAGACAATTGTCATCCCTATAAAGAGAGACAATAGTTGTCCTCAAAAAGAGTGTTGAATATCATCCCTAAAAGTTTGAAAGACTATTCAAAAACCATCCTTTATAAAATAGAGTATGGAAGATATGAGGATGGCTAGTAGGGACAATTAAAATCGTTCCCTTCGCTTTTGAGGATGATTTTTTATATAGTTTTAGGCCTAAACTCATAATTTTTGTAATGTGAAGTGAGGTTGCTTGTGGTGAACTACTTGCTGTCAAAGTAGTTGTTAGTTTATTGAGGTGCTTATGGATATTTCATAATATTTTGGGCCTACAAGTTTGGAATAATTTGCACAGAACTATTTAGGCTATTGAACTTTGGTTTGAATGAATTTCTATTTGAAGTGCAATTGAAAGTGCAAGATTTGACTCTATCATTATCCATTACTGTTAATTGTACACATTTTTTATCGTCTAATAGTTTATATCAACCGTGCGCTTATACAAGAATGGAATTAATATTTTTCTCAGTTTTTTATGCTTTGATTGTATGGTAACTTGGTAAGTAGTGGTAAATGCAATTTTTCATTCTTTAATTTGTTTCATATTATATCCAAATGAAGATAACTATAAGTACTATGGTATGGTACTTTTTCTCGTAATTTCATGCAATTTTAAATATCAACCACAAAAGCATAGTCTGCCTCCAATCTATGTTAGACTAATGTAAGTAATAATGAATTTAAAAGAAAAAAACAAAGAGGATGTTTAATATCACTCGCCACGTTAGTTGTATTGGTTGTTTATGGCCTAATAATGAATCAATTACCTGTTTGTAAAAATGGACTCCGTATTAATGATGTATTAATTGTATGTATGTAAAAAAGAATTCCTATTTAATAATGTGATAATTGTATCAATATATAAAATCGATACCAATTCTAACTACAAAGCAAAATGCTAATCATCCCTAAATTAATTGGGATCTAACCGACAACAAGAAATATTCGAATTTACTTCTGCTTATATACTTATTTAAATTCTGTTGATAAAATTTGTTTATAAATTTTAAACTTAATAATTATAAAAATATAAATTAATAAATTTAACAACTTTTAAGTAAGAATACATGCTCAAAATGAAGTTTATATTTAATTTAAATATCATAAAACTTCATTTATAAATAAATAAAATGTCTAAATAAAATCCATTTACAAACCCAATAATTAAGATGTATATTCGTTTGTTCTAAACAAATATGCATAGGGGAGTTGCTCTTATTCTTTCTCCTGATTAGAATGATTTCAATTAAAATTTAATTTTAAATAATTATAAAAATTTAAAATATTTTTGAAAGAAGGGAGCTTTTATTGAGACTCTAAAAAAAGGTTTCTAAATAGACTATCTTGCCCTTAATGGAAATATTTCATGTATTATATTTGTCCTTAATTGACTCTGCAAGAAACTTTCTTTAATATTATCTATAATTAAAAAAAAAATAAAAACTTTTAGATCTTCAATATAGATATGGCAAAAAGCATGTTTTAAACCTCCATAAAAATTAAATGATGAAGGAGAAAAATAAATAAAGAGAAATAAAATTTAAATTTGCAAATTAAATTTTTTAATAAAATGAAAAATATAGAACAAATTTCTAGTAAAACTGAAAATGCAAACGAAAAAATTAAAAAAGTTTATAATCAAGTTTTGAATAGAATAATAAAACATATAGCCAAACTAATAATAAATTCACAACATTTCAATTTTCAAAACATAAATTCATAATATAACATAATGAATTACATAAGATAAACATTTCTATCGACTGGGCTTAATTTTTTAAATTATTTAAATATTAATTAATTTAATTTTTTTTCTTATTAAGATTTTTCTTCCTTTTTTCTGCTTTCTCAATAATTGTTTTTTCAACTATAAACTTAGCTTTAAGAATTATTTTATTTTTTGGATTATGTATATACTTATAATAATTCAATTTTTTTAAAATATTTTTCCTTAAATTTTTTATTGAATTTGAATTTCAATATGAGGTTCTTCTTAATTTTTTATTCAACTTGAATTTCAATTTGTAGTCCAATTAAGATTTTTCTTAAATTTTAATTTTAACAAATATTTTTTTACTATTTATATTTTCTTTTCCAAATATAAATATAATCATAAGATTTATTTTATTTTTAGGATTATTTATATATTTATAGAAGTTGAATATTTTTTAAGTTTTCAAACCTCATTTTGGATATTAGCAATTTTTCATTTTTGAATTCTTTTTAAATTCTTTGATTATTTAATCGATCAGTTTTGATAGATTCAAAATTAATTTTAGAACATTTTAGCAACCAGTTTGAGAGAGATTCTAGTCAGTTTCGAAAAAATGCTGTCTGATATAAAATGTCCGGTCAGGGTAGGGAAAGTGCCAGTATTTGAAAATTAAGTATCATTAGACTAATGTGATTGAGAGTCTATTTTTAGATCAATTTTTTGGAGTTACAGAGTTCAAAAATTTAATTGATCAGTTTTGATAGGTTCAAAATTAATTTTAGAATATTTTAGCAGTAAGTCTAAGAGAGATTTCAGTTAATTTCAGAAAAATACTGTCTGATATAAAAAGTCTGATCAGGGTAGGAAAAGTGTTAGTGTTTGAAAATTAAGCATTTTCATATTAATATGATTGAGAGTCCATTTTTAGCTTCGAGGGCGCTACCCCCTTGACCGTTGCCCGCTAACTCGCTAGCGGGTCGTGCTAGCTCTGTGTAGCACACTAATTTTAGCAGGTGTCAAGCTGCAGTCGAATGATGAGCTATAAAATTAAAGGTTCACAGTATGTTGGGAGATAGTGAAAGCATTCCACCATGTGATGAATCCCCGATCATTTCGGTGGTGTAACGAGCAATCAGTATTGTTGGACTCACGCAAGGCGCCTTGCCTCACATGTGATTAGGTATATCGATACTCTAGTGGGATGGGGATCCTTAATCAAACTATCCTTCACGTGCATATAGTCACCCTAGCATTGACTTTAGGTTCCATGTACCATAATAATAGAGATATTTATGCATATGCCCATGAAATCTTTTTTCAACATGCTTTGGCAATGGTAAAAATGTGTCCTCCCAGGGCAAGCTGCAAGCAACCATCTTATCCGATGTCTAACAGAGTCTCAATAAAGCATGTGTAAACTGAAAAGCAAAGGCCACCACCCAAAAATGATCCATCAGCCACACTTCCAAGATAACCTGAAACCTACAACAAACACCCACAAAGCATCCCCAACAGAAAGGGTAAGAATAGACAAGGTTTTCTCATTTGTGTGAACCCTCAAATTTGCACCCTTAGGATTCGACCGCAGCTTGACACTTGCTAAGATTAATGTGCTATGTAGAGCCCATATAGTGGTCTTGCTAGCCAGTTAGCAGGTAGGGTTAAGGGGCGCTACCCCTTACAAGGTGCAGGCAACGGCCCATTGAAAAATAAATTTTCTGAATCATTCATTTTCAGACAACCAACACTCCATCATGAACTCAAAGAATCAAATTGGGCCCAAATCGGATCAAGAACGGATGAAAACGTGCAGAAAAATGAGGTTTGGCAGCCCGCAGGCCAGCTGCGGCAACTCGCAGCCACCGCTGTGGTTGCTGCAGGTGTCCCTATGGCAGCCAAATTGGCTACCGTAGAGGCTATGTGATTGCCATAAAAGCTCTGTGGTTACTGCAACCTCTGACGAGTTACCGCAGCGCATTTTTCTTGCTTTCCACACTAAAAATTCACCCTTTTAAGCCTCTAAACTCCCCCCATAAATACCTTGCACCTCCTAACAACTTCCACACACAATTATATACTTTTATACTCTCCCTAAATCTTTCAAAAACCTATTCCTAAGCTTTCCAATCATCAAAACCCTCTTTCTAATCCTCCAAATCTCTAAAACCTCATTCTAAAATCTCCTCCATCACATAAAACCTTATTCATAAGCTTCCCAATTATCTTAAAACCCCAATAAGCCTCTTAATCATCTCAAACCTTATCTCTAAGCTTCTTAATCAAGAAAAGGTGTAACTCAAGTTATTTCGTTCAAAGGAAATTTGTGGTGTTCAAGCAAAGGTGATCCAAAGTCTTTCCTTCAAGAAAAGAGTTCGTGCTATTCTAGAGTTTTTCTTCCAAGAGGAGTGCTCGTGCTATCCCCAAGCCAATGTGGAACTTAGATCTGATGCCAAGCTTGCTCCCTGCATTCCTCACTGCAAAAGCCAAAGGTAAAAGTTCTTTCCTTTTTCTTTTCAATTCTAATTTCAAGATCTAAATATGAAAAGATCTAATTTTTGTTAATTAAAATCTGACCTAATTAACAAATTCCTAAGCCCTTAAAATCAATTAAAACATGATAATGAAGGCAATGACTTAAAAACCCCTCCATTACAAGAAGGAAGAACTGCGTGGGGTTTGATTCCCATTCAAAGGGATATGCAGGCTTACCGTCTTTAAGGCATTCAACTCCACTAAAATTAACAACTTCTTCTCTCCATCACCTTCTTCACATAGTCTAGGATGGAAATTATTTTTTTTAAATAAAAAGTCAAGATTTTAGTTCTTTTTATTATAATTGTTTTATTTTTTTTTCTTACTTTAATTGTTTAGATTATATTTAGGGAATGTGTGCTTTTCCTAGAACTCATAAGAGCTAGAGGAAAGATTTTCTGATTTTAATATTCTATTTTGTAATAGTTTTAAGTAGTTTTCCTTTATTTTTCATATTTTGTAATTGTCGTTATCTCATATTTGCCATGCATTGCATGAGTAATATTTGTTTTATGCATCATATTATATCTGTTCATATATACATAAAAACTTCTTTTTACAAAAGCTATTATGTATTTAAGCCAAACTAATTTTTTGTATTGTTTTAACCAAAACTTAGTCCCTGAGCCCTCTTTGGTCATTCGAAGATTAGTGCTTTTCTTAGGATAAATAGTATAATTTTGGAGTCAATCAAATTGAGTTTTTTTTTTTTAATTTTCCCAACTAAAATAAATAAAATTAAAGTGGTAACTCCTTTTGCAAATAACAATTTACAAAATGCAATTTTCTGAACTCATAGTAAGTTCTAATCATGATGTTTCTCTTGATGAGCATTTCGATTCCCTTTAGCGAATCGGACCAGTGCTCGGGTGTAGTGTCACAGTTGGCGACTCTACTGGGGACTCCAAAATCTTTTTCAGAATAAAAGATGAAAGTGGATTGCTCTTGGTAAAACAAAAAGTTTGGCTTTTAGTGCAAGATAGCTTTTCATGCATCACTACATTAGGCCCCTTGTCCAAAACCCTAGTTTCTTAGGAAAACAAAGGATAGAAAGTAACATCGAGTGGGCAACCTTCCTTAGGTCTGCTTGCCAATAGTGAAATCATCTAGCCCATTACGTATCCTCTAATCCTTTTAGAGGTGTAACAAATATGCACATACCGTTGGACCCACACGAGGCTTCTTGACTCACATGTGGTTAGGTATATCGCATCTCTAGTGTGATGGGTTCCTTTCAAACCACCCTTACTCTTTCATATAATGACTCATAGAACTTTCATTTAGGATTGTATGAACCATGATACTAAACTTGGTATTTCATGAAACTTTTTTTCAATCATGCATACATGCATGCACAGCTTGAACCTTGTGAAGAATCAAAAACCTATCCAAATATCTTCAAACCCAAAACCCATGGTTCACCTAAACCTATGGTCAAAACCCAAAACCCGTGGTCCACCTAAACCTATGGTCAACACCTAAAGCCTATGGTTTACCTAAACCCATGGTCAAAACCCAAAACCCATGGTCCATCGAAACCCATGGTCAACACCCGAAGCCCATGGTCCACCTAAACCCATGGTTCACTTAAAACCCATGGTCAAAACCTAAAACTCATAGTCCACCTAAACCCATGGTCAAAACCCAAAACTCATGGTTCACCTAAACCCTTGTCAAACGTATGGTAAAAATAAACCCATCTATGGTACCCTCATCCTTATCCACAATCCTTATGCAAGCTAAACACTGACGTAGCTCTATTCTTTATTCAAGCTAAACACTAACCTAACTTTCATCTTCCTTATCCAAGCTCAACACTTATCTAGCTTTATTCTTTACAACTGTTATACAAGCTAAACACCGACCTAGCTTTCATCCTTCATAATTTTTACCCAAGCTAAACATTGACCTAGCTTCATTCTTATCCATAATCCTTATTCAAGCTAAACACTAACCTAGCTCCATTCTTTGCAACAGTTATACAAGCTAAACACCGACCTATCTTTCATCCTTCACAATTTTACCCAAGCTAAACACTGACCTAGCTTTTATCCTTTATAATCCTTACCTAAAGTTAAACACTAACCTAGCTTTCATCCTTCATAATCCTTACCTAAAGCTAAACATTGATATAACTTTATCCTCAATAATTCTTACCAAAGCTAAACACTGACCTAGCTTTATTCTTATCCACAGTCCTTGCCCAAACTAAACCCTAACTTTGTTTCATCTTTTACAGTACTATCCAAACCCATGGCCCATCTAAGCCCATGGTCCAGTCCAATCAAACCCATTATCCAACTATCACTAAACCCATAGTCCACCTAACATCCAAATCCATGGTACATCCAATCTCAAAACTCATGATCACTTTATCCTTAAGCCCATGGTAAACCATTCATCACAAATTCCAATTACTCAAGGCTAAACTCTGACCTAGCCTTCCAAACTACTCTTTGGTTCATCAAGGCTAAAATTTGACTTAGCCACTCAAAGCTAAACTCTGACCTAGCCGCTTAAAACTAAATTCTAACCTAGCCACTCGAGGCTAAACTCTAACCTAGCCTTCAAGGTTAAAATCTGATCTAGCCACACAAACTTGAAATCTGACCTAGTCATCCAAACCTAAAATCTGATGTAGCAACTCAAAGCTAAATTCTGACCTAGCTACTCAAATCTAAAATCTAACCTAACTACTCAAAGCTAAAATTTGACCTAGCTACTCAAAGGTAAAATCTGACCTAGCCATTCAAAGCCAAATGCCAACCTAGTTTTCAAAACTAAAATCTGACCTAGCTCCCCTAACTAAATATCGACCTAGCTAATATCACACACCTCTACCCTTATTTTTACCTATACACCATCAACCTAACCACAAGACACTGTCATCCATTGCCATTAAACCTAAGGTCCTTAATTTGTCATACCCCATCATTTTTTTCAAAACTTGATACTAACGCAACTTATTTTCCCTTTCATAAGGTTGCAAGATGTCTACTGGATTCGACAAAGATGTCATGGATAAGATTTTGGCCAAACTATTGGAGCGACAAGAAGAGATGTTCAAGAGACAAGTTGCCTAAATTCAGACCCAATTGCATGCCTAAAGGGAGGCCATATCAAATGATGTTCAAGACATGCTAAGTTGAACTAGTATAAATCAAACCCTAAATCCCAATCACTAAAATCCACTCAAACTAGACCAAAATTTGACATCGGTTCAAGCCTATACTTCTATTTCCATGACCAAGCCAACATCTCTACCACTTTCCTCATCTAATATTCTTCAAAGAAACACTCTCTCCCATCTAGCACTCGCTAAATAATCACAAATCACCTCCATTCCCATGGATCCTTCCCAAGGAAGGGAAGCCATATATAATCCTAGGCTTGGTGTTTTCCTAACCAAACTGGAAGCTATGGAAAAACTGATAAAAACTTTGAAAAAGAAGGAAGGCATGGTTGATATAAGTTCACTAAGCCTCTTCCCCAATGCTCGGTTACCACCAAAGTTCAAGATGCCAAATTTGGATAGATTTGATGGTACTACTTGCCCCAAGGTCCATTTAAACATGTACGTAGGGTATGTAGGGGCAATGCATCCTTTTGGTATAAACAATGAGCTCCTTGCTCAACTCTTTTAGCAAACCCTTACTGATCCCGCCCTAAGATGGTTTATTAACTTGGATGACACCCAAAAATAGACCTGGGAGGACATTTGTAATGCATTTGTCAAGCAGTACTATTACAATTTTAAAGTGGACATTGTAAGAAGGGATTTAGAAAGCACTAAGTAGCTTTTGAATGAGACCTTCTCTGTGTTTCTTATAAGGTGGAGGGCCAAAGCTGCTTTAATGGTAAACAGGCTAACCGAGCAAGAACAAGTGAATATCCTTGTCAAGAATCTTCTTCCAAACTACCGAGTTCTCTTATTAACACAATACCTACCCACTTTCAAAGTATTGATCGCAACTGCATCTAAGGATGAAGATCACCCCCAAAGCAAATCAAAGATTGCTGCCATTGAGGAAGAACATGAACTCAATATTGAAGAGTTTGACTCTAGCTAAACTTGACTTGTCCAAGACCTTATTGGCAATAAATACCTCTTTCACCCATCAGCCTTTCAAGCCATCTAGTGAGTTAACAAGGCAAGAAAGATACTAGTCAGAGTCTATATCATTAAAGTCTGAGTCATTATCATCTTTTTGAGTTTGACTATCAGAGTCATCTTTTTCAAGTCTGTTTGTCAGAGTCATCTTTTTCGAGTCTGTTTATCATATTCATCTTTTTTTAGTCTATTTGACAGAGTCATCTTTTTTCAAGACTATTTGTCAGCGTCATCTTTTTTTTTCAAGTCTGTTTGTTAGAGTCATCTTCTTCAAGTCTATTTGTCAGAGTCATCCTATTGAGTCTGTTGAAGTCATTCTTATTGTAATAAAGTTCCTTTCTTTATGCGTTTCTTTTCCTCCAATTTGAATGAAACAATGAGTTTTTTGTGCTGATAAGGAATTACATACGAAGGGTCAAGAATTCGTATAAGGCCATAACAAATGATCATTGAAGGTAGCCTTCACCCAAATTGCAATTCCTTGGAAAATATTCAAGTTCCCTAAGCGAACATCCATGTCACTGTCTCTCTAAACTGACACCCTTTTTTTACAAAACACCAAAGCTCCCATCCTCACTACAAGCTAGGGGCAATCCTTAATCATCTTCACAAGCAAAGTAGAACAAATAGCTTTGCTAACTGAAAAGGGAAGGAAAACTAGAAATCCAACCCATGATCCAAATAGAATCAGACTTTTCCAAGCAAGACGAAACAAATAGCCTTGCCAATCAAAAAAAAATTCAAAAAAAAAGAGAAACTCAGAAGGGTGGCTTAGAGCAAGTAATCAAAATCCATATATAAAAACGGCTTAGCCAAAGGATGAAATCAACTCAAAGCAACATTTCAAGATCGAGCTTTGTTCAAAATTGGATGCACTATCTAGTCCGTTAGTCCTATCTCATCCAAAGATAGTCATTTTATTAGTCTTACCTTTCATAGAGTCATAACCCATTAAGTGTTTTCACCACTCTTGCTTAGAGTTTTTAGCCTTTTGTGTCTCATTCTACCATTACCACATCAGTCAGAGTCTAATCTCACCTCCCAGTCTATGTGTCTGACTTGCTGAGTCAACTCACAAGGTGGCATCTTACTTATCTCCTTCAAAAACACTTTTACCCTCAACTCCTTGATCAAGGCCTACTATCTCTTCAAGTAATTAACCATCCCATCTTTCCAAAGATTATGCATCTTGGGTATATTATTATTAAATTATTTGGCAAAATCTCAAGGCTTGGGCTCTTTAGCATAACTAAGGCCCATCATTAAAGCCCAAGTTTCTTGGCTAAACTACCTCCTTTGGAATACTTGTAGACTACTTTAAGCTTAAGGTCTATTTATCAAGTTGGCTCAACTAATGAATCCATTATCCCAAACTCTGTATTGGGTCGACCATCTTTGCTTAAATCTTGTAACCTAAATTTTCAAATAACAGTCCTTGACCTGATCTGGAACCAAACACAACCTCACCTAACATCTCAAGACTAATCTATTCTTCTAAAGACCTACCTGACCTACCCTTCTAATGACCAATCCTTAGTCCATACCTTCCCCTACAAGTGTTGGACCTCGACCTTAACTTTCTATGGATAAACCAAGTTGAGCCACTCATGCTGACATTCCTACACTTCTCGTCTTTCAAAGACATAACCTTCTCTAAATCCTACAACATCAAGGCCGAACAGATAGCTTTGATCCTAATTTTTCTAACATCAAAGCTGAATAGATAACTTTGATCCTAATCCTCCTAAAACATCAATGCTAAATAGATAGCTTCAATCCTAATTTTCCCTAACCTTGATCCCAATCCTACCAAGCACCAAAGCCAAAAAGATAGCTTTGATCCTAATTTTCCCAAGCACTAAAGCCGAACAAATATCTTTGATCCTAATTTTCCCTAACTTTGATCCCAATCCTTCCAAGCAACAAAGCATCCCAATCTTCCAAAGCATCAAAGCTGAATAGATAGCTTTGATTCCAGTCCTTCTAAACATTAAAGTCAAACAGATAACTTTGATCACAATCTCCCTAAAAGTAGGGCCGAACAGATGGCCTTGTTAAATCAGTTTGAATTCCTAAATCTTAGTGGACTAAATCTCTAAATCTTAAAGTCTAGGCCAGACGGATAGCCAAAACCAACCTTACCTCTAAATATTTAGGCCGAACAGATAGCCTTAATTAAAATTCACCAAGACCATTTTCATAGCCAATGTCAATGTTGAACCTATAGCCATTGACAAAACCCTCATCTATCATAGGGAACCCTCCCAAAAGGTTTATATTCTTATACCATGTTTAACCATCACAAGATTCAATTTGCATAAAATATTAATGCCTTTATGCTTGACAAACATAAGCAGATATCATAAACCCAAAATCTGACATGGCATAAGCCCAGAATCTGGCATAGCATAAGCCTAGAGTCTGACATGTCATTACCTAGAATCTAACACATAAAGCCAAAAATCTGACATGGCACAAGCACAAGCCCAGAGTCTGACATGGCATCTCTTCTCAAGGTTCACAATCATCAGAATTGCCTTTTGCTTAAAGCTAATTCTGATGAGAGAGCAGCTGTGAACCCTCAAATTTACACCCTTAGGATCCAACCATAGCTTAACACTTACTAAGATTAGTGTACTACGCAGAGCCCGTACAGCAGTCCCACTAGTCGGTTAGTGGGCAGAGGTCAAGGGGGCACTGCCCCTTGCTAGGTACGGGGCAGCGCCCCGTTGAAAAATAAATTTTATAAATCATTCATCTTCAGACAACCAACACTCCATCATGAATCTATAGAATCAAACTGGGCCTAAATCAGATCAAGAACTGATGCAAATGAGCCAAAAAATGAGGTGCAACAGCTCGCAGGCCAGTTGCAACAACTCGCAGCTAGCTACGGTAATCACAGCCACAGCTGTAGTTGCTACAAAGGCTCTGCAGTTACCGTAGCCTCTGACAAGTTATTGCAGTGCATTTTTCCTGCTTCTCTCACTAAAAATTCACCCTTTTAAGCCTCTAGACTCCTCCTATAAATACCTTGCATCTCCTAATAACTTCCATACACAACTATATGCTTCTATACTGTCCCTAAAGCTTTCAAAATCCTATTCCTAAGCTTTGCAATCATCAAAACCCTCTTTCTAATCCTCCAAATCTCTAAAACCTCATTCCAAAACCTCCTCCATCACATAAAACCTTATTGATAAGCTTCCTAATCATCTCAAAACCCCATTCATAAGCCTCCTAATTATCTCAAACTTTATCTCTAAGCTTCTTAATTAAGAAAAGGTGTAACTCAAGTTATTTCGTTCAAAGGAAATTCGTGGTGTTCAAGCAAAGGTGATCCAAAGTCTTTCCTTCAAGAAAAGAGTTCGTGCTATTCAAGAGTTCTTCCAAGAGAAGTGTATGTGTTATCCCCAAGCCAAGGTAGAACTTAGATCTGGTGCTAAGCTTGCTTCCTACGTTCCTCGCCACAGAAAGCCAAAGGTAAAAGTTCATTCCTTTTCCTTTTCAATTCTAATTTCAAGATCTAAATATGAAAATATCTAATTTTTGTTAATTAAAATCTGACCTAATTAACAAATTCCTAAGCCCTTAAAATCAATTAAAACATGATAACAAAGGCAATAACTTAAAAACCACTCCTTCGCAAGAAGGAAGAACTACGTAGGGTTTGATTCCCATTCAAAGGGATACGCAGGCTTGCCATCTCTAAGGCATTCAACTTCACTAAAACTAACAACTTCTTCTTTCTATCACCTTCTTCACATAGTTTAGCATCGAAATTATTTTTCTTAAATAAATTTCAAGATTTTAGTTCTTTTTATTATAATTGGTTTATTATTTTTTTCTTACTTTAGTTATTTAGATTATATTTGGGGAATATGTGCTTTTTCTAAAACTCATAAGGGCTAGAAAAAAGATCTCTTGATTTTGATATTTTAATTTGTAATAGTTTTAAGTAGTTTTCCTTTATTTTTCATATTTTATAATTGTCATTATCTCATATTTGCCATGCATTGCACGAGTAATATTTATTTCATGCATCATATTATATCTGTTTATATATACATAAAAACTTCTTTTTAGAAAAGCTATTCTGTATTTAAGCCAAACTAATTTTTTGTATTGTTTTAACCAAAACCTAGTCCCCAAACCCTCTTTGGTCATTCGAGGACTAGTGCTTTTCTTTGGGATAAATGGTATAATTTTGGAGTCAATCAAATTGAGTTTTTCATTTAATTTTCCCAACTAAAATAAACAAAATTAAAGTGGCAACTCCTTTTGCAAATAACAATTTATAAAATGCAATTTTCTGAACTCATAGTGAGTTCCAATTGTGATATTTCTCCCAATGAGCATTTCGATTCCTTTTAGTAGATCGAACCGGTGCTCGGATGAGGCATCACAATTTGATGAATAACTAGTAAGACAGTTTATCTCTTAAAATCCCAAACAAAGTAGTGAAAACTCATCAGTGTCTTTGCTAGCACATCTCTAACCATAAAATGCCTCTGTTCCATTTGCCACTCTGTTATCACCCTAATCAATAGACCCATATCTGACACTCAAACCAAAAAATCAAGGCCCTCATGTTGAGCCTCTGCCCCCCTCATATCTCCCTAGTCATCAGGATAATGGAACTTCTTAATCACAGCTGTCAAATTTACTTGACCATTATTCACTATCATCTGACTTGTGACATCCTGAGACAAGTCTAAAAAAATTTTTGAAAAATCCAGGAGATGCCAAACTCTAAACTCTGGTACCACCAGAGCTACCTTCGAATTGCAACCAAACTATTCTGCTAAACTCCTCTTCAATAGCACCAAAATAGAAAACACGAGCAACCAGATTCCAAAACCTGAAGCAACCCCCCGAACTCCTTGTAAAGCCACCATGGCAAATATCCCATACCAATCCAAGTTGAGTTTCTCAAACTTTGTAAAGTTTCTCAGTCCACAAATACATGTCTTCAGAGGACACAAAAGTCACATGAAAAAATTGCATTCACAAAGCAAATGCGTGAATCCACCCTCATGCATCCATGCAATCATCCATTACAGACATCATCACAAATCGTGCATGACATAGAAGTCAAATAAAAGGTCTATGAATTCTAAAACATGCATGCATCATCTGTGCACCAGCATCTATGCAATCATTTGTAATCATGCACCATCATGCTTAAGCTGAGCTAATAGCCTCACTAGCCTCTTCTAAAGCTAACTAGTACTTCCTCAAAACTAACCAATACCTCCTAAAGCTGATCAATGTCTCTTGAAAGCTAAATGATACCTTTCCAAATCTAATCAATGAAGCGTGACTTCCAGAATCCCTCTACTCCCAAAAAAGTTCCTTTAAGCCTTCTGAAAGGCTTAACCCCTCACATTCAAAAGCCCAAATTTCTTTGGCACAACCAAAATCTTGTCAAAATCTCTTGACCCAACTCGTCATAAGCCAAGGCTCTCTCTTTACCAATATCTTACCAGAATCTGTCGAGTCGACTAGCCATAGGCTGAGACTCTCCTCTTATCAAAATCTTTTCAAAATCTCTCAAGCCGACTAGCCATAAGCTGAGGCTCTTCTATAAAAATCTTGTCAACATCTCTAGAGTTGATTCGCCATAAGTCGAGGCTCTCCTACCAGAATCTTTCCAGAATCTCTTGAGCTGACTCGCCATAAGCCAAGATCCTCCCTTTACCAAAATCTTATTAGAATCTCTCGAGCTGACTTGCCATAGGTTGAGGCTCTCCTTTCACTAAAATACCTTATCCAAAATTCTCTTTCACCCATAAATGTTTAGAGATAGTTACCTAGACATCCATGTGGTTCCTTTTTCCATCTCTTTTGTCCAAATCTATCAATTTGTCTAGAAATGATCACTTAGACATCTATATGGTTCCACTTTCCACCTTTCTATCCAGATCATCTTTATATCCAACATTAAGGCCAAATAGATAGCCTTGATTGAATTTATCCAAATCTTCTTTACCTCTAACATTAAGGCTAAATAGATAGCTTTGATTGAGATTTACCCCATATCATCTTTACCTCCAACATTAAGGCTGGACAGATAGCCTTGATTGAGATTTACCCAAATCATCTTTATCTCTAATATTAAGGCTAAACAGATAGCTTTGATTGAGATTTACCTCAAATCATCTTTACCTCCAACATTAAGGCTGGACATATAACCTTAATTTATATTTACCCAAATCTTTTTTACCTCCAACATTAAGGCTGGACAGATAGCTTTGATTGAGATTTTCCCCAGATCATCTTTATCTCCAACATTAAAGCCAGACAGATAGCCTTAATTGAAATTCACCAAACCTTCTTTATCTCTCACATTAATGCCGGACAGATAGACTTGATTGAAATTCACCAAGATCGTTCTTGCATCTGACGTTAAGGCCAGACCAATAGCCATTGATAAAACCTCATTTATCCTGGGCATCCTCCCAAAGAACCTGATAAGAACACATAAGCTTAGAATCTGACATTACACCTTTTTTCAATGTTCACTATCATCAGAATCACCTTTTATTCAAAGCCAATTCTGATGAGGAGGCAGCTATGAACTCTTATTTCAGTACCTTCAAAATTAATTTTGAACTCTTCAAAACTAACAAAAGTATTCTTGGCACAATCTGACATCTTTTCTACCCTAACCAGATCTTTTATATTAGACAGCATTTTTTCAAAACTGACTAGATTTTCTCTCAAAGTGACTGTTCAAATGTCCTAAAATTAATTTCAAACCTAACAATACTGAACGATATTTTTTTCTGAGCTTTAAAGCTTCCAAAAACTGATCTGAAAATCTTAAAAATGGACTGAAAAAGCTCCTGAAAAAGTCAGCGGTGCGGATCAACGTCTATAGTGGAGTGGATCTGGTTCAAATTCCCAAAATGCCCTTCTTTTTCATTTTTTAATATTTTTTAGCCCTATCCTTTGTCTTTTCATATTTTCACTTCCCATATCACTCTCACCTCATTTTTCCTATAAATAGCCCTTCCATTTCTTCATTTAAAACACACCTTTAGTTAGAATTGATAGTTATCATTTAATTCATCTTTTCTTCTCCCTCCAACCACTCTCTAATTAATTAATTAATCTTTTTAATTAATTAATTATCTTACCCTAACCAAGTTGATTAATCTTTTCAATTAACTAAAACTCTCTTTTTTTAATTAAAATTAATCACTCAATTAAGTAATTAATTAATCTTTTTAATTAATTAATTAATCACTTTTCAAAATGAAATTAATCATTTTTCTTAATCCATCTTTCATCCAAATTAATTAATTAATTAATCTTTTTGATTAATTAATCCATCCACCAGTTGCATTATATTAATTAGTTAATTAATCATTTTAATTAATTAATTAATCTCCCAATCAATCCACTCACCCGATCCCGATAAAATGGAATTTCGGTCCAATAAAACTCTCCACCCACCAAAAGTCAAGGTATCAGCCTTTTTAACCTAAATCAAATTAATCAATCCAATCAACTCTTAAACCCCTCGTGAAACAAACTACGTAAGTTTTGATCCCCATTCAATGAGGTATGTAGGCATGTTTGGAATTTAAATTCAAACCTCAAATCCAAATCCCAATCAATCTCTTTTCCCCTTTTTTAATTAATGTAATCTATGAATGTTTCATTTTAATTTTCTCATTGCACTCATGCCATGCTCATGCATTATAATTGTCATATAATATTTGTCATCCATGAAATTAATTTTTAAAGTCAAATTAAACTTAAGAGCCAAATCGTAATTATTTAAAATCAAAAACCTAGTCTTAGAGCTAAACCTAGTTCGAGGCTAGTGATTTTATCCATGGGTAAATTAATGAATTGGAGTCAATTTGGATTTTTTCCTTAATATTTTCCCAACTAAACAAAATGAAGGTGGCAACTCCCAAAAATCATTTTCAAAATCAACCAATCCAAATATGAGGGTTCCATCATTAGTCTAAACCCAAATGAGCATCCTAGTTTTCTCTAGCAGACCAGGCCAGTGCTTGGGTGATGCCTCAAAATAATATATGGATGCTATGACCTGATTATGTAAAGGCGTGACTCATGTATGTTATGAATGCTCTTCTTTTGCAAATGAGGTGCATGATAGGACTCCTCCTATCTTTATTTTTTCTCTGTTTCTTTTTCATATCAGCTTTCATTTACACACATTATGTAACAATCGATAGAAAAAGGGTTGTGGCATCTTGTAGCATTCTATGGTGGAGGTGCCATAATCTGGACTGTTGTACTGGGTTCGAGGCTGGAAACTTAAAAGGAAGAGTCTAGATTTAGCTTATGCACTTTGACCATGACTTGGTGATATTTGGAATTGTATCCTACTTGCTCCATTTTAGCTCTAAAACATAAAACTTCTACTAAAAATCATTAAAATTAGAAAATAAAAGAATTGATGGAATTTTGAGGGGTTCCAATCAAGAATCAAGCAAAAACACTTCAAATATAGGAGAAAAACCACAATTTATTAAGGTAAATATTTAGCACATTAACATATGTATTGACTATTAGTAAATCATTTAATTCACATTAAATTTTCATGCTTGACTTTTGAGCTTCCCTTCCATTAGCAAATAGTTGCAAAAATGTCTATATATGATGGTACCATTGCTTCCCATCATAATTTACTTACTGATATTTTTTGTTAGTTTATTTCAATGGATTTTTGTTGGTGATTAGTTGAAAAATTGATATTTTATGTGATCAGTACATTCTGTCGGTGACCGTCGATAACTACCTACGGTTTCTTTTTTGTCAGTAATTTTCATCGCTATTCATCCTTATTCTTATAGTGTTACATAACAATACTTACATGTCAAGAATAATTTTAAGGTCTTGGAAGTATATCTAGTACTTATTGGTTATAGTTAATTATCTATGGGTGTATGTATGAGGTATTGTTTCTACTTATATATGTATATGTTAGTCTTTTTATAGTTCTAATTAAGAATAATAATTTATTGATCTAATTAAGAATAATATGGTTGGCTTATACATGTTCAATGAATCTAAATAATTTTCTTTAATCTTGTAGGGAGTTAATGATGTTTGATTTCATGACAACCAATTGCTTTTGGAGATCGATATTCATAAAGAGCAACAATGAAATTGCAATCTATTATTTTTTTTCCTCATTTTTTTTATCTTGACTTTTGATTATTATAATATAATGATGAATGAATATTAGTTAGATTATTTTGTGGTGAAAGTTAAATGGTATCATGCTAAAGCATATTGATTTTTATATATTTTGAATTATATGATTATACATTAAAATAGTTGGATTTGATATTTTCTTATTTTAAGTTACTTTTATTGAATGTCATGTGAAATAGTTATTTATATGAATGAAAAGTTTATTAAGATTACCACAATAGGACAACTAAACATATTAGGATCACTTACAATACTCATTTTAAAATAATAATAATATCCTAGTAATAAGAATTAAGATTTGATATTGGTCTTATTTAAGAATTTAAGGAGACAACAGTCATCCTCAATGATATTGTGCAATTTGGAGACAATTATCGTCCTAATTTATTCAAAGATATTGAGAATGACTATTGTCCTCATTTTTATTTAATTTCATCTTGATCATGGGAACGACATCATTCCCTTAGTCATTTAAAATTAGGATGATTTTGTCCCCAGGAATAAGGACAACTTTATCTATAAAAATGGGGAAGATTGTCATCATCAAACATAGGGACAATTATCATCCCCAAAATTAGGGACAGAGTCATCTCCAAAAATGGGGATGATTATTGTCTTTAAAAATAAAGACAATTGTCATTCCTGTAAAAGAGGGACAACAATTGTCCCTAAATAGAGTATTGAATATCATTCCTAAAAATAAATAAGACTATTCATAAATGATCCCCTATAAAATAAGATGCAGAAGATATGAAGACGACAAATAGGAATGATTTTAATCATCCCATTTGCTTTTGGGAATGATTTTTAGATTTTTAGGCCTAAACTCATAATTTTTATGGTGTGAAGCACGCTTGCTTGTGGTGAATTACTTGTTGTCAAAGTGGTTGTTAGTTTATTAAGGTGCTTATGGATTTTTCATAATATTTTGGGCCTATTGGTTAGTTTATTGAGGTGCTCATAGATCTTTCATAATATTTTGGGCCTATTGGTTTCGAACTGTGTGTACAAAATAGCTTGGGCCATTGAACTTTGGTCTGAATAGACTTTCTATTTGAAACCCAATTGAAAGCGGAAGATTTAACTCTATCATTATCCATTATTGTCAATTATACACCTTGTTTATGCCTAATAGTTTATATGTTTATGGCCTAATGGTTTATATTAATTGTATGTTTGTACAAGAATGAAATTCATATTTTTCGCAGTATGTTTTGCTATGATTTTATGGTAACTTGGTAAGTAGTAATAAATGCAATTTTTCATTCTTTAATTTGTTTCATATTATATCCAAATGAAGGCAACTATGAGTACTATGATATGGTACATTAACTTTTTCTCTAGTAATTAAATATAATTTAAATGTCAATCACAAAATCATTGTCTAAATCCACTTTATGTTAGATTGATCGAAGTAATGAATTTGAAAGAAAAAAAAAAAACAAAGAGAATGTTTAATATCATTTATTACATTGTATAACTTGTTTATGGCTTAATAATGTATCAATCACGTGTTTGTCAAAATGGACATCTTATTAATGATGTATTATTTGATGTACGTAAAAATGAAATTCCTATATTATAGTATGTGTTAATTAATTGTATTAATATGGTATATATGAACACCAATACTAACTACAAAGCAAAATGTCCTAACTTAATGGGATTAAGATAATCTCGCGTTGGAATAAACATTATAAGTCATGTTAGCATAATCAATTTCAACCGTTAAATGTAAATAAATGATTGAAATTTTTTTAAAAATTAAAATCTAAAATTTTTTAAAATTAATAATTATAGTGTGAAAATAAATCTCAATTATTTATTTTGTATTTAATAGTTGAGATTATGTGAACATGATTTATCACGTTCATTTTAATATGAGAGAATCCTAATCCAACTTAATGAGATCTATGGACAATGAAAATTACTCTAATTTATTTATGCTCATATTGAATTGTTAAATTTATGAGTGTCTAGCTTTTCTAAAGCAAAGGTCACTCTTCTACTCAATATGCCTTGTCTTTGTACTTTGTACTCAGAATTTTAACATATATTTATCTATATAATATCTTTTGGCCAAAAAAGAAAAAAATTCAAACCAAAATAAATAAATAAAATTATCGAGTTGATACATTTCTTAAGGGCGCGTTTTTTTTTTTTTTTTTTTATTTTTATTTTTTATGAATGACTTATAAATAAATTATTTTAAATTTTAAAATATTAATTTTTGTTAAATTGATTATAATTATTTAAATGTTGTTGATAAAATTTTTTTATAAATATTAAACTTAATAATTATAAAAATATAGATTAATAAATTTAACAACTTTTAAGTAAGAATACATGCTCAAAATGAAATTTATATTAATTTAAATATAATAAAACTTCATTTATAAATAAATAACATTGTTTAAATAAAATACATTTACAAACCCAATAAGTAAACTCTATATTCGTTTGTTCTATATTAATATTTTCAAATTAATATTAGTTGATGTATTTCATTAAATGTATGTGTTATTGAATTTGACTCTATATGTTATTGATGCAAAAAAGAGCAACTATAGGCATTTACTTAAAATAACTGAAATTTCTAAATTCCCTATATTATTTTTCCCAGATGATTAGAACAGAATATTGAACCGTTTCTAATTGAAAAATTGGTTTAATTTGATCTGAGGCCTTCTTTATTATATTTCGATATCATTTCCTTAATCAGTTCCCGAAACTTCAATTTGGTTAGCAGATTTTTAAATCATCGACTTTATCCAAACTGTGCACACCCTTAATTCTAATTACAAAGCAAAATGCTGTCATTCCTAGCTTGAATGTCTAACAGTAAGGCCTTGCGACCTTGCCATAATGAAAATTATTTGAATTTACTTCGCTCATATTGAGTTGCTTAATTTGTGAGTTTGTATTTTGTATTCAAAATTTCTAACATAAAATTTGTATTATATATAATATCTCTTGGTCAAAATAAATAAATAAATAAATACGAAGCAAAATAAATAAATAAAATTGTCAAGTTGATACATTTCTTAAGGGCTAGTTTTTTATAAATGACTTTTACAAATAAAATTATTTTAAATTTAAAAATATTAATTTTTATGCAATTGATTATATTTATTTAAATTCTGATGATAAAATATGTTTTTATTTGAACTTAATAATTAAAAAAATATTAATTAGGAAATTTAATATAAATTAGGAAATTTAACTTCATCTATAAATAAATAAAATTTTTAAATAAAATCCAATTACAAATCCAATAATTAAACTCTATTTTCGTTTATTCTAAACAAATATGCATAGGAGAATTGGTAATATTCTTTCTCCTGATTGGATTGATTCAGGGAGGTGATTAATAGTCAAGAACTTAATTGAGTTGTAACAGACACGGAATAATTGTCATAAAAATAATTTTATTAAAAATAAAAGCCTTCAAAAATTTGCACGCTTCAAAAATTCTCCAGATCGCAAAGGGTTTTGAAAACTCCAAATCTTTTTATTTATAATTCCCACATAAACAACTGGTCTTTGAATACATTTGAGAGATAAAACTTTATATATATATATATATATATATGCTTATAAATTTTTTAATTACATCATTTTGATTTCTATAATTTTTTAAGGGTAAGTAAAAAAACTTGTCTTGTAATTTGACTTTTTCTTTAAAAGCGTTTATAGTCTTTTTTTTTTCCTTTTCTAATACTTAATATCATGTGGTTGATTTATTAGATATTTAACCATTAAATTTACCTATACAAATAATATTTGGTCTTTTAATATACAATATAAATTAAAAAAATATAAAATAAAATAGGTATACACTGAAAAACAAACTAGAAAATAAAATATAAATAAAATAAACTGAACTACAAACTAGAAAAAAAAAAAAGGTTTATAATCAAGATTTCAATTAAAGGGAGATGGAGATAAAAAATGAGACATCGAGATGAGCTGATTGAAGTTAATCCCAGTGACTTTTTCACTAGATTTGTTTTCGTGACTCGTTTGTGAAAAGAAGATTAAATATTAATAATCAAATTATAAAAAATTAAAGGCTAGTGATCAAATTAAAAAATAATATAAAGTTTAGTAACTTTATACAATTTTAATAATATAATATGACAAGCTAGCCTGTCTAGCTGAGTTAGTATTTACAGGTGGCATGAAATGCCACATCAGCTTTCCGATGAGTTTTTCATCGGAATTGACTTAGTGACCCGCCGTTAAAAAATATAAAAAGTTAGTGAACTTCTGTAATAAATTAATCTTTAGTGAGTAAAATATAAAATTACCAAAAGTTTAGTATTTTTGATGCATTTTACCTCATTTTTAGATATTTAACTATTAAATTCACTTATACAGATAATATTTTGTCTTTTGACAAACAATATAAATTAAGAAAATATAAATAAAATATGTATACACCAAAACAATCCTTTGATTTTTTTTTTTTAATAAGATGAAAATATAGAACAATTCTTTACTAAAACTGAAAAAACAAACTAGTAAATAAAAATAAAAATAAAAAGTTTATAATCAAGATTTGAATTAAATAAGAAAACAGGTTGCCAAACTACTTGGAATAAAACAGTCTAATGGCAAATGAAGTTGAAACTCTAGCTGTTGAAGAGATGAGAGAAAAGGTCAATGAAAATAGCGAAATTAGTAAAATAAGCTTTCATTACTGATGTTCAAATGGAGATATGTCTAATTTTTATTTGAAAATGATTTTATTCATTCATTTTTTATTTTTCCTTTTTCTTTATATGAGAGATATGTTAGAATCACTTAAATCTTTATTGCTTTAATGCCCAAAATTCATGCTAGAATTATTAAGGAGATTAAAATTAATACATGTATCCATTATAGCAGTCGAACTTTTGCAGAATAAACGATAAACGAATGCTTGAATAACAGGTATGACCTTCCTCAGTCAAATCCCTAATTCCTTAAGATTACTCAACTCTCTGTCTCTGATGGGAAGAGAATAGAAAGCAACTGAATGATTTGATGTGTTGGGGGGCCATAACCCTAGAGTTCTTTATATATTAACTCATTAAGATCCTATTATTCCTATTTGGGATAGGAATAGGTATCCATTCATTAACCCATACCAAATCCTGAAGTCTGTGGGCTTTACATAAATGAATCATTTAAACTAAGCTCACTTATAAAATAGTCCTTTAATATAATTGTTCTAATAAATATGTAAGCCCATACAATAGAGATTAAAAATCTAACAATCTCCCACTTGGGCTACACATTAAACCTAAAACAATTATATCAAACAAATTCCTTATGTGTACACGTTTGTGCTATTTTCTTTAGACTTCACCTTAGTTTCAATCTGGTCCATTTCCTACGCTAATATGAGATCATGGCTTTTGTTACCTATAAGCGTAACTAAACCTTCCATGCTCACCATACTAATATGTTCAATGACATAGATCAAGTATGGATGAGTGACATGAAAATTACATGGAATGTGATCTCAAACATGCCTATTTCCAACTGGTCCTATTTTATTCTTTAGGAAGATCAATCCTCAATCCACAAATAAGTTCAAAGATATAGATAATGAAATGAATCATAAAACTTTATTATGCATAAAATAAACATGTGAAACATGTCTCAATATATAGAACATCCAAAGTAAAACTCCCATTAAACCAATGTATTACAAAATATGCCTACACCCATATGAACAGTGTGCTTATGAAAAACCTTAGGTGGCAAACCTTTTGTTAACAGATCCGCTATCATGGAGTTTGTCCCTATATGTTCTATAGAGATCTGACCACTCTGAACTCTTTCCTTAACAAACAGAAACTTGATATCAATATGTTTTGACTTCACAGAGCTTCTGTTGTTATTAGAATATAAAACTACAGATTTATTGTCACAAAATAATTTTAATGGTCCTTCAATACCATTAACTACATGCAGCCCAATAACAAAATTACGCAGCCATATCCCATGATTAGATGCCTCAAAGTAAGCTATGAATTCTGCAGCCATGGTTGAAGAAGCTATAAGTGTCTGTTTGGCACTCTTCCAGGATATAGTTCCTCCAGCCAGCATAAAAATATAGCCTGAAGTGGATCATTTACAGTCTTGGCATCTCACAAAACCGGAATCAAAATACCCAATGATCTCCAAACTGTCCGATTTTCTATAGGTTAGCATGAAATCCTTTGTTCTCTACAAATACTGCATAACCCGTTTGGCTGCTTTCCAATGATCCAATCCTAGGTTACTTAAATATCTGCCCAATAGTCCCACTATACATGCTATATCAGGACGGTTACACACTTGAGCATACATCAAGCTTCCTAATGCCAAGGCATAGGGAATCTTTTTCATCTCCTTTATTTCAAGGTCATTTTTGGGGCACTGATTGAGACTGAACTTATCTCCTTTAGCTATAGGTGTATCTCCCGGTGAACATCCTTTCATGTCGAATCTACTTAACACCTTTTTGATATAACTCTTTTGTGACAACCTAAGGATACCTTGAGAGCGATCTCACAGCATCTGTATGCCTAACATAAAAGAGGTGTCCCCAAGATCTTTCATCTCAAAATTCTTACTGAGAAATTTCTTGGTTTCATGCAATAAGCCTATATCACTACTTGCCAATAGTATATCATCGACATACAACACCAGAAAGATAAACTTACTCCCACTGAACTTGTGATATACACAATCATCAACCACGTTTACCTCAAAACCAAATGAGGTAATAACTTGATGAAATTTATGATACCATTAACAAGAAGCTTGTTTGAGACCGTAGATGGATTTCTTTAATTCACAAACCATAGACTTTGAATCTTTAGATTCAAAATTTTCTGGCTGAACCATATAAATTATTTCATCAATGTTTTCCATTGAGAAATGCTTCCATCTGGTGTTGCTCTAAATCAAAATGAGTTACAAGTGCCATTATTGTTTTAAAAGAATCCTTTGATGAAACTAGAGAAAAAGTCTCTTTATAGTCAATGCCTTCCTTTTGTGTGAATCCTTTAGTGACTAGACGAGCCTTATATCTTTTGATATTGCTTTTTGAATCTCTTTTGGTTTTAAATATCCATTTGCAACCAATGGGTTTCGCACCTTGAGGCAATTCGATAAGATCCTAGACGTCATTGTCTTTCATGGATTTCATCTCATCTTGCATAGCATTGATCCAACGTTCAGAATTGGAACTTTGAAGAGCTTCGCGAAGGTTGATTAGATCATCTTCTGCTAAGCCTATAGAATCTTCATTTTCCAGGAGAAAGACGATATAATCATTTGGAATCGCACTTCTCCTTTCTCTATTGGATCTTCTTAATCGCACTTCTTGAGGCTGTTGAGTTTGCTCTATAGGAAGAACTTCATTGTTGTCTTGAACTAGAGTTGCGTCTTGAACAATGTTAGGAATTATTGCCTGATCACTGTCAATAGCAAAATTAGGAAAAGAAATAAATTTCTCTTTTTCAGCGATAACTTTTTCATCAGAAATGATGTTCCTTAATTCTTCCCCTCCAAACTCTACATCCTCAACAAATCTCGCATTTCCCATCTCAAAGAAGGATCGAGTAATGGGATCATAAAATTTAAATCCTCGAGAGCATTCTGCTCATCCAACAAAGTAGCAGCTAATAGTCTTAGAGTCCAATTTCCTTTCATTAGGCCTATAAGGCCTTGTCTCAGCTGGACATCCCCAAATGTGTAATTTCTTTATTCTAGGCTTTTTTCTAGTCCACATTTCATATGGGGTTTTAGCTACTGCTTTGCTAGGTACTCTGTTAAGGATATATACTACAGTCTTTAATGCTTCTCCCCAAAGCAATTCAGGCAATGAAGAATGACTAATCATACTTCTTACCATATCCTTAAGCGTCCTATTTCATCTCTCAGTAACACCATTCATGCTAGGTTTGCCCGACATAGTGTACTGTGGGAGGGACGATACCGCATTCCTTCAGGAAGTTAACAAAGGATCCTGGATGTTGTTCTCCTGATCCATCATATTTGCTATAGTATTCTCCACCACGGTCAGATTTGACAGCTTTAATTTTCTTTCCAAGCTGAAGTTTAACTTCCACTTTATAAGACTTAAAAACGTCTAGGGATTGAGATTTCTCACTTATTAAATATAGGTAGCCATATCTGGAGTAGTCATCTATGAACATAATAAAATACTATTGACCATTCCATGCTGCCGTAGGGAATGGGCCACAGATATCCGCATGTATTAGTTCTAAGACTTCTATAC
Organism: Reutealis trisperma; assembly: GCA_947687605.1. NCBI lineage: Eukaryota > Viridiplantae > Streptophyta > Magnoliopsida > Malpighiales > Euphorbiaceae > Reutealis > Reutealis trisperma. The sequence continues at coordinate 1,070,614 of CANTUT010000135.1, read as the reverse complement.
ATCTGTTGGCACCTAATTTCTTTATATTTGTTTGTTTTCCCTTAATACTCTCAACATAGACTTTGAAATCTGTTAAATCAAGGGAATCAAGAATTCCATCTAACACAAGCCTTTGAATTCTCTATTTAGAGATGTAACCTAAACACTTATGCCATAGGGTGACAGAATTCTCTGTTAATTTATGTTTTCTAAGACTTATGTACATCTGTTGGCACCTAATTTCTTTATGTTTGTTTGTTTTCCCTTAATACACTCAACATAAACTTTGAAATCTGTTAAATCAAGGGAATCAAGAATTCCATCTGACACAAGCCTCTGAATTCTCTGTTTAAAGATGTGACCTAAACGCTTATGCCATAGGGTGGCAGAATTCTCGATTAATTTACGTTTTATACCTCTTGAATTAGTATACAGGATTTCATTATAGGAAGAAATAGTTTTAAGCATATAAAGACCATCAATTAAAATATTGATACCAATAAAATTGGATTTTAAAGAGATAATAGCTTTACCATATCCTAAATTGCAAAAGTATCCACATTTGTCCAAACAAGAAGCAGAAATTAAATTCCGTTTAAAAGACGGAGCTACAAATATTTCAACCAAATCCAAATAATAACTAGTCTTTAATTGTAATCTAAAATGCCCTATAGCTTCCACAGGAACTTTATTGCCATTGCCCACATAGATGAATTTTTCATCATCAGTTGGTGGTCAGCTCCATAGGCAACCCTACATAGACACACTTATGTGAGTAGTAGTACCAGAATCTATCCATCAAGTGTCTATAGGTACAGAAGCTAAATTAGCTTTAGAACAAAATAAAGTAAGAAATTTACCTTTCTTTGCATGCCAGGCAGCATACTGAGAACACTCTTTCTTCATATGTCCTCCCTTCTTGCAAAAAAAATAGGTGAATTCATCACCTCGCTTCTTCGCCTTGTTCTGCTCGGGTGTTTTACTTGCAGTATCCTTAGCCCTCTTCTTTTTCTTATTCTGAGAGGTTGATGCTAAATGAGCACTTTCTGTCTTATCCCTTTGAATCCTTTTCTCTTCTTGCACACACTGTGAAATGAGCTCATTAAGAGTCCATTTGTCCTTTTGAGTATTATAACTCACTTTAAATTGACTGAATTGTGCAGGAAGAGAAATGAGAACTAAATGCACAACTAAATCTTCATTTATCTCTAACTTTAGTGCCTTTAGTTTTCCAGCAAGATTTGACATCTCTATTATGTACTCCCTTATGTTTCCTGTTCCCCTGTACCTCATAGAAATCAGAGCAGCCAAATGGTTACTTGCTTCAAATTTTTCATTTTTAGCAAAATATTGATGTATTGCCATAAGAGATTCCTTAGCATTATTGCTCTCAGAAATAGAGCCCCGAAACGCTTTCGGTATGGAATGTTTCATGATCATTAGACTCATGTAGTTAGAGCGATCCCATTTCTCAATTTTAGCCTTATTTGAGTTATCCTCAGTTGGAATGCGTCACTCCATCCTTAGCGCAAGGTCTAAATCCATACAGCCGAGAACAATTTCCATGTTCTCTTTCCATACCTTAATATTCATACCATTTAGTATAGGAATGGCACTGATTTAAGCAGAAATATTATTTGCAGTTGCAGAAACTAAATAGAGAACAAAGAAATAACACATAATAAATAATCATGTCATTAAATCAAGAATTTTGACAAGAAAATCATAAAACAAGATACCTAGCACAACTTGACATTTAGTATTTGCACAGAAATATGAATTATAAATGGTACTCTCAACGCAACAATCAAACATTGATAATAAATCCTGTCAAACAACAGCCTTTTTTTGGATCGACTATTATTCACATGGAAAATAACTTTAAAATTATCAATATTTATCATCGCAAGTGTGTTCATTATTTGGCCAAACATTAACCTTCCTTTGGGCTTATCAATATCCGCATAAATAATAAATACACAACATCTTTATGTTTCAAATTAAATCAATTTACACATTAGAGACTACTTTAGTAGCATATTGCTTCAATCAATTTAATTTAAAAAACTAAACATAACTAGTGCAAATAAAATCCTTAGTATTGCACCAATAAGCATGTGACAATAAAAGTATGCTAACATACAAACCAAAGTGTTATATACTTGTAATCGACTGGGCACCAAATTAATTAACATATTTTTTTTTTTGGCTTTTGTAATATCATATGTATATAAATATAATATTAGAACTTAAAAACTGAATGGCTATGCAAAAGCAAATAGCATAAAAATCAATATATATATATATATATATACACACACACACACACACATAATGGCCATTGTCAATATGCATATAATTTGGGATCGATTGACTTTAACTAGTCCAAACAAAACTTATCAGTATGAGATCAAAATGAAAGAAGATGGGCCAGATCTTATTTGCTGGGCTTGGAGTATGGTGTTTGCAAAAAATAGAAAAAGGATCATAGAGGAGCCGGGTCTTTCACCTGGCGAAGACCCTCCAATGATCAAGTCAGTATATAGAGAATCTCGATTCGCAAGAGGTTATCTCCTCTTAGACTTCAGAATATTCTTTTAGTAAGAGAAAGAAGATGAGAGAATATAGAGTTTCATCTACCTGGACTTGAGCTTTTCTTCCTCTTTTGTATGGTTCAGTGTAAGGTAAGACTGACACCTCTTCCTGAGAAGGGATGTCCTCTGTCATTTGACCATATCAGTTGGTGAGAGTTGGTGTAATGATGGCAGGCGTATGTCCCTTGTCCTATTCTCAGAGGTGTTTGGTGAGGAAAGTGTCAGGATAAGGTGTGGACTACCTAAAGGCATGTCCTTATGTTAATCAATAGGACATGTCATCGGTATGCTTCGGCCTTAGCTTGTTCAGCAAGTCACTTAAAGTAATGCCAGTTCATTCAAAAAGCCTTTGGGCTCAAGATACTCGAGGGCTCGGCCAATGGGCTTTGGTAACCTTTCTATGATCTTGGGAAACATATAATGGGCCTTGATTTAAGGGAGTCCAATTATCTTCTAAGAGCTATTTTTATCCCTCATCAGGGGCCCCCTTGTTTTACTAAGACAAAGGCGAAGGGTCGAATCTTAGTGAAATAGTTCTTCGTCTTCGCAGCATCACTCTGAGGTCCTCAGGCCGAAAGGGGTCATCTTCGTAGTTAAGCAGCGAAGGGGTCCTTTTGTTCCCTTGGCTTTGACGAGTGGCTTTTAGGGGAGGCTCATACCTCGTGCACTTGGGAGGCTTCGTATCATTTAGACATTTAATTCACCTCTTCAAGAATAGCCTTCGTCCAGACAAAGGGATTTGATTGACTGGAGCCATTTATCGTCTGGGCAGCCTTCGTAGGATAGGTGGAAAGTCACAGGGTTATTTAATGCATGAACGGCTGACAAGAACATGCATTAATTGCATAAGCATACACTGAATGCGTGTCTCCTCATTCTCCCCGTCTCTCCACGTGTCTTAATAAGTAGTAAGTTTTCCATGAATTTTGAATTTTGAATGCCCATTTAATGTCCCCAATTATTATGGTGATGGTTATCGAGGAGGCTTTTCGTATATATATACCCCTTTGGCTTTTCATTTTAGGATTCCTGTTTATTTTCTTCAACTTCCTGCTTTTATAATTTTTCTGCGTCTCTGTTTCTTATAACTCTTTCGCTTTTTTCTTTCATTCCAATGGCACCTAGGAAGGAAAACATTCCCCAAAGGGACCAAGTCAGTTCTTCTCAATACCAAAAGATATTGGAGGAAGAATAGGGAGAAATTGCTCCATTTGGGAAGACAGCTAAATTTTTGGCCTTTGGCCAAAATTTAGAGGGCAGCAATCAATTTTCTATCATCAAGGCTACTCTAGTAACCCCAAGGCTGCTCTGCCTAAAGATAACTGCCATTACGTTATCTTCTATAACCAATTGGAGGCTAGTCTCTTTTTTCCTCCTACAAAGTTCAAGGTTGAATGTTTCAACTACTTCAGAGTGAATCTAATGATGCTTACTCCGAACTGCGTAAGGGACATGCACCTCTTCGAGGTTTTAAACTTTGCGTATGGTATTCGTCTCTCCGCTCACCTGTTTCAATAGTTCTTCAGAATCCAGAGTGCACAAAGGTCACTTGGGGTTTACATGACTTCTGCAAGGCCTCGCCGAAGTCTCTTCTTTAGGAAAGAGAACAAGGTGAAGGACTCAAGAAGCAAGTTTGGGCTGATAGAGGTCACCGATGGTCTTGGTGACAAATCTCCAGGATTTGGTTTCTCCGGCCACTTTCTGCGTCCGACTGAAGGCCTAACTGACTGGCCCAAGAAACTATCCGCTGAGGAAAAGGTGGACCTAAAAACTTTGGTCTTCTAGGGCTTCGTCTATAACTCTGAGAGGATGATGACCTCCTTCTATACGGAGGATGAGCATGGCCTTCCTACTTTCAGACTCTTATTGAGGGACATAAGAGGTAATTTTCATTTATTCATCAAAGTTTGATTGTTGATGAGTTACCAACCTTGTCATATTTGTTATTTTGATTGCAGTGGAGGCCAAGGATCCTGAGCATTACCAAGATATATTGAAAGAGACAGAAGGGGTTCCCCCAAAACCCTTCAATGAGGAGGTCGAGCTTCCTGTTCTTGACCTTTGGACAAGGAGGCTTCGAACATGCACCTATTCTAATTCCCATTCCCAACCGATGAAGCTTTGCAAAGATAAATCGATGAAGCATATTCCTGTCGGGTCAGGTTCGGCTGTTAGATCAGAAGCGGCCCAAGTGAGTGTGGTCAACATGGAGTCTTTTTGAATTGTTTAGAGGTGACTTATTAAGGTTTCTAATCATTCTGTTCTTGTTGTGTAAAGAGGTACTCCTTTGCCTCGTGTTGCACCAGCTGCCACTAAGCCCACTTCTCAGAAGGGGATCTTGATCTCTTGGTTTACTGGAGTTTCTCCTCCTCCACCTCCACCCCCTCCTGTTGGTGGTAAAGGAAAGGGGACATTACCACCTCCTTCGCTGAAGCTAAAAGTGAAGGGGCCTCAAGTGCCTAATATCCTTGACACTATTGCTCACTCTTCTCAAGGAGCGGAGCAACTGGCGAACCTGGAGGAGGCTTTCACAGACATTCCTGATGCTGAATTTGAGGTGCATTTGAAGAAGTTGGTGGATGACTTTAATGCCCCAGAGATCGAAGTTAGGGTAGGTAATTTAGAACTTCCTTTTTTCCCCTCGCCTTCATCTCATAAGGACCCTCGGGTCATCAGGGGGAGCCATTTAAGATGGTCTAAGGAGGTTGTGCCTAAGAGACCTTCTAGTGCTGAGGAGGTAGAGGCCTGGGAGAAGTTTGTAGAGGAGCAAAGGATCTCGTATCTTGATCTAGCAGTCCTTAAGAAACTATATTCCTCCCCCATTAAGATAATGGTCAAAGGAAAGACCTTCGTCTTTAGAGGCATCTTCCTACCTTATTCATCACTTCTTTATGTGTCTTTGTTTATTTGCTTGAGTTTATGAATGTTCTTGTTTTCCTTCTACAGTTGGCGGGGAAAACGGATGCCACTATTCAGGGGCCTTCTCTTGAGGCTCCCTTGGCAGTTAGCGTGGGTCCCCGAGAGGCTGGGGCTTTGGCCGAACGTCCAGTGAGGGTTGCTATTACTATAGTTGACGAAGCATTTCCTTCAACTGCTGCTTCATCTGAGGCTATGTTAGGGGCTATTATCGTTGTGGCTGACAAAGCATTTCCTTCAGTTGCTGCTTTATCTGAAGCTATGCCAGGGGCTATTATTGCGGCCAAAGACATCTCTCCTATTCGTCCTCCTAAGAAAAAGCTGACAGTGTGAGATTTTCTACATAGGAAGAGGCCCTTGGCTGTAACTTCATCCATTGCCACCATGCCCGACGTCCGCTTTGCTTCAGGGACCCCTTCACATGGGGTAGAAGCAGAAGTATCAACCCCTTCGTAAGGGACAATAATGGAGGCCTCTTCGCCCAATAAGAGGCAACGAGTCAAAGAGCCTGCCGAGGCTGTAGCGGTGGACACCCCTTTGCTTGGAGGGGTCGATGTATCGATCGATCCTCCTTTATCATTTGCTCCTTCTGCTACTGTATTGGCCCCCTTGCCCTTTTTACATCTGGCTTCTACACCTCTCTTTGGGTCGATGGAGGATACTCTTACCAGGTAAGGGATTCTGCTGGAGAAGGTACACTCATTCTTATTCTAGCTGTGACTACCGGCTACATTTCTTAATTATTACTGTTTGTTTGTTATAGGCGATTCTTGATTCTAAAATTTTAAGAACCGATTTTGATCTTCTAAGGGATTATTACAAAGACATCAGGCGAGCTGCAGAGGAGAGGCTAGAGTTATGCTCTAAGTTGGAGGGAAAGCTGCTCTCTGCGAAGGCGAAGGTCGAGGAAGTTGCAGAGCAAATGAAGGCTCATGAAGAGGTTCGTTCTAAGGCCAAGTTAACTGAGGCTATGGCAATTAAGGATAAAGCCATTACCGATCTCGGTACATAGCTAGACAAGTTGAAAAATGCTAACGAGGAGCTTGCCAGAGAGACTGAGGAGGTTTCTATTCTTTGAGACAACTTGAAGAAGACTCAGCAAGAACTTCGAGTCTCAAAGTTCAGGTACACGCAAGCCTCCAATCGGGCTAAAGCTGCACTTGAGAAGGCTAACAAGGCTGAAGAAGGTCGGCAAAGGGCTGTGAGGGACTTCATGCAGTCTAAGAGCTTTGACGATATCATCACCTACCACACTTACAAAGTTACAACCAAATATTACAATAATGCACTTCGTGATGTAGCGGAGCATTTTCCTGGCATACTGCAAGTGGTAGCCGAGTTGGATGCTGCTGAAAAACCTCTGACTCCTGATCTCTTAGAATTCCAAGATCCTGTCCTAGAGGGGGATGAAGGTCTTCCACGACCTGAAGATTTCCCTGCTTGGGATAAAGATGTTCCAGCTTCATCTCCTATCCCCGAAACTTCTAGCGAAGGTAAAAAGGATGTAGACGAAGGACTTCTTGTTGGGACAGATCTTCTAAAAGCCAAACCGCTTTCTATTATTCAACCAAACTCTACAAATGGCCAGCTTCCGCCATCAACTATAACAGCGGTTCCTCTAAGCAATCCTCTGTCTTGAAAGTCTTTTCTTTTTTCTTCTTGTATTTTTTAATTTTTTTTGTACACAAATTTTGACATGTAATACATTTATTTTGGATTAAAATAATAGAATCTTTGCATTTTTATCGTGTGTATGTGCGTTTTTGTGAATCTTGTCCTTCATAAGGATCTAATCCATGTTGAAATCTAATAACCGCACACTGTGAGGATTTGAAGAGTGATTTTTCTTTTCCTTGTTACTTAGGAGAAAAGTATCTCAGCTAAGCTGCCCTTCGAATTGAAGTTTGACATGTTCGCCCTCTTCTTCCTTTAGGCTTCCTTAGCTTCGTGCCTAGGTTTACTAAGGCTTTGGACTTTCCCTTAGGAAAGTTCTTCTCTCTCTTGGTGAGGCTTCTCACCTAAATTCACAAGGGCTTGGGCTTTCCCTTAGGAAAGTTCTTCTCACTCTTAGTGAAACTTTGTGCCTAGATTCACTAGGGCTTAGGCTTTGCCTTAGGAAAGTTCTTCCACTTTTGGTGACGCTTCGTGCCTAGATTCACTAGGGCTTAGGCTTTCCCTTAGGATTGTTCTTCTCACTCTTGGTGACGCTTCATGCCTAGATTCACTAGGGCTTAGGCTTTCCCTTAGGAAAGTTCTTCTCACTCTTGGTGAGGCTTCGTGCCTAGATTCACTAGGGCTTAGGCTTTCCCTTAGAAAAGTTCTTCTCACTTTTGATGAGGCTTTGTGCCTAGATTCACTAGGGCTTAGGCTTTTCCTTAGGAAAGTTCTTCTCACTCTTGGCGAGGCTTTCTTGATGCGAATGGAGATAATTTGAGATGAATTGCATATCTATTATTGCTGTTATTGATAATACATCTTGAGATGTTGGATGTTCCAGATATGAGGAATTTCCACACCTTCTAGAGTTATAAGTTTGTAAGTGCTAGGACTTAAGATTCTTTTTATTTGGAAAGGTCCTTTCCACGTGGGTGCGAGCTTGCCTGTGCCTTCACATTTTCCAGTAGCTTCTAAGAATCTCATCACTAGATCCCCTTCGCCGAATACTTTGTGCTTAACTTTCTTGTTGAAATGATTAGCAGCTTGTTGCTTATAATTAGCCGATCGAATGCTAGCTAATTCTCTGAGTTCTTCTAAGAGATCCAAATCGATCCTTTTGGCCTGATCGTTGTCTTCGTCTTCGCAATAGTTGATTCTTCCACTGGGAAGGCTTATATTGATGGGGATTATCACCTCTGTACCATAGGTCAGGCTAAATGGAATCTCTCCTGTGGGTTGCCTGGGAGTAGTCCTATATTCCCATAACATATAATGTAGTTCGTCTGCCCAATTTCGACCATATCCATCTAGTCTCCGCTTAAGACCTTGTAAAATAGTTTGATTTGTTACTTTCGTCTGGCCATTTGTTTGAGGATGGGCTACAGATAAGAAATGTTGTTTGATTTGAAGCCCTAAACAAAAGGACCTGACTTTAACATTATTGAACTATTTGTCATTATTGCTGATGAGCTAATAAAGGATGCCGAATCTACACACGATGTTTCTCTGTAAGAAGTTGATTACTTTTTCTGCGGTGATAGTGGCTAAAGCTTCGGCTTCTACTCATTTGGTGAAGTATTCAACTGCTACTAGGAAAAACTTTCTCTGTCCTGATGTTGCTGGGAAGGGTCCTACTATGTCCATCCCCCACTTGGCGAAGGGCCAAGCACTAGAAATAGGGATCTGTTCCACTGCTGGGACGTGCTTTCCGCTGTCGAATTTTGACATGAGGGGCATTTTGCCATAGCTTGGTCTTTAATTCTTGGCCAATAGTATCCTTGTCTAATTGCTTTAGCTGTCTGCGCTTTTCCACCTATATGCATCTCGCAAGATCCTTCGTGTATTTCTCGAAGGATGTATTCGGCTTCACTTGGTCTTAGGCATCTCAACCAAGGCAAAGAGTAGCCTTTCTTATACAAGATTCTATTATGTAGGGAGAAATGTGCACTCCTTCATTTGATCTTCTTGGCTTCTTTGCCATCTTCAGGCAATTCTCCCTTTTCTAGATAAAGTTTGATGGGGTCTATCCAACATGACTCTTCTTTGACTTCCATGACCTCTTCCCCCTCCGCAATGCTAGAGGAGGTCAAGGTGCCTAGATAAATTCTTTGAGGAATTTCGACTAGGTGAGAGGTAGCCAGTTTTGAGGCTGTCTACTCTGCAGTTCTTTTCTCTGGGGATCTTCTGAAAGATCAGCTCAACTCTTTTATTTTTGATCCTTTGAATAATCTCTTTTGTCTTCTACAGGTACTTAGTCATATTTGGCTCTTTAACTTCGAATTCCCCCTCTATTTGTCCGATCACTAATTGGAATCACTGTATATTGTGAGTTGCTCTACACAGAGGCAATCAGCAAAGAGAAATCCTTGGATAATGGCTTCATACTCTGCAATGTTGCTAGTAGCTTCAAAATCTAGTCCCAAAGCATATTCCAGTGAGAATCCTTGAGCACTTCTAAGTATGATGCCTACGTTGTTTCCTTCCTTACTGCTGGCACCATCCACAAAGAGTTCCCACTGAAGATCCATGAGTAATGCTGACAAGTCCTTTTCCAAGCTTCGGTCCTCTTCCACATCCCTAGAGCTGAAGGAGCATTCGGAGATGAAATCTGCCAATGCCTGGCTTTAATTGCTGACCTCGCTTTGTATTACAGTCCGTGTTGTCCTAACTCCACCGACCAATACAGCATTCTCCCTAAAGTTTCTAGCATTGTGCAGCACCCTTTGTAATGGCTGATCTGTAACCACTACTCCTTGGTGTGCTTGCAAGTATATTTTGTACTTTTGACAAGAGAACACAAGAGCGTATGCTAACTTTTCTATCAGAGAATAGTTTAATTCTGCTCCCTGCAGGACTTTGCTGAAGTAGTAGATCAGCTTCTGAACCATTTCCTCTTCTCTAATTAGCACCAAACTGATTGCTTGATGAGAAACGAACAAGTAAATTAATACTTCTTCGCCTGGCAAGGGCCTGCTCAAGATCTACTCCAAATTCAGGCAGGCTTTCAATTCTTCAAATGCTGCCTGGCATTCCTCCATCCATTCGAACGTTTGCAACTTTCTTAGCTTCTTGAAGAAAGGAAGGTACTTCTCAGCAGATTTGGACATGAACCTATTCAACACAGTGATTCGTCCTGTCAACCTTTGAACCTCCTTCACGTTCTTTAGGAGTTCCATATCCAAGATAGCTTTCACCTTGTCAAGATTGGGCTTGATTCCCTTCTTACTGACCATGCACCCTAGGAACTTGCCTCCTTAAATGAAAAATGCACATTTCTCTGGGTTAAGCTTCATCCCATACTCTTTCATTACTGTCAACACTTCAACTAGGTCACAAATGTGGTCCTCGAAGCTTTTGCTTTTCACAATCATGTCGTCTACATACGCTTCTAGGTTTTTACCCAATTGATCCTTGAACATTCTGTTGACCAAGAGTTGATATGTGGCTCCGGCATTTTTCAAATCGAAGGGCATTGACACATAATAGTAAATGCCTTTCTCTATTATAAATGAGGTTTTCTTCTCATCATCTGGGTGCATTTTGATCTAATGATATCCCTGCTTTGCGTCTAATGATGACAAAAATCCATATCCTACTGTCGAGTCTACCAGTTTATCGATCATGGGTAATGGAAAGGAGTCTTTTGGACAAGCCTTATTCAAGTCTGTGAAGTCTACACACATCCGAAAGGTCCCGTTCACCTTCTTAACTAGCACCACATTCACCAACCATTCTGGATATTGCACTTTCTTAATGAATTTTGCCTTCAAGAGCTTGTCTCTTTTTGGTCAATGATTGCTTGCCATTCTAGGCTGAAGCATCTCTTCTTCTGCTTAACTGGTCTGTAGGCAGGGTCTACATTCAATTGATGAGTTATTACTTTGAGTCTCACCCCTCCCATCTTTACCGAAGACTAGGCAAAATTATGAATGTGCTCCTTCTGGAACTAATGCGCAAATGACTTTTGTTCATTTTTCGAAGAAAAGTTAACCATCAAGAACTCTTTAGGTTCCTCTCTGACCATCACCCTTTCCAGCCTGTCAATGGGTTCAGTTCTTTTTTCAGGAACAGCGACTTTGATTGCATCTATCTCCTCAACAGTGGCTTCGCACTTCTTTATCTTTTTGTTTTATTGTCTTTCTTCTTGTCCATCTTGAATGCCATAGACATGGAATACTCCCCTGTCGGGCTTTAGAACCATCATCCTCAGATGTCTAATGTTTGTTGAAGCATCTAGGTCGTATAGCAATAGTCTACCCAGCAGGACATTGTATGCCAAATGCGTCCTAACAATAACAAATGTGGCCATAGTGGTCACACTTTCAGGAGCCATGCCGATGGTGAAGGGTAGTTTTGCCACTCTGATTGATGGGACCTCCGTTCCATCCAGGGTGCGAACTGGGTGTCTCACCTCTTCCGAATCTTCTTCCTTGAGACCCATCTTCGAATACGCTTCATTCGTCAGCAGGTTGACTGAACTTCCTTCATCTATCAAGATTCTTTTGACCACATAATTGGCAATGATTGCTTGAATCACCAATGGGTCAACATAGGGGGTGCGGAGGACACTTCCATCTGGTCTCTCCGATTGACTTCTCACCCCTTCATAGTAAATGTACTCAAGCCTTTCTCTTTGTCTGGCTAGGGCCTTAGTACTATTTCTGCTTTCCTGAGCTTCGTCTGGTCCTCCAGTGATATAGTGGATCGTCCCTACCAAACCATCATTAGCTCTCTCCGGGTATCTTCCTTTATCTTCGCTAGGGCCAACCCTGCCCAACTCTTCTCTCTTTATGAATTTTCCCAAATAACCTTGTTTGATCAATCTCTCAATTTCATCCATTAACTACCTACAATTGTTGGTGTTATGATCATAGGTGTTATGGAAGAGGCAGTATTTGTTCTGATCTCTTTTTTCAGGGGGAGCAGCCATGGGTTTGGGGCGAGCCCATATATTCTGGTCCTTAAAGGTTGCGAAGACTTCGGTTGGACTAGCATTGAGATGAGTGAATTTACTGGGATCGAAGCTGGATCGTGATTAATTATTTCTTTCTCTCCCCCTCCTTCGTCCATCGGATGGCTTTTCTTCTTGCTTTTCTTCCACCTTCTTTTCTTGCTTTACCTTTGGCTTCTCTCTAGGAGTGATCTCCATTCCTCTTCGCTTCGCCATCTGATTGAAGGCCAAAGCATCATCCTGTTGTACGTATTTCTAGGCTAGTGCCATTGCATCCTCCAAGGTGCGAGGAGCACGGCGACAAAGAGCTTTAAGAAAATCCGATAGGAGGTCTCATTTTGCAAGGCTTCCATCGCTCGGGCTTAATTTAAGTGCATGACTTTCAAGGCTTCTCGGTTGAAGCGAGCCATATAATCCCTTAGGCATTCATTTTCTTTTTGCACCACCATCTCCAAATACTGAGTCTTTCGCTCCACCGAATACTAGAAGCAAATCGGTGCATGAAGGACCTGGCCAGCTCTATGAAAGAGTTGATATTTCCTTCTTCCAAGCCATCAAACCATTTGGTTGCAGCTCCCTCTAAAGATCCCCTAAATGCTTTACATAGGGCTTCATCATTCGCTGTTTGGAGTTCAACCGCATGTTTGTAGTCCATGATGTGGACTCTAGGATCAGTTTTCCCATTGTACTTCTTCACCATCAGCGGTTTGAACTTGCTAGGTATAACGTAATCTCTGATGGACTTGGTAAAAGGAGATTTCAGGGTGAGTTTCAAGGTTTTATCCATAACCTTTCCATTGGAACCTTGATTCATTTCCTCCAAAAACTTATTTACAGCGTCTCTCACTTCCTCTTCCTTCTTCCAACGACTGTTGCTAATATCGGGTGACCTTCTACTCCATGCCCGTGAGGGGTGACTAGCAACAGAATATTCCCCTCTACTATATTTTCTTCCTTTCGAGTGTTTCTCTAAATTTTCTCTTTTATCATATTTCTGCTCTTTCTGTTCGTGTCTTCCTCTGCTCTATCCTCCGCTCCGCTCTACATCGCTTGCATGAAAATTTTTTCCATGCAAACACTTACGTTCACTGTCTGGGAGCGAAACTTCTGTACTCCCCTCTTCTTCAGTCGAACTTTCCTCTCCTCTACGCCTCTCTTCTGTCCTTGCTTTTGTGATTTCTCCCAGGTTTATCAATTGCTCTTCATTGACCTTTATGGGTCCTTGGGATTGCCTTTCATAGTCCAAGGTTCGAGCGACATTCCTCCTAGGAGTAGTTTCTGGTACAATGATGAGCGTTTATGCTAGGGGGTTTGTTGCTGAGAACCCCTTACGAATACAACTATAGTGTTAATGAACTGTAAAGTAGGAGCTAGATCAGGATTTGGAGGATTCAGAGGGGTCTGATTTGGTCCAGCTGTGTTCTGTTGCGAAAGAAGGAGCTAAAGTGATGTGTTTAGGTCGATGGGTGTTGTCATGGATGGATCAGTAGGCAGGGGAAGAGTGTGTCTAGGATTTAAAGGGGTTGAAGATTTAGGATCATCGAGGTTTGTCATAATGGTGGATTTTCTTTGTAGATAAAAGTGAAATGTGGCATTAAGAGAAGATCAGCCAACGTTTCCCCACAGACGGCGCCAATTTGATTAGTACGAGATCAAGATGAAAGAGGATGAGCCGGATCTTCTTTGCTGGGCCTGGAGTATGGTGTCTGCAAAGAATAAAAAAAGGATCACAGAGGAGCCAGGTCTTTCACCTGGCGAAGACCCTCTGACGATCAAGTCAATATATAGAGAATCTCGATTCGCAAAAGGTTATCTCCTCTTGGACTTCAGAGTATTCTTTTAGTAAGAGAAAGGAGGTGAGAGAGTATAGAGTTCCATCTACCTGGACTTGAGCTTTTCTTCCTCTTTTGTATGGTTCAGTATAAGGTAAGACTAACACCTCTTTCTGAGAAGGGATGTCCTCTATCATTTGATCATACCAGTTGGTGAGAGTTGGTGTAATGATGGCAGGCATATGTCTCTTGTCCTGTCCTTAGAGGTGTTTGGTGAGGAAAGTGTCAGGATAAGGTGTGGACTGCCTAAGGGCGTGTCCTTATGTCAGTCGATAGGACACGTCATCTGTATACTTCGGCCTTAGCTTGTTCAGCAAGTCACTTGAAGTAACGCCAATTCATTCAGAAAGCCTTTGGGCTCAGGATACTCGAGGGCTCGGCCAGTGGGCTTCGGTAACCCTTCTATGATCTTGGGAAACATATAATAGGCCTTGATTTAAGGGAGTTTAATTATCTTCTAAGAGCTATTTTTATCCCTCGTCAAAACAATAGAATATGGTAAACAATTTGCAACTGTACATACTTTATCCATAGTATAATTCATTATGAAGCAAGCTGCATATATATGTTAACGAATTGGACTTCACATATATATAATATTGCAACACACAAATCGATTCTAATTTCATATATAACAATCGTGCACTAATAAAATTAAATAAACAATTTGTTATAACCCAAGCGTACCACAAATCAAAGAATTTTCAGATCTTTAATCACATAATCACTATGGATCAAGCAAAATAATTCTTTAATCCTAATAATCTAACATGATTTGGGCTCTGATACTACTTGTTAGAATCACATAAATCTTTATTATTTTAATACCCAAAATTTATCATGCTAGAATTAGTAAGGAAATTAAAATTAATACTTGTATTCATTATAGCAGTCGAACCTTTGCGGAATAAATGATGAACGAATGCTTGAACAGCAGGTATAACCTTCTTCAGTGAAATCTCTAATTCCTTAAGATTACTTAACTCTTTGTCTTTGATGGGAAAAGAATAGAAAGTAACTGAATGATTTGATGTGTTGGGGACCATAACCCTAGAATTCTTTATATACTAACTCATTAGGATCCCATTATTCCTATTTGGGTTAGGAATAGGTATCCATCAATTAACTCATATCAAATCCTGAAGTCTATGGGATTTACATAAATGAATCACTTAAACTAAGTCCACTTATAAAATAACTCTTTAATATAATTGTTCTAATAAATATGCAAGTACACACAATAGAAATTAAAAATCTGACAAGATATTTTATATATTGGAATCAATGTGACAGACCAATATGATACACGAAAAATAGTTAAAATATAATAAGGGTAAAATTATGATTAGCATAATTGTATCAAAAACTCTTTAATACAACTTGTAGTAATTTTTAATAAAAGAATGGTGCAATTTTTTTTTTAATGAAAATGATTTTGCATAAGCAAGCTGGCAATTCTCTTTCATTAATATTCATATTAGAAATTTTTGCATTAATGGTAAATATTGCTTGATTAAGCAAACATATCTATGAATTTTTAACACTGAATCAATAATCTGCAACCAAAATGTCAGTATCATTAATATAAATGGTTAGCTATTCATACATCATAATATTGGATAGTGGGAACCGGTCCCTACTTTACTGTCTATAAATGTTGTTTGTTTCATCACGTTTCTTTTATAATATTGGAGTTGAAGAGACAAAACTTCTTATGATCGGTAGACATTAGTGTTTGTTTGAATTTTGCAAAGATATTATAATATTGTGATGGCTACTGGTATGGTGATTATGAAAATTTTTAAGTTGGTGGATCAGTTGAAGCCAGTATTGTTAATGGTGGTTGTTCAATTATGTTTTACTGGGGTTAATGTCTTCTACAAATTGGCTACTTTTGATGGTATGAACTTAAGAATTCTAATTGCTTACAGAATGATGTTTGGTTCTGCTTTCTTGATTCCTCTGGCTCTCTTCTTTGAGAGGTAATTAATTAACTCTCTTCTTCATTCATGTTCAGTTCTATTGACTGCATGCTAATCTATCAATTTCAATTCACAGAAATGGCAGGCCTAAACTTACATGGACTATCCTCTTTCAAGCATTTTTCTGTGGGCTCTTTGGGTAAGCTTTAATTTGATCTTTCTGAGGGGTTCAAGTAATTATTTGTTAATTTTTTTTTTATATAGTATACGTAATTATGAGATATTAATTAATTGCAGAGCATCATTGGCTCAAAATTTGTACCTGGAAAGTTTGAAGTTGACATATGCAACGTTCGTTTCTGCCATAACTAATCTTCAACCAGCATTCACTTTCATTCTAGCCATTTGCTTTGGGTACCATTTTTACTAAATGTTTTGGTTTTTATGAATGTGTATATGTTTTTTTGGCATAGAATATACTTTGGTGATAAGATGCCAAATTAAATCTAGTATGTACTTTCATATATATGAATTATTCCGATTAAATGCTATGACTCTTAATTAGGTTGGAGAAGATGGGAATAACCAGCGTAGCAGGAAAAGCAAAAGTTGTTGGAACAGTAATAGGTATTGGAGGGGCAATGCTGCTAACATTTTACAAAGGGGCAGAAATTCACATATGGTCAACACATGTCAATCTAATGAAACTTATTAAGCCTCATGGAGGACACGTGGCAGCATCAGATGGCAATAAAATAATTGGCTTTTTATATGCTCTAGCCAGTTCTTTCTCAATTTCAGTATGGTTGATAATTCAAGCTAAAATGAGTGCAAAATATCCATGCCCTTACAGCAGTACTGCTTTGATGTCTACAATGGCAGCAGTTCAATCTGTGGTCTTTGTCCTCTGTGTTCAGAAAGATTGGAGTCAATGGAAATTGGGTTGGAACATTAGGCTATTTGCTTCAGCCTATACGGTATGTTTACTTTTTCTTTTTTTTTTGGTCTACCAGAGTATCCTCTGATGTTTTATACGTCATATGTTTACTTTTTAAACACTTGAATGAATTTTTCCAAACCCAAAAGAAAAAAAATTTCATGTTTAGACGTGAATTTTTCTAAAAGAATTTGATTTTAATAAATCAAATTATTTGTTAATTCCACTTACTAATCTTAAAAAAATTGTAGGGAATAGTAATGCAAGGAATGATGATAACTGTGACAATATGGTGTGTGAGGATGAGGGGTCCATTATTTATTTCAATTTTTAACCCTCTTGTGCTTGTATTTACTGCCTTGGCTGGATCTCTTCTCCTTGATGAGAAACTGCACGTTGGAAGGTACGAAATTCTTTGAAAAATTAATTTTGATAATGAATCCTGTAGCTTAACTAACCTTTCTTTGAAAAATTGCAGCATAATAGGAGCAATATTGATTGTGTGTGGATTATATGCTGTGTTGTGGGGTAAGGACAGAGAGATGAAGAGAACAAACAATGAAGTTGAAAGTGCCAAAGAAGAGGAAAGGGAACCACAACAAGGTGTTGATTGTTCAATCGCTGACACGTTAATAATCCCATGCCAACGACTCTAATTCTTTAAAAAAAAAAAAAAAAATTGGATAACTATAAACAATTGTAAAAAAAAAAAAAGTAATTTTTGGATATAAATTGCTTTGTTTTTTATATAAATAACTTTTAATTAGAATGTTTGCATGCATTGTTTTTACTTACTGATTACTACTGTTCATGCATTTCAGCTCCCATGTTAGGACCCATTCTATGAAAGAGAGTCCTTATTGCAGATATGCTCCTGCTTTTTGTTGGGACCTGGGAGTGCTGTGTTCTGTAAAGGATGATGAGATTTGAGGAAGTTTCTTATGATGGAAATGCAAGGAAGCTAAAGGGTTATGTTCTTTTACGCTGATCTTTGAGAAAAGATTGCAGCTGGCATGGTATTTGCAACTGATTACAAATCCTAAATTTGATGTACCAAGATATTTATTTATATGGTTTTGCTGTTAGAAATCTTATAATGATTGTTAAAAAAAGAACTTTGTATTGATAGTTATGTACAAGCTTTTGCGGTAATTTGATTTTAGGTCATTAAAGTATTATCAAAGGTTTGCTTTAGATTTTGTTGTTGATATCCATTTTATTCCTAGCAAATTTAAATTTTATATGTCATTTATATCTCAATAATTAATCTATTAAAATGTATTATTAAAGTCCTTTAATTTCTTTTCTTAGTAAAAATAGATAAAATAAATAGAAAGGCATTTTTATTCATACATATGAAAAGAATTAACAGTGCATTCAACAAGATTTTAATCACATTATCATTGGCCTAAATTCTTAACTTGCTATTAAAAAAATTCAAAGAAATAGCCCATCATCATTAAATAAAACGCAGCCCAAGCAAAACATCATTATTTAAATTTTTTATATAATTGAGAAATAACTGCCTTTTGATTCTTTACATGTAGTTTTCTTTTTAGTTTTATAGGAGCATATATGTTTTGTTTCATGCTGCAGATTGCCTAGTTATTTAATTTTCTTTGACTATTAATACATCTTTTATTTTATTTATTTATTTATTTATTTTGCTAGAAGCAATTTGCTCATGCTCTATTAATTTTTTTTTTATTTAGATTTAACTGGAGTTTTTTCATCAATTTGGGTATCTAGCCTAAATTGGGTTTTGCCTAGTTTAAATTAATAAAAGAATTTTGCTTATCAATAAAAAGAAGGTTAAGCTATCGTTCACACTAAAAATTAATTAATTTTTCTTGGGTTTGATTAATTAATTCTAGCAATAAAATCTTTAGATTATTTTAATTGGGGTCCCTATTATAGTAGTGTCAAATTTGGAATTTAGTGACTATTACTATTTTTGGTGTTTTTAACTATGATTAGAACAATAAAAGTGACCTAGATTTGGTATATATAGCTCTCAAAATACCGTCAATAGTGGATCTAGGATTCTGCAAACAAAAATAACCAAAAAAACTTTGTATGTAGGTTGCCCAAACTGTCAACTAGCCATACAGAGGATTTGATATGTAGGCCATCATCGTCAATCAAGGGATCTATATATAGGCTGTTGCCATCAACAATGAAAAAAAAAAAAAAAAAAGAAAATTATGAGTAGTTTATTCAGTTGAGTGATAAAACTATACAATGTGTTTACAAGCATATTTATCGTGTATAATAGGTTATTTTTTAATCCTATACTGACATATATAAAATTAATGGGCTCACTTTGTACAACAGGCCTAAATATAAAGCAACTAAATAATTAATTCAAACTTGAAGTTGTTCAATTACAAACTGAGCCTTGCTTATTGGATCTAATTTTAGGCTGGCGTTAGCAATGCCTCCTATAATCTTTTGTTTTGAAAAGACAAAGCGTTGGACCTTTTTAATGCCAACCAAGCTAAACGAATCATAAAAACTTGGTGAAGTTTTGAATCTTTTTGCTTGGCTTAGTTAGTGATTGCTTGATCACCTGGATGAAATTCTTGGAAGATGAAGTATCTTTATTGCTCCAACACCCTTTTTTCCCCGAAAAATGAACCATTGCGCTTGTTAGTGTCCCAATTTCAAATCTTAAATTTGTCAAAAAAAAAAAATTTGGAATTCAAATTGACACCTTTCACCGTTGCTAGCCATTATTACTGCATTGAAATTATGAGCTAGAAGAAATCAAATTGTCATGTCTCTTTGCATTCCATTCCTTATTACTGCACTGTCTTAGTTATAAATATGGGAAGTCATTTTCTCATTTTTACCTTGCTTGATAATTTTACATTTCACAATATCCTCTCAACTTACTCAAACTTTTCTTGAAAATCCTTAAGTGTTTTTCATTAAATTCAACGAGATTCAAGTAAGTTTCTTGAATTTCTTGCTGTTTGATCTCTTCTACTGTTGGCTGAATTCCTTACTATAGTTTGTGACTCAAATCCTTGGTATCTTCTTTGATTAATTCAACCAAAATGGTAAAATCAAAAGGCAAGGAGATTAAGGCCGACACCCCTAAGGCTACTTACGAAGCTATGACCGAAATTGATGAGCTGATCTCCCTTTAGGTATTCATTCCTATCAAGCTTGATCTATCTCTTAGTTCTGCTATTCTTGATTCCAATGACTTCTCTCAATACAATACCATTTTTAGTGCTATCTTGGTCCTAGGTTCAACCGCCAAAATTATTTCTACCCTTTAATTTATGACAAGCACCCTAGGTTTTGGCTGGCATTCTTGATGATTTTATTTCTTGGAACAATCATTTGAAAATATATTTTTGTTAAATCTTAGCATGCTCTCGGTATTGACTCACTATTAGAGTTTGCTCTTGACCAAGTCTTATTATTGAAAGAGTTGTTTTATCCAACCATACTCTTTTGGTTGGTCAAATGCAATAATTTCACCTTCTGATTCGGTATAATGTCAATCACTCTCCTCTACCTTGCTGCTCTTTTCAACATCCCCCTCATGGGTGAACTAGTTGATGCTTACTTAGAGGCTAACAAAATAAGCTCAAAATTTCCTTTAACAAGATTGATTGTAGTTATTGCAATTTGATTTCTGCTCATCATGGGTCTAACCCTAAACCGAGCCATGATGAGTATGTTTCTTTCTTACTATACTGGCTCTATAAATTTTTCTTTTGCACTCCTTCGATTAAAGTTATTAAGAAGCATTTAAAAATTATTGTTGTATTAGCTTCTAGCTAATGTCTTACCCTCAACTCTTATATTCTTACTCACCTTTTTTCTTTCTTATAGAAGTCCCTAGTCATTTTGCATATTTATAGTCCCTTATGGTTGTGCAGATTTTGCTCTAAGCTTATTTTCCAAAAATTTTCTACCCTTCTCTTAAACCACCTTCTAGCAAAGTCCCAAATTATGGCCATTGGGTTCAAGCCTATCACCTTAGGATACTTGATTTTCCAAATTTCTTTAAATTTTTCTACAATATCAAAAACCATAATAATTATGCTTTTTGTTTATTTCTTTTTGCCGAATTCATCTCGAGATGGATTCAATTCACATACTCTGAGCCTTTCCACCCAAATACGAGTGTTATTGAAGAGTGGATTGAGTTTTGGCTTAGTGTTCTCTTAACTCAGTATCTCTATTTCAACATCACACTAGTCAAAAAGTGTGGTGTTGAAGTGTATTATGCTAATCTCTACACCCACCAACTCAGTCTTGTTTAGGAACCTTTGCTCGGCTAACTGTGGTCTGGCTACTCGACCCCTTGCAAATAACATTATGGGAGCCATATTCAAATAACCTTATGCAAATCCTACCAGCTGACTATTTGGATGGACAACAAATTTGGCGCGCAATTGTCCCACTGATATGTTTTCACATTGTGGAGTCGCACCATCCCAATAGAGTGTTACTATAGTTTGGACTTCGACAGTCTATACCAAACCAGCCATTACAGACAAATGAGCTTCACTCTGTGGATTTGCGATTTGGAAAAGCTAATTGGCCTCATGTACATTCTAGTGGGGTTTCCATGTGGAATGCATGATTGTAGCGTATTTATACTGTTCCATCATCAGTAGACAACCTCCATTACCATTCTGAGTAAATGGAGTGGTATCGTCATGTCACACATAGGTGGATTTCACCATCAGGGGGTGCTCATGGAGCAGTGGTGAGGTTTTTTTTTTTTTTTTTTAATTATAATTCTGCTTTTTTAATACAAATAAAATGTTTAAGCTTCTATTAGCATACTTAATTTATCGATTTTTATGTCATTTTCAAGCAGATGGTATTGAGCATATTCGATTGAGCAATGATGTCGACAAATCCACAGGACAGATGAGAGCATGTTTTATGCTATACAACAATAGCGAAGACTTGTTGTCATGCCACCACCCCAACCTTCACAAGATCAACCACCATTTTTGAATGCCATAATTAATGAAGAATTAGACATTGATCCACCACGGCCTACACGATGTCAACCTTGAGCACATAGTTTTACTGCACTTTGACAAGCAGTACCAATAATTCAGGCTGAAAGTGTATGTCCGCTTGTTCCACTACCTGTTTTATATCATGATCAACAAATATACAGACATTCTGCTCCACCAACAGTTGATATGCCTGGCCCATCATAGGCAGGGACATCTGACATGCCTGTGCCATCGCATATGATGATATCATCCTCACCGCATATGAGTTGGATTCAAGGGACTCTGCATCCATTCCACATGACCATAACCCATTACATGTAGATCCTTTCCCCAAGTCTACTCAGGCAATATAGGGACCTTTTGGACAGTTTAGTGGTATGTCCTCTCCATAGATTACATCGCAGCATATGACAAGTAGAGCATTTGGTATTGCAACATCTGCGGGTCCTAATTTGGAGGAAGAAATAAACAATACAGAAGAGGAGGTTGAGCCTAGCATATTAGTCGAAACAACATTTAGAAGACTATGACCAAGGCGTAATAGGAGACAACCGACCTGTGGTACAGATGGACACATCGAAGGACACTGATGTTTAATTTTATTCCACGCCATACCTGACATTTTTTCTCTAATTTTTATCTAGTACTTTTTTAATTATTTGATTTCACTATATTAATATTTTTATATTATATATATAATTATAATATTTTATAAACTATAATATTTTATCAACTTTTTATAATATTCAATGACATCAAATAACTATAAATATTTAATAAATTATATGGAATGATTAAAGACAAACATATAACACAATAAATTCGTTAATTTAGGTATTGACCACATTTTTATATAATAAATAAACTAGTTCGTTTGTATAATAAATATCAACATATATATATAATTTTAATAAAAATTTCTAGCACTTAGCGATCAACTTTATTAATTTTGAATTAGTAAAAAGTTTATTATTTTAAATTTAGGTATTTATTAATTATTAGAGTAAAAAAATCATTTACATCATGAAGAAAAATGATATAGATAAAGCATGTAATTAAAAAAAAAGTATATCTTACACAACATATGTTATATAATTAAGTAGTAACATAGCATATATATTGAATAAAATACTAAGCATTACAAAATAAGCAACTCAGTTAAGCAAATAGTACGTTAGACAACACCAAAGCTTATAAGCTGCAATTACTATTCAACATATATAAAAATGTCACTAATCTGCTAGCATTAGTCAATAAGCTTAAAGGACCTACTTGTAGTAGCTAACAAAATAAAATAAAAGCTATGCAAATTTCAACTAATTGTCTCTACCATTATATGCCCTTTTACATCATAGCAACAATCATCAACAGCAACACCATAAAAATAAGCATTCCAACAATCAACTTAGATATTAGTTTATAGCGTCTCAAAGCTCTCTTCAACCTCACCTTTTCATTCATTAACTCTACATTAGCATACCTTATTTCATCAATAGTCTCTCCCAATCTTGAATTTATATCAGCAAACTCCTTCACATTGCCCCGCATGTGATTTATATCCCTTTTAAAAATTTTCAACTCTTGATGCATTGTTTGTAGTTTATCTTTCAAAATGTTCTCTTTTCGTTTCACGAACTCAAAATGGGATTCCAATGACTGTTTTTTCAGCACCATTCTGTCCATTATATTTTTTTGTGATTGAGAGAGTTCAAGATCCATTCATTCTATGCATCACGATAGTTATAGAAAAATGAGAGCCAAACACGTGTTAATTTTCAATTGAAAACTGAAAAATGCAAAAAAAAAAAAAAAAAAAAAAAGAGTCTAAACCATAATTTATAATCATTCCATCATTTATTAAACACAATCATAATTAAAATCCTATTTGACAATCACTATTCACATTTTACAAAATAGATAGTGAAAACTCTAATTAAAAATTATCAAATTTAATCATATAAACCTTATTTTACCTTCATTATAGGACAATGATAAAATCTCCTCGTCGGATTTAGTTGAGTGTATGAGGTTAGCAAGTTAGCATAGGTCATGTGTGTATTTTTTCATCTTAGAAATGCTATTGTCGCTAACAATCAATGCGTCACTACTTAGGTCAACCTGTGGCCTCTATTTCAAATCACAAATAGATAGTTATAAAATTCCAAAAATAGAATTTACATATTTATTAGATAAATTTAATAATATTATCAAATATTAAAATCTATAATCTAAATTTTTTTTCAAATTTTTTAAAATTTTATTTTGCATATACTTAAAGAAAAACACATTTTTTAATTTTCTACTGTATATTTTATTTTTGTATTATTAAACATTTTTTATTTGGTAAAAATATATATAATTTATTAATAATTGTAAAATTGCAAATTTTACAATTATTAATTTTTTGATCTGCTAAAAATAATTGATATTTTTGCATTGAAAATATTAAAAATTAAATAATTATTATTAATTACTTATTACATCACGTTAATATCATTTGTCTATTAATTTGTTGGTAGTATACTTTTTCAAGTATTATCATTCATGACATTCTAAATATTTAAAACATCATATTTATTACTTCAAATTTTGCATTTATTTTATATTTACATTTATTGAGCAACTTAATTTTATTTTTGTACATATTAAATGACAAATTTCTCCCATGCATTGCCCTTTTTATGTCGAAATTTTTTTTTAAAGTATTTTAGTACCTTTTTTGTCTAAATATTAATAAAAAAAATTATTCATATTTTTGAAGATATTTATGTAAAATCATTTATAATTCATATTTATCAATACATTTTTATCATTTATTTTTATAAGATAATTTTGAAAATTAAAATTATTTTCTTACTATTTTTAATACTTTGTACATATTAAATTTATATAATCTATACAAATTAGTAAATTTTAATTAATTAAAATTTTTCCATACAATTATATATCTATGATGACAAAAATTTAATAAAATTATAACAATTATATATAAAATTTTGAACTCATCCAACAATAATATTCTACTTTTCTATAAATAAAGTCTATACTAACTAAATTTTTTAAATATTTTCTAATAATACATTCAGAAATTTTAGCACAAGTCTTTTTTCTTATCAAAATGTTTTTTATACGTATTAGTTGCCCATTGGCTTCTTGGTTAAAGAGAGAATCAGAATCTCAAATAATAATGATCTCACCAATTATACAGTGAATATTTCTCAAACTTTTGTTTTGTAATTTCTAGAAAGAAAGAAAAAATGTACACATCATTATTATATTTATTTAGTATTATATTTAATTAATAATATAATTATTATGATTGGTCAAATCAAGGTTTATATAAATATTTATTTAGTTACCAGTTTGTTGGATGCAACTTTTATTAAAAATATACCATCTAATTAAAATTATACTTATTCTTTACTTTTGTTTGGCTTTGGTCATACCAAGGTTTATATATATATATATATATATATATATATAATGGATTAAAAATTAAGAAAAAAGTTATATATATTAAAATTTTGGTTGGTTCGGCTTTAATATAAATTTTTTAGTTAAGAACCGTACCGAATCAAAATTTATTTAGTTTTTTAAAATCAAAATTGAATCAAATTGATATACTAAAAAATAAAATCAAATTAGACTAAATCAATTAGTTCGGTTTGGTTTTTTAGTTTCAATTCAATTTCGCTCACTCTTTGTGATAATATACTAGTTTTGCAAGCTTAGAAAAATCATTTTGCATTGAGCTATTACAGTAGAGTTTAGATTATGAAAGTGTTGCAAAAACGATAGAGATGAAAGAAAGAAAGGAAGAGAAAAATAACTCTCATATATTTCTATGATTTGCAGCCTTTCAAATATTTATAAGAAACCTAAAATAACTAAAATAGGAAAAAAATAACTATACAAAAATATGAGCTATAAAGTGGGCATTATTATAGTTATTCACCTAAAATAGGAATACACTAAACGTAACTCATAATACCTAATATTATATAGATGTCAACACTTTCCACAAGATGATGCATATATATCTTGCATGCCCATCTTGCAAACCAAAAAATGAAAGGACTTACTACCAAGCCCTTTAGTGAAAATGTGAGTGAGCTAGTTGTTTGAAAACACATGAGAAATATCCAAAATCTTCCAATTTATCTTTTCCTTGATGAAATATCAATCAATCTCAATGTGCTTTGTTTTATCATGCTGCATTGGATTGTGAGCAATGCTAATAGCGGCTTTGTTATCGTTCTAACAACTCTAATTCATGTATTAATTTCTGAAGCCATAACAATTCACACATGCCTTAGGCCATAGATTTATATTCTGCCTCTACACTTAATCATGCTACTATAGTTTATTTTATTGCTTCTCTAAGTAACTAAATTACCTCTTATAAATGTGTAATAACTAGATATTGACCTCTTATCATCAAGTGACCCAGCCTAATCTGCCTATGTAGAAGCTTTTGCTATTGGTTACCATGTTTAAAGAAGTGTAACACCTTTCCTGGTGTTGATTTTAGGTATCTTAAAATATGAAAAAATAGCTTCTAGATGAGAATCACAAGGATCATGCATATATTGACTTACCAAACTTACAGTATAAGCTATGTTTAGCCTAGTGTATAAGAGATAAATCAATCTCCTAACCAGCTTTTGATATTAGCCTAAATCAATTGGCTTAACAACTTTTACTTGTAATTTGTGATTAGCTTTAATAAGAGAGTTTATAGGTTTACATCTCAACATACTAGCTTATTTAAAGAGATACAAATTATATTTCCATTGAGAAATAAAGGTTCCATTATCTAATCTGGCAACTTTTATTCCAAGAAAATAATGCAACTTTTATTCTAAGAAAATAATGCAACTTACCCAAATTCTTGATCTCAAACTCCTGAGCTAAAAGTTTTCTAAGGTTTTCTAAGGTCAACAATCTCCTCCTTGTCATCTCCTATTACAACTATATCATAAACACAAACAATATAAATGTGATCTTACCACTATAATATTTTTTTAAAAAAAGGTATGAT
Source organism: Reutealis trisperma (assembly GCA_947687605.1). NCBI lineage: Eukaryota > Viridiplantae > Streptophyta > Magnoliopsida > Malpighiales > Euphorbiaceae > Reutealis > Reutealis trisperma. The sequence goes on along the minus strand of CANTUT010000135.1, from coordinate 1,043,789 downwards.
CAACATTGCTTTGATGATATCCAAATAAGATCGTGGCCTTACTGAACTTATCAAACCATGCCTTAGGTGACTACGTTAAACCATATAATGCTTTTTTTAATCTACAAACCTTCATTTTAGTTTTCTCATCATCAAATCCTAAAGGAATTTCCATATACACCTCTTCTTCCAAGTCTCCATCCAAAAAGGCATTTTTGACGTCAAACTGTTGTAGGTCCTAATTAAGATTAACTACACACAACAACATAATTCTGATAGTGTTAATTTTTGCAGCAAGAGCAAATTTTTTTGATAATTTGCCCTATAGGTATGAGTGAAGCTCTTTTCCACCAATCAAGCTTTGTACATTTCAACCACACATTTGGCATTATGTTTCATTATAAACATCCATTTGCATCTAATTATTATTATTTTTTTTTTTGCCAATGGAAGAATTATAGGTTCCCATGTCTCTTAATAGTGTTAATTTTTCCAATGAGAGCAAAAGTCTCTTAATATTCTGCCCCATAAGTCTGACTGAATTCTTTTTCCATTAATCAAGCTTTGTACCTTTCAACCATGCATTCTACTTTATGTTTCACTATAAACATCCATTTGCATCTAATTGGTTTCTTTCCCAATGGAAGAATAATAGGTTCCCATGTCTTTTTATAGTGTTAATTTTTACAACGAAAGCAAAAGTCACTTGATAATCTGCCCCATAAGTTTGAGTGAAGCCATTTTTCACTAATCAAGCTTTATACCTTTTGACTACACATTCTAATTTATGTTTTACTATAAACATTCATTTGCATCCAATTGGTTTCTTTCCCACTGGAAGAATAATAGGTTTCCATGTCTTTTTTGTTTTTTTTTTTTTTTTGGCTAAAGCCTTCATCTCATCAACCATTGCCTTTTTTTTTTTGGGTTTTGGATCCTGATATGTTTCTTACCAAACCTATGGAATAGAAATAGAAGAAATAAGCAATACAAAGGCTTTATAGGAAGAAGACAAAGAATCATAGGAAATTAAGTCAGAAATAGGATGTTTAGTACAAGGTCTAAGTCCTTTCTTAATAGCAATAGGAAACATCAAGCTCATTAGCAATGGGATTAGAATTAGGATAATCAAAAGCTAAGGAAATTCAAAATATGAGTTTTTGGGAACTAAGCTCCAAATGGTATTTGATAAGGTTAAACATACTTAATGGCTTTATCTGTCTTGTCCTAACTTGTATAGATTTTCAAATCTAGCTTATCCAAATGCCCCATTTTTAGGTTGTTCCTTATCCTCACTAGCACTTTGACTAGTGGTCTGTATTGTCTATATAGAGGCAAATGCTATGACCTCTACCTTTTCCTCTTTATCCTCTCATTGGAAAGGTGATTAAGATAAAGGAAAGTAGCGCTTAGATTCCCTAAAGATAACATTCATACTTAGAAAATACTTCCTAATGAGTGGATGATAACAGTTATATCCCTTTTGAGTTGCATTGTATCTAGTAAACACATATTTAAGAGCCCTACTTTTAAACTTGCCTATATTTCTTTTGTGAACAACAAACACATCCAACAATTTTTAAAGCAACTATATAATAAATTATTACCTTATAGAACTTCTAAATGACTCTTAAAATTTAATGCTTTTAGGGGCATTCTATTTATAAGATGCATCATTGACAACGCTGCATCCTTAATAAATCTTTGGAACATTCATACTAAACATTACATATCTAGCCATTCAAATAAGTGCCTATTCTTCCTTTTAGAAACTTCATTTTGTGCATTAGTATTCACACATCTAGTTTGGCATAATATCCCATTGGAATCTAGATATGCATGAAAAATATCATCCATACATTCTATACCATTATTAGTTATTAAAATCTTAACTTTGGTATCAAATTATGTACAAATCATTTTGTGAAATGACTAAAAACAAGAAAAAACCTCTTTTTCGCTTTCATTAAATATATCCAAGTCAATCTAGTATAAGAATAGATAAAAGTAGCTAACCACCTGTAACCAGATAATGGAATAGTTTATATAGGTCCTTGTATATCAAAATGAATATTAATAAAAGGAATAAAATCTTTTTATTAATTAAAAGATAAGATTGTCTTATGTGTTTAGCAAATTCACAAGAATCATAAAATAATAAATCCAAATTGCATTGCTTAAACAAAGTAGGATATAATCTCTTTAAAATAAAAAAAAGATGATTGTCCTTACCGTCCATGCCATCGGATTATTTTTTGGTTCAATGTCATTCATTTTCCTAATAGGGCTCGGATAATACCAACATTCAAAGTACTACACCCTTCCTCCAATAGATATAAGACATTTTATAGTGTACCATTGCCAATCACTCTCCTTATTTCCATATCCTAAAGGACATAATAAGTAGGAAAGAATTCAACTTAGTAATTAAGTTCTTTTGTGATTGTATTAACATATAAAATTTTAATTGGAAAACTAGAAACATGAAGAATTAAAAGATAGATTTATGGTGGGAGTACATTTAACAGAACATGTTCTAAATATAAAGGCTAAAGATTCGTATGCTACACTGACTTTTTCCTTGCATGGACATGGAGAATAAATTAAGAATTTATTAGAAGAGCCTGTCATATATTTGTTTGTTCTAGAATTGGTAACCTATGGATCATTTTGAGTATCAAGATTGGTAAGAAAAGTGGTACCTATTTTGCTAAATTGGAAGAAGCATGTGTGGTTGATTAAAGATGAGATAAAGAACAGCTTAAGATTTGTACCTCCTTACTGGAAAAATTCTAGTATTAGTTATTTCTCTAGGTGCTGGTGTTTTGGTAATTTCAAACAAGTTTGCTTGTAATCTTGTTGAGATCATATGCTTACCTCCATGATCCCTAGTTGATCGACCATGTAGCTTCCAACAATTCTCCTTAATATGACTTGGATACCCATAACACTTATTGGTTAAGTTATCCTTATCTAATGGGCCTTGATTACTGACTTTCTACTGCTCACGAAGAGTATTATCAACCAATCATGCCTTATCTATATAGAACTGTGTGTATCATGGAATTTCTTCAACTTTCCTCTTATTGTAGATAAGAATAAGTTTGCCTCAAAGAAGGCCAAAGATCCTTACTAAGTACCTAAACTCCTATTTGATCATATGCTATATTTAAAACAAGGAAATTTTATATGTGCTCCTTTTCTCTAATTTATATAATTCTGCTAAATTTCGAAAACATGCAGCCTGGAAGTCTTAGTAGTAATCTAGTTCTTGCCATAAAGGACTCAATTCAGCAAAATATTGAGCAATAGTCATCTCACCTTGTTTTTTCTCATATACCTTATACTGCAATTCATAAATTTGTGCATCATTGCCCACTTGAGAATAGGTTTGGCATGCTACACTCCAAATTCTAAAAGCAATATTTAGTAATAGATAACCTCGAGTGATTTGCAGCTGCATGTAATTGATAAGCCATGACATGACAAGGGAGTTTTCAGATTCCTGCTGGTTGCAGGTGGGATTGATTGCCTCTAGTTTATGTCTATCTCCAGTAACATATTCTTTCAAACTCTAGCTTAGATGAACAATAGACAAGATCTTGACCACGCAAGATAATTAGTTCTATCTAGCTTTATGGGACTAATTTGCAATAAAGGATTTTCTCTTAATAGTCCAATTTTAACTCCACTACTTTCAATGGCAGACTTAGGTTTTTTTTTCTTTTTTCCTTGTGCCATCTTTAATTAGAACATGGAAATAATTCTTTTCTTGTAGGCCAAAAACAAAAGGTAGCATATTTAAATCCTAAAAGGACAATATGCTACAATTGATTATGAAAATTAATTTCTCCTTAAGTCATTAGCAATCTGGATTGAAAGCTTTGATACCCTGTCGTAAGAATGATAAACATGAGAGAAAGAAAGGGAAGAGAAAAATAATTGTTGCGCGATTTTTGCAAGTGCACAGATCGTTTACAAGTAATAAAATGATGAGTGAGTATCGTTCCCACGAGAAAGGGTTTGTCAAGTACCAATTTTTAATATTACTCTATTATTTAGAAAATCAATTATGAGATTTTATATTTTAAGCTAAAATGAAATTGAAGTAAGTAAATAATGATAAATATGAAAATAAGATTAAAAGTCTAAGATTTAGAATTCATCAATTGATCACATATGATTTCTTTATAATTTTTAGATGGATTATTTTTGCTAAAATTAATGATTAGATTTCCCTAAATTATATGATGCTCTCTCTCAAGATACAACATGTGTGTTCATATTAACCTTACGTCTACTCTTGTGATCATAAGCAATTAACACAAACCCATTAAGTTTTATGGAAATCCCTTTTAAAAAATCACAAAGGAGTGTTCTTATCTCTAAGCAACACATACCCTAGGTCTAATATCTTAATGAACTAATATTGTGTTTCCACTCTCGCTACTTCACACAATATCTTAAATAATGCAATTAATGGCCAGTTAATTACAAGCATTAAATTTTAAGATAAAAGATTAATTCCAACAATCAACCCAATCAATTAAATATAAATAATCATATGCAAATCAAAAGATTACATCTAAATCCTAGAAAAATAAATTTAGCTATTCATAATTAAAAGAGAAGAAATAATTAAATTAACAATAAAAATAATAAACATAATAATAACTTATAATTAAATTCAAGAATAGAGTTTAGAGAGAACTTGTTTTGGGATACAATATTTGATGAACTCAAGCTTCTAAAAACTCCTCCTCTTGATCAAAATAAAAAATAAAACTAATCTACTCTAAGAAAACATATGAAAATCTCTCTACATATTTTTTATGGATTTTCTTTGATGTCATTTCCCTTTGCCAAGCATGGTATTTATAGACATGTTTGGTGGAAGAATTCAAGTTCCATTAGAATTCTTGCATCAAAAATTCAACATTGATGGTTAGGTTGGCCACCAACCATTGAATTCCTTCATCAATATTTAAAAATGGTTAGGTTTTGGCCACCAACCATTGAATTTTGGCCACCAACCATTGAATTCCTTCATCAATATTCAAAAATAGTTAGGTTGGCTACCAACCATTGAATTTTGGCCACTAACCATTGAATTTATTTCTCATGGATTGAAAACTTGAATCATTGCTTGCATCATTATTTTTATTGTATCATTTTGATCTGCAAAAATAAAATAAAAATACTTAAAATATGTTATAATTTATTTATAAATTGTAGAACTATTTATTTCTAAAAATAAGTAATAATATTATTGCATTCTTGAGAATTGAGCTAAAATTTAAGTTTAAACAATTAAAATAACTCTAAAAATATAGAGTTATCACACCCCCAAACTTAAATTTTTGCTTGTCCTCAAGCAAAAGAAAATTCAAAACCTAAACTAGTCCACTTTCGTAGGAAATTACGATTGCATTTAGCGTATGCAACAAGCCTTTAAACCCCTAGGTGTCTCATAGAGGATGAGTTATAGTCTCGTGAGGGCTTCCAGTGGTGATACGCACAAACACCTATAAAACTCTAAACCTTCAAATATTTATTTCAAAAAGGAAATTTAATCTTCTTATGCTTAGTTTGAATAATTTTTCAAAGGTCTCAAGATATTAATATTTACAAACAACATATCAATAGTATTACAAGTCGAGCTTCTATCTCAGATTCAAAATAATCTTCATCTTAATCATGCCCTGAATAACCATGCATTAAATCAATCGCAAACAAATTGTTGCACTTCAGATAGGCATATACACACTAATATCTTTAAATGCCTCTATCAAAAGATATAAAATAGATGTACAAATCTCATAAGCATATTAAAGCAAACAATCTCCACTAATGGAATTCACAAATCAAGAGAGATCAATAGGTCTTGACTAGGCTTGTAATGGGGCTAATACAAGGTATTTTGGCTAAACAAAGAACAGGCTAAATGAACAAAAGTAAAATAATTATGCCAAGTTTATAAAATCAATAGCTCAAATAAAGGAATTATATTAATGAATGATCTTTTTTTCATCTTAAGCATTATTCTTTTTCAATATTTTCTTCTTTTAAGCCCTCCTCTTCTTCTTCTTCTTCTTCTTTTTTTTTTTTTCAACAACATTATTCTAAAGACAAGCAAGAATTATTAACTTTTATTTATTCAATTTTCTTGCTTTCCCCCAAACTTATTTTAAGCAGAAGGTGGTCTTTTACAATGAATAATGCTTTTAGTTATTAGAGATCCTTATTTTCTTTTAAAACTTTAATAATTCTCTTTTCTTCATTAAAATGTAAACTTGACAAAATTATCTCACAAACAGGGTGAAGGATAACAATTAAGGTTAATTAACAAAGAAAAGAAGGCTAAAATTAACAAGGCACAAATGGGTAAACTAGGGAAAAAATTAAAATAAGGGTGGATATAAGTAATAGGCTAAACAAACAATGCCTAAATCATATCTCTCTTTCAAAATGAATTCAAAATTTTGCCTCAAAAGTTTGCAAAAACATGTTCTAAGATAGGTGAGGCAAATGAAGATAAAAATGTGTAGAAGCTCTCTCTAAGTAAGCATACACAAATTCAATGCAATCAATATAATGCAAAGCAAAACAAAACATAATCTTAATAAAAGTTAATTTCTTACCCAAAATAGTTGCTCAACCTGAAATACTTTAATAAATTATCCATAAATATCAATTATAATCTATCATTGGCCTTTTATCAAATTATTTAACACAAACATATTTTATCAATAAAAGAGTAAAAAATTTTAAATTTATTCATCAAAACACAAAAGAAATGATTGAAAACAAAAAACAAACTAAACCTCCCCCAAACTTGCAATGGACATTGTCCTCAATGTCAAAGAAACAAATTAAAAGAAAGAAAATACTCCCTCTTGTAGAAAAGTGGATTCCAAATTATAAGCAGGATATGCATTTCACTTCCTTACTTCCTGTAAAACATCTTGAAACAACACTAAAAGCAAACATGAGAAATTAATCATACAAAAAGAAAATATCAATTTTTTTATTTTTTTTTATTTTTATTTTTTTTAATTTTTTATTTTGGAAACTAAAAAAAAAGAAAGAAGAAAAAAAAAATACAGATGCATATCAAGAGCACAAAAAGTACTCTTTACTCAGCCATCTTGTATGAATAACTCTTGAGTTAGTTAATTAGTTAGCTAGCTAGTTAGTTTTTTTTTTTTTTTTTTTTTTGAAAAGGAAAATCACATAAATTTAAGATGCGTATCAAGAGTACAAAAGTAACTCTTTACTCAACCATCTTACATTTAGTGAATCAAACCTAAAATTTCGCTTGATCAAGTGCAACAAAAAAAACACACACAAAACAAAAAAAAATGCGATAAAAAAAAAACTACAAAAGTTAGGGAAGTTATAATCGGAGATTCAGATCTAGTGATCATATGTGTGTTCATGTGTGTTCATATTAACCTTACATCTACTCTCGTGATCATAAGCAATTAACACAAACCCATTAAGTTTTATGGAAATCCCTTTTAAAAAATCACAAAGGAGTGTTCTTATTTCTAAGCAACACATACCCTAGGTCTAATATCTTAATGAACTAATATTGTGTTTCCACTCTCACTACTTCACACAATATCTTAAATCATGTAATTAATGGCCAGTTAATTACAAGCATTAAATTTTAAGATAAAAGATTAATTCCAACAATCAACCCAATCAATTAAATATAAATAATCATATGCAAATCAAAAGATTACATCTAAATCCTAGAAAAATAAATTTAGCTATTCATAATTAAAAGAGAAGAAACAATTAAATTAACAATAAAAATAATAAACATAATAATAACTTATAATTAAATTCAAGAATAGAGTTTAGAGAGAACTTGTTTTGGGATACAATCTTTGATGAACTCAAGCTTCCAAAAACTCCTCCTCTTGATCAAAATAAAAAATAAAACTAATCTACCATAAGAAAATATATGAAAATCTCTCTACATATTTTTTATGGATTTTCTTTGATGCCATTTCCCTTTGACAAGCATGGTGTTTATAGACATATTTGGTGGAAGAATTCAAGTTCCATTAGAATTCTTACATCAAAAATTCAACATTGATGGTTAGGTTGGCTACCAACCATTGAATTCCTTCATCAATATTTAAAAATGGTTAGGTTGGCTACCAACCATTGAATTTTGGCCACCAACCATTGAATTTATTTCTCATGGATTGAAAACTTGAATCATTGCTTGCATCATTATTTTTATTGCATCATTTTGATCTGCAAAAATAAAATAAAAATACTTAAAATATGTTATAATTTATTTATAAATTGTAGAACTATTTATTTCTAAAAATAAGTAATAATATTATTGCATTCTTGAGAATTGAACTAAAATTTAAGTTTAAACAATTAAAATAACTCTAAAAATATAGAGTTATCAATAACTCATTTATTTTTGTGATTTACAGCCTTGCCTAATATATATAAGAAACCTAAAATAACTAAAAAAGGAAAAAATAACTAGGGAGAAATATAAGCTATAAAGTAGGCACTAATAGAGGATTTCACCTAAAATAGAAATACATTAAATGTAACTCACAACACCTATTATTACACAATTATCAATAGAAAGTTTTAGTAAGGGGGTGTTTGATAACCCAACTTATTATTTAATATAATATTTCATCACTTATGAGTTTTAAAATAGTTTAACAATATAAACTTAAAATTTTATATTAAGTTAAAAACCACATAAAATGGTAAGTTAAAATATTTGACTTAAAATTTATACTGGACACATTTAGCTATTAACTTTTTAAAATTTTTTATCAAAGTGAATTTTTAATATCCTTAACATATTATCAAATTTCTTATTCTTAAATTTTTTATTAAAGTGACTTAATATATTGTTAAAGTGACTTTTATATCCTTAGCATATTCTTAAATTTTTTTTATACTCATTTATCAATTTTTTTTATTACTCATTCAATTAATAGTGTTTATTTTTTAAAAACTTATGAGAAATAATATCCTAATATTATACTCAATTATCAAATAGATTGATTATATTTAGTACTTAAAAATTTCAGTATTTATTATATTCAATAATCAAAATTTAGCACTTAATTTTTCAACTCTTAATTTAGTTTTATCAAAGGCCACCTAAGTTTATTTCTATTATTGTTACTTCATACTATAGTGTATTAAACTCTATAATTCTCTAACTAATCCTTATTTCTTGAAATCCCCTCCCTTGTACCTTCCTGTAATTTTTTTTCCCTTTTAATGTCTGAGTTGCATGACAAATCAAAAATCAAGTGCCTAGCTATTTCTTGGCATTAAAAATTGGAGTGGACATTAAATTTATATACTTTCAACATTCTGAATGATTTACTGAATTCTCTTAGCTAAAATGAGCAATAATTTGTAATAAATCAAGTTTTTCTTTTGATGTATACTAGTTGAAAGTTTTCAAACCATGTGCAAAATTTAATGAGTGAAAAATTCAAGATTGGCCTATATGTTAAGGGATTAGACCCTATAGTTTCTTCTTATGAAGTGCATTAGTTGAGATGAATTTGATTTAGTAATTAGGAATTTAAATTTTTTTTTTTTGTTTTACTACTTAATATGCAAATTTTGGGTTGGCAACAGTTCTTTTTAGTTTCCTAAATAAATTGCTAGCATTTTCCATAAAATGGTGCATTATTCCTAAATTCTTTTAACATGATAAATCACAAACTTTTGCCAATAGGAACTTGGAGCTTCTAACAATTCTGCTATGCAATATTGTCAAGTTTCGTGGCAAAGAAAAATTATTTAGATCATTATAGTCGTGATTTTCCTATCCTTTTTAAGAAAACTGGGACATATAACATCACCTTGCTTTTACAAGAAGCATTTTGCTTACATCTATGAGATCCTTTTTTTATAATGTTTAGTTTTAATGGTGTTGTAGGTAATATATAAATGTCACTATAATGAAGTTGAATTATATAGTTACTGTAGTTGTTAATTCATGGTATTGCAACATTGTTTCTAAAATAATAAACTAGCTTACCAATGGAGAAAGGAGAACAAAGAAAAAAAAAAAAGATATAGAGATCATGTAATGGAATTTCAAATATTGATGTTGATATTATGCTGTTTTGTTTTCTAGTTTGTAGCATTGGTCTTTGTTAGGCATAAAGGATTAATGTGTCCACAAACAATGAAAATTCTTTTGGTATTTCCCCCTCTGTTGTTATGGTAGTTGATCCAATTTATAACCCTTTAAAATTACTTTTCTTTCCTACTTGGTATGGTAGAGAAACATAATTTTATTTTCTTTGTGCAGGAAAATAAGCATGACGCTTACTGATGCTTATTTAATTATTGAACATCAGAAGATCAACAATTCCGTATTTACTCCTATAGTTTACCAAGTATTTTTAGCTGGCTTTTGTTTTTTCCCTGATGCTTATTCCTCATAGTAATCTTTAATAGGTCTTTGCTAAAGCAATTGAATAACTTATAATGATTGTAAACTTGATATAGATGTTAATGGTTCAAGTTTATTACATGTTTTTGTTAGATGCTCTATCTTAGGGTCTTGGTAAGCTAGAACATTGATGATACCACTATTAAATTGTGTTTCTTCTAAATGTATATAACATATGTATGTATATGCTGCTTTCTCTTTTTTAGGTGTTATATTGCCAGTCCATGTGAAATTTTGGTAACCTTTTTTAGGATGATGGTTATTGTACATTATTCCCTCATGTAAACTACCCATTGTGCAAGTTATTTTACATATGATAGTACTATTATGGGTCATGTTCTGAGATTATTTATGACGTCATATAGTTGATACCAACATTACATTGTTTTTCATGATGTGTTATGTTTTGATTTTTTGGTAAACTTTTTGAGGTTATTGGTGTTGTATGTTCGATGCCTTATAGTTATCCTTATGTGACTTAACTTTTCAAAGTGAAATGGGTTGTAGAAATAGATGTGATAAAGTACATGAACGGGAGGGATATGTTATTTTTGTAAGCTTTAAGGGTCTTATTGCATTGAGTATGAGTGGATTGATACTAGCATTATTCTATAATAAAAAGTTTTTTTCTTCTCTAACTAACTTATATTGATTATGCTGCATGTGCAGGTCGAGGGCAACTATACTTATTTCATGAATAGTTTAGTTGATCAATTGTTCCTCTACATTGGTGGCAACTGACAAGGAAATTCATAACATATGTTATTGAATTTTGTCTCAAAGATATCAATGCTGTTTGACTTTCTTGAATCACTCTTCTTTTTTCTCTAGACTAGGAAAGACCCCTTTCTTGATACCATCCACTAATGAACACAGCCGTGGACTCATGGTGTTGGGCAGGTTAGCTCAGTTGCTTTGCTATGATAATTTGTCCGTAACGGTAACCTTGTATCCAATGAACACAGCCGTGGATTCATTTTATCCCCTTGTTTTGCAAATTTTCATAACACTATTTCAACAATCGTCACCTGGTATATAACTGATCGTGGTACAGGTATGAGTACTTGGTACACCTCTTAGCTATATATACGATACTCTAGGGGTAGGCTTAGTTGAAGGTTTATAATTTCTAGTTGCTTGTCTTCTTTTTGATCTTGGGTTGTCTTTCTTGTCTCATATAAGTTAGAATTCTCTTTTGGAGTTTCTTTATGGTATTAGAGCTTTAAGGGAAATAGTTAATACATGAATCAAGATCCCTTGGTGAAGAGAAGCAACTGATACTTTTAGATGGATGTCAACGCTCGTGTTATTGGACTTGGTATTGAACATTTGAACTATTAAACAAGCCAATTATAAGATATGGAGGACTTGTATCGAGTCTTAACCTATGGGTGAGGTTTATGGAAAGTTTTTGTAAGCTCAAATGTAGTAATGCTAGAAAATAATGCTAAAAGTGCTGAAGTTTTTAAGCAATAGAGGTAAAGAAAAGCAAAAGTAGAGTTTGTCTTGAAGGGATCCATTTCTCTAGGATTGTTTGAGCATATCACGCGTTGTAAGTCAGCAAATAAGATATGGCAAATGGTGGATAGATTATTCAATGAAAAGGATGTGGCTCATTTGCAATTTCTGGAAAATGAGTTAGCAAATTGTGGTGAATTGTCCATTGCCCAACATTTCCTTAAAGTGAAGAATATATATGCTAAATTTTGAATTGTCCATTGCCCAACATTTCCTTAAAATGAAGAATATATATGCTAAATTTCCCTCTTAGAACCAAATGAAGCAATTTCTGAAGCACAAATGAAGTGACATATAATTCAAAGGCTAAAACTAGAATATAATCCATTCATTACTTCCATTAAAGGGTGGAATCAACAATCATCTTTGGAAGAGTTTAAAAGTCTCTTATCCTCTTAAAGAGTGTCTAGCCAAGCAAATGGCTAGGGTGTCCATTAAATTTGAGGAAGGAAGTGCTTCACTTGCTAAAAAGAATAATTTTTTTAAATGAATAGAAAAGAAAAAAGACCTAAAAGATAAGAAAAGGTGTTACTACTACTTCAAAAAATCCCACCAAGTGTTTTCATTGTGGCAACATCAAGCATATAAGAAAAAATTAATGTCTTAAGTTAAAGGGAGGTAATGATGTTGAAGTTGAGAAAAATGCATATCTTAAGAATATAGAAGGCGGCCAAACAAATGAAGAAGGTTAGAGAGAGCGCTTTGTAACTAATACTACAACTATTGATGCATTGGCTTCTATTAATTCTCAAAAGGATAGTATTGTAGATTATGGTTATGGCCATTATTTAACTGATGATGAATCCAAGTTTTCAAAGTCTCATCATTATAAAGGAAAGGCAGCTATTATGATTGCTAATAATGCAATTCATCTAGTAAAACAAGAAGGTACTATTGTAATTCACCAAGGAGGTGGTAATACTATTACTCTAGACAATGTGTATTATGTTCCTAGAGTAAAGAAGAATCTTGTTTTTGTATCTAATGCTATTGATACTGGTCATTACATGTCATTTAATCCCCATGATGTAAAGTTTTATTCAAAATTTCAAGGTGTTTGGAGGCTAATGTTGCTCATACTAGTAACAAAGCTGATAATTTTTTTTTTATTTTATCTACTTCTACTTCTTATGTTGAGAATATTAGTGAAAATGATAATAATCTCTTATGGCATACCCATTTGGGGGCATCTTAAAATGGACAAGTAAAAGTTATGATGCAATGGAAATTAGTAAATAGGCTTCCTGCTTTAACTAACTTTAATAGTGGTGAAATTTTTAAAGGTTATCAATATGGTAAAAGTCATCATTTGCCAATTTCAAAATCAAATCCCAGGATTAAAGTTCCATTAAAACTTGTTCTTATGATTTAATGGGGTGTTCAGACCAAAATAATAGTGTTTTTAGGGCAATATTTTTAGTTATTTTGTTTAAGTTTAATCTAATTTCTAGTTGTTTTTGTTTTGTTTCTATTTCTTTTAACATTTTGCAGGAAAATTGTGAATAAAAGTGGAAAAGGATGAAAAAATGGTGCATTTTCAAGATTAATTGTGAAAACATGGTCATGTTTTTGAAAACATGAATGTGTAGGCCAAGTTGAATGTAGGACATGATTAAGCTTGAGAACACGACTAGAAATTCATGCCATGTTGTGCATTCCACCTTCAACCAGACTTGTGCAAGACTTGAGGAAGTCTAAAACATGACCGTGTGTACCAAATAGGACATGACATATCTGCAATAACAAATGACCGTATACTACCATTTTGATGATGTGAAATGTGTGATTGGGCAAGGAATTAGAGTTCCATTATTTTATTTTAAAAACTATTTTTGGCTATTAAGAGAAAAAAAAAAAAAAAAAAAAAAAAAAAAAGGGATACACAAACACAATTTAGCCTAGAGTTAGAGAGAAGTTCACCATTTTTTTTTTCTTACTTTCCTACCTGTAATCAAATAATTTTCAATTTAGGTTTTTAGTCCATTAAGATTTAAGAGGTTTCTGGTTATCAAGAGATTGAATCAAGACCAATTCCATAATCAAGTAGACTTGTTTCACTTTTCTATTATTAATATCAATTTTTGTTTCACATTAATCATATGGAAATGTTTGTTTTTTATGATATTCAAGCTGTGATCTTATCTTTTGCTATGAACTAATTTCTTTTATTCTAGGGTGCTAGATAAATCATATTTGATTGTGTTTGTATTTTCAATGAAAGATCTAAGGATATATATCATTGTTCTATGCTAAATAATTAAATGCTTGTGACTAGCCACTGGAGTATTATTCAAGTATTAAATGTTAAATAGGACATTGCTTAACACTAGAACATGAACAATGAATTTAGGGGCACTAAACCCTATGCATGCTTGTGAATAGATTTAGAATTAATTTGATCTTTAATAAACCTAATTCGAAAGACATGTCTATTAGAATTATTTGAGATTTTATTCTATCCCTTTGCATTTCACTGGGCATTTATTCTAAGCAGCAAGCTATTAAATAAGGTGAACTTGAAAACCATAGAAGCCATTTTTCATTTGATTACATCTTCTAAAGCATTCTTATTTTCAAATTCATAATTCTCTTTCTTCATCTCAAATTCTTTCTTGTAGTGAACTAAACCAATAATTGTGATTGGGTATCTAGGTTTGTTTTCTCTTTTGTGATAAACTATAATTCAATCATTCACCAACCTTTTGCTCTTATTAGGGATATGAACTTGGATGTACTCATCATTAGCTATAATCACCTCGTACACTTATGAGTGGTGACCCTAGTATTGCTTTGGTGCAAACAAGTTTTTGGCATCATTGCTAGAGAGGGCAAAGGTGCATGTTTGGTTTGCAATTTGTGTTTATGAAATTGCATTTAGTTTTTATTTATGAGTTATGAGGAGAGCATGCGTAACAACAAGCCTCTACTCTATATTTACAAGATATGAGGGGAGCCCTTCGCTCCTAAATTTGTTAATTTTTGCTAAAATATTTATATTGGAAACCAATAAGCCTTATGAGTTGTACCTGAATATCATTTGAATATTAAATTCCATGTGTTATTAATTTTACTTTTTGTCATATGAACCATAAAAGACTATTTGCAAGCTCATTGACCCTTAAAGCTACATGTACATGTGAAATCCAAACCTTAAACTAAAGTGTAAATGTTACAATGATTTTATTAAATATTTGCTTTACATATATATGTATATGATGAATGATTTCAATGCCTACAAGATACATGATTTCAAGTATGTTAAACTTCTATTATAACTATATGTATATGTTCCATTGATACCATGTCTCTTGATACTAAACTTACGGTATCTAATATTTTCTTAATTGAATACTCTTTTATGATACACGAACTATCAATTTCACATGCTATTTGAAATTACGTGTGTGTGTGTGTGTGTATTTCCAAAGGCGTAAATGTATAAATTTTATTAAACCTTCAAGTCCAATATGTGACACATATTACTTTCCATTTCAAATTTTATACAAATAAAGAACTATTATTCATATAATATGCAGGATTTTAATGTAAACTTGTATATGTTTCCACCTAATAAACAGAAATCTGTAATTTCAAAAGTACTTTATAGATTTAATATATAATATATATTTATATATTTATGTATGCTTGACCTATATGAAATTAAATCATTCTACATAAATTATTGCCCAAAAATCCTTATATAAGATTCCTAATCCAAAGTACTATAAAAAATGTTGAAGTGATTAAGAGACCTAAATATCCATAAATTAATTGTTACGAGAAAAATATATGTATCTAATTAAAGTAAATACCTCCAAAATCTTAAAATCCAAGTTTCTAAGATCATCCCTAAGTTTCTGATTAATAATGTTCATTTGTTAATATGAACCTTATATTCTTCATTCCACGAATGCAAGTTTATGTGCCAAATCATAAGAAAACATGAGTCATTCTTTTGAGTTAATCTTGAAATACCTAACCTCACAAGTATGGTAGTATATTCTTTACTCACTGAGATTTCTCATTAATTGCTAATAAATGTTTTCAGGTAAGCAACATAATGAGCAAGTGGCTCCTCAAACATCATTCTTCACTTGAGGATTCCTTATCAAAGTAAAGTTATACTGATATGTGTATATATGTGTAATTGTTAAAGTTATTTTAGTAAGCTCCTTGGTCATTAAACGAGTATTGTAAAAGATATGAAATTAGTAAGTGCTATATAAGAATAATATATATGAGATTTATGAGCAAATATATGTGTATGAGTTTACGAATAGGTGATGTGATGAGAAAGACAAGTGTATATGTGTTCAGGTTTCGAATCTTAGGATGTGAATTGATGTGTTATGATATGATAATTATAGTTTATTTGTATAATGCCAAATGGATTCATAGTAGATATGGGTTTTATGGGTTTTTGGTAGCCTTATGCCTATCCATGTCTTAGGATCGTCAAAGTTACAAAGTTGGGCTGTGACAAAGTGGCAGTAAATTTTTGCTTCTAGTAAGACTTAAATCTCTTAAATGATCTTTTAAAACATGCCAAAAGCTTGAGATCTTATATACAATGTGCTTCTCAAGTTATAAGCTACTAAGGCCTATGCTTAAGGCCATAAAAAATAAGGGCCTCAACTTGTTTACCTAATATTCATGTTATAAATATTTTTAAATATATTTAACAAACATATTATTAATCTTGTAAAGTTTTGGCTTTGTGAAAAAATTCTAAACAAATTTAATATATTATTTAAAGTAATAGATGTTATCAATTAATAATTTGTTTGGTAACTTGTTAACATATCTTGAATAAAAAAAAATAAATGTTGGAACACTTAATTTTTAAGATAATATATCTATTCACATAAATAGTTTTTTTTTAAGAACTCTTGTGTTTTGCCATAAATTGACTTTAACGTTAAAATTAAACTTTCTCTTCTCAAAATTTCTCTTTATATTTAAACAAAACAAAAAAAAAAAACAACAATTTCCAAAACTTCATTCTTCTCCTATTTTCATATTACTTTTCTTCTATTTTCTTTATCTTCTATTCTTAAGTGCTTTAAAAAAAATCACAATTCATCAAATCAAAATTTACAAATTTGATTCAAAGGGCCTATCAGAATTGATAAAGGAGATAAGATAATTTTATATCATTGTCCATATTTAATTCTTTTGCATAATTATTTGTTCTTCATTTGTGTTATTTACAAAACTATTTGACCAAAATACATATGTTTTCCTATTAGATTATTATGAATCTAAACTATAGTAATGTGTGTTTTTCTATTATTTTTGTGCAAGTATAAAGATTTTAGAGTATAAAGAGAGTGAAATCAAAAGAGCATAAATCAAGTGCTATAGTTTTTTACACCTTTTATTATTATTTTTATTTCAGCAAAATAATATAATATTAAGTTCTCTAAATAATTTATTCTTTGAACAAAAATGTCTACTAGAAAGTATGGATTTGAGAAATGTAAGAAAAAAGAAAGATGGAAGAATTAATTCAATCCCAAAAAGGTACATTTGATAGAAATTTTCATTACTATGAAACACCAAATGCAAAAAAAACCAAATGAAGATAAGCTAAGAACTAATTCAATCCCAAAAAGGTGCATTTGATAGATTTTTTATTAGTATGAAACACCAAATGCAAGAAAAATCAAATGAAGATAAGCATTGTCTTGAATTCCTAATTGGAAAAAGATTTGCTTAATAATAAAAAAATATTTAAATTAGTATAGTAGAATTTAGATTAGAATAAAATATAATATTATCCTAGTTGGATTTATATTTAGATTGAAAGCCCATGTATATGTGAGGTTGTTCAGTAGTAGAGGGTATAATAGAGGCTTAGTGTTAAGCCAAAATAGTATGGTGAGATACAAAGTGCATAGGTAAAGTGCCTTTATATAAAAATGTAAGAAGTTATTTTGTGAGTGTTTAATTAATTAGTGGTTGTATTTATTGATTTATTAGTGGATTTGTTTAGTAGAGTAGGTTTACGTTGAACCACGTTAAACATTAAATCCCTTATCATTATATTATTTATTGTATGAGGTATTTTTCATAACAAGTGGTATCAGAATTGTTAGCTTGAAATGTCAAAAATTGGGGGAATGACGGGATCAAAGTTCAAGGTGGAGCTCTTTGATGGTAAAAATAATTTAGTTTGTGGTTGAGTAATATGAAGGATATCCTTATACAATAATGATTAATTTAAGTTTTGAAAGAGGAGTAGCCATCGACGTTAAAAGATGAAGAATGGGAGGATTTACAACAAAAGACTATAAGTATAATTTCCCCTAATGTGAAGTATGATGTGTTAAATGAAACTTCTCCAACTAGCTTATGAAAGAAATTAGAAGAGCTTTATATGTCGAAGTCCCTCACCAATCAACTCTATTTGAAGAAAGAATTGTATGGATTGAAGATGGGTGAAAATGATGATGTTCGAGACTGCTTTAATACGTTTAAAAGTTTAATCACTAAGTTGGCTAGTTTAGGTGTGAAGATTAAAGATGAGCCAATAATTCTTTCGGCCTCTCTCCTATAATTTTATGAAAGTTTGGCGATGGCAATGACAATTGGAAAGAAGTCTGTGACAATGAAAGAAGATACTATTACTATTTTAGAACATGAGAAATTGAAGGAGCTGAAAACTAGCAATAATGGTGGAGCTTTTGTAGTGAGTTCTAGTCATGATAAAAATAATTCATGAGGAAGATATAAAGGAAATAGTAGATCAAACTAAAGTATGAGACCACAAGTAGACTATGCTGATAAAGAATGCTATTACTATCATAAGAAGGGACACATTCAGTACAATTATAGAAAGATGAAAGAAGATTTTGTAGAATTTAATCAATTTAAGAAAAATCACAATAAGTCTGCAAATGTTATAGTTGAAGGGAATAGTTTTGTGAATATTGCAATTGGAAATGATGCTATTTTTTGTGACTAATGTGCTTACTATCGATGTGATTGATGAAAAGGAAACTGCAAAGGATCTATTATATGATGAGTGGGTGATGGATTCCACTTGCCTTTTCTATATTTGCTTAAAAAAGGATTTATTCAATAAATTTGAAGATAAAAGAGATGAATGTGTCAAGCTAGCCAATGATGAGAAGGTAAAGATTGAAGGAATTGGACAAGTGAAAATCAAAATGTATGATGGTAAGGTGAGGAATTTTGGTGATGTGAGATTTTTCTCAAGTTTAAGAGGAATTTAATTTCCTTGGGTAAGTTACACTGACTAAGTTATGGATGTTTTGTTCAAGTTGGAGTCATGAGAGTTAGCAGAATTGTTCTTGTGATCATGAAGGATGAAAAGTTTGGAAGAAGAAATTTGTATAGATTGATTGGTAGCATAATTATAGATGGTAGAGCTCATGGTAAAGCTGGTAATGAATTGAAGAAGAAAAGTGCATTTGCAGTGGCATCTATCAAAATGGTGCAATTCAATATTAAGTTCATGAATTAAAGTTTTGATGGAATTTGAGTCATGGTGGTTAGGATTTTTGTCTCAAATTCCTAATTAGAAAAGGATATAATAATGATGAAGAAATATTTAAATTAGTATAGTAGAATTTGGATTAGAATAAAATAAAGTAGTATCCAAGTTGGATTTACATTTATATTGGGAGCCTATATATATTTGAGGTTGTTTAGTAGTAGAGGGTGTGTAGAGGCTTAGTGTTAAGCCAAGATAGTGTGGTGAGATACAAAATACATGGGTAAAGTGCATTTGTATAAAATTGTGAGAAGTTATTTTGTGAGTATCTAATTAATTAGTGGTTATATTTATTGATTTATTAGTGGATTTGTTTGGTAGAATTATGCCAAACTAAGTTAAACTTTGAGTTCATGATCATTATATTATTTGTTATATGAGGTATTTTTTATGACATATTGTCTATTAAGCTAAACAATTAACCCATTTTGAATTTGACTAAGAAAATTCCTCAAAGAAATCAAAATTCGATAAATAACCTTTATTCACATAGAGTCAAGAATGATTTAAGAAAGTAACAAATGACCCCTATAAACTCCAAGAAATAGGCTGAGGTGGAGACCATAAAAGTACCAAACAAACCAGATGATGAAGAGTAGAAGCAAAAAAATGGAGACTTTAACATTCTTTTCTATGGAATTCCAAGACAAATATGTAGAGAACACAACTCACTTTGTAGTCAAGAAGTGAAGCATTTTCAATGTGATTGATTAGTGACCAAGAAAAAGAATTATTATTATTATTATTTTTTTTGGTATGAGATTGAGAGAGTGATTGACATTAGAGAAAGGAATTGGTTTTTGATTTTTTTTTTTTCATTTGTAAGTTGTTAATAGGAGAAGAGACACATGTTTTTTCTTTTTAGAGTCAAATGTTTATTAAAAGTTAAAAATATGTTTAAATTTTTTCTCTAAGAGGGAGAGAGATGATAACCTAGAAATCGATTTTAGAGCTATCTAGCAAGTTCAAGTTTAGGGAAAATTTGGTTGATCAATTGTTCCACTATATTGGTGGTGACATTGGCAGGAACTTTACAAAGATCTGCTATATTTACAGATGATCATGCGAATTATGATATTCAAATGGCAATAAATTTCTTTTCAAGTAAAACTGAAATATCCTAAAATGATCTTTTAAAATGTGTCTAAAGCTTGAGATCTTGCATATAATGATAGTATTGTACAATGTTGAATCAAGACATAGGACCCCAAAAAATAGGGGCTTCAATTTGTTTTCCTAATATACATGTGATAAAAAATTTTAAGGCTGGCGCTATTTCTAGAGCAATATTTACTAGGACCACAACAATTTTATTCAATTGACAATATTATCCCTTTTATTAGTTAAATAAAATTTTTTACTTTATTCTAAAGTACCTCTATTTAATTTTGTTCACATTCTCTCTCTACTTTTTCTCTCTTCCTCATTCTCTCTCATTCTTTCTATCCATTTGCCAACAATGGAGAAGAAAGGCATTGCAGACTAACACCTTGCCCAGCCATCACTATCATTATAATGGATTTTGAAAATAAACATACATCAATTCTTATCAAAAACATAAAATCATCAAATAACATATTATTTGATAAATATATAAATTCACATAAAAATTCACAACCTAAAAAAAATTCACATATTATCTCATATATAAATTCACAAAAAAATTCACATATTAATTTATACATATAAATTTAGAAATTATAAATTATTCACATATAAATTTTAAAAAAATAAAAAATTTATACACCAAATCCAACCTAAAACTCACTGTAAACTTCAATTAACCCAATCCACAGTCATCATTCAAAGCACAAAAGTATAGAAAAATTAAAAACTCAAAAATAAATCATTACCTTTCTCTGGTAACAAGCAACAACAACAATGGATGACTAGCAAACCTCAATCATTCAACCACTATAAAACAAAAGCAATCCCCTTAAAACAAAAAATAATTTTAGAGAGAGAATGATGAGGAATTTTCAAAAAAATAAAAAATAAGCATTATCAAAATCCATTACCTAGAATAGCTATGTAAAGCGGTAGTCAACACCAACTTTCTTCTCCACTGTTAGTGAACGGACAATGAGAATGAAAGAGAGAGAGAGAAAAAGCAAAGAGAAAATGAGAATAAAACTAAATACTGGTATTTTTGGAATAAATTAAAAGAGAATAAAGTAAAAAAAATTTACTTAACTTATGAAAGGGGTTATATTATCCATTGAATATAATTTGCCCCGCCTTTAGTAAATAATGCTCTAAAAATAACGCCACACATTTTTTAATCTATTTAATAAATATATTATTAATGTTGTGCAGTTTTGACTTTATTAAAATTCTAAACAAATTTAATCTATTACTTAGAATAATAAATGTTATCAATTAATAATTTGCTTGATAATTTATTAAAATATCTAGAACCAAAAAAAAAAAGTACTATAACACCTAATTTTTAGGATAATAAATCTTTTTGCTTAATTGTTTTTGATAAATAACTCTTATGTTTTGCCTTAAATTGATTTTGATGTTAAAATTAAACTTTGTCTTCTCAAAATTTTCTCTATATATTTATTTTTTAAAAATTAGAAGTAATTAAAATTTCATTCTTTTCTTATTTTCTTAATTCTTTGCTCTTTCTTTTTATTTTTTTAATCATATATTCTAAAGAGTTTTAACAAAATATCAAAATTCATCAAATCAGAATTTATAAATTTGATTCAAAAGGCCTCTCAGTTGATAGAGGAGTTAAGATAATTTTATATCATTATTTATATTTAGATTTTTTTCTCCATAATTATTTGTTCTTAATTTTTATTATTTACAAACTATTTGACCAAATTATGTATATTTTCCTATTGGATGATCATGAAACTAAATTATAGTAACATGTGTTTTTTTATTACTTTTATGCAACCATAAGATTTTAGAGTATAAAAAGAGTGAAATCAAAAGAGCATACGTTAAGTGCTATAATTTCTTGCACTTTTTATAATTTATAAGTTAGGTGCTATGTCAATTCCAACATAGTGTGAACCCTCAAATTTGCACCCTTAGGATCCGATCGCAACTTGACACTTACTAAGATTCATGTGCTATGCATACGGTGGTCTCACTAGCCGGTTAACGGGCAAGGGTCAAGAGGGCAACGCCCCTTGCGGGATGCAGGGCACCGCCCTGTTGAAAAATAAATTTCTTAAAACTTGCACCTTCAGATGATTAACCCTCGATTACGAACCCATAGAATCAAGCTGGGCTCAAATTGGATAAAAACTGGATAAGAACGGGTTGAAAAATGAACTGCGGCAGCCTGCGAGCCCGCTGCGGTAACTCTCAGCCTGCTGTGGTTACCGCAGCTGCCTCTGCCATTACCGCAGAGGTCCCTGCAGTAGCCAATTGGCTACCGCAGCCAGCCTTGCAGTAACAGCAAAGGACTCTGCGATTACCGCAGCTGACACCTTAGTTACCACAGTGTGGCCCTTTTAGAATCCTACCCAAAAACTGTGAATTTTAGCCCCAAATTCCTCCTATAAATACCTTGCAACTCATAATAACTAAGACACACAACTATATGCTTCTATACTCTCTTTAAAGCTTTCTGAACCCTATTCTTAAGCTCTCCAATCATCAAAACCCTCTTTCTAACTTTCCAAATCTCTAAAACCTCATTCCAAAACCTCCTCCATCACATAAAATCTTATTCATAAGCTTCCTAATCATCTCAAAACCCCATTCATAAGCTTCCTAATCACCCCAAACCCTATCTCTAAGCTTTCTAATCAAGAAAAGGTGCAAATCAAGTTATCTAAGTCCCTCCAAGAAGAGTTCAAGCTATTCAAGAGTCCTTCTTCCAAAAGGAGTACTTGTGCTATCCTTAAGTTAAGGTGGAGCTTAGATCCGGTGCTAAACTTGCTCCCTATATTCCTTGCTGACAAAAGCCAAAGGTAAAAGTTCTTTTCTTTTCATTTTCAATTTCAATCTCAAGATCTAAATTTGAAAAGATCTAATTTTTGCTAATTAAAATATGACCTAATTAACAAATCCCTAAGCCTTTTAAAATCAATCAAAACATGATAACAAAGGTTATGACTTAAAGACCCCTCCTTCGCAAAAAGGAAGAACTGTGTGGAGTTTGATTCCCATTCAAAGGGATACGCAGTCTCTAAGGCATTCAACTTCGCTAAAATTAACAACTTCCTCTCTTTATCACCTTCTTCATATAGCTTAGGATTGAAATTGTTTTTCTTAAATAAAAGTCAAAATTTAGTTCTTTTTATTAAAATTGTTTTATTATTTTCCTTACTTTAGTTGTTTAAATTACATTTAGGGAATGTGTGCTTTTCCTAGAACTCATAAAGGCTAAAGGAAAGATTCCCTAATTTTGATATTTTGATTTGTAATAGTTTTAAATAGTTTCTCCCTTATCTTTTTGCATTTTGTAATTGTCATTATTTCATATTGCCATGCATTTCACGAGTAATATTTGTTTCATGCATCATATTATATCTATTCATGCATACATAAAAACTTCTTTTTACAAAAGCTATTTTGTAGTTAAGCCAAACTAATTTTTTATATTGTTTTAACCAAAACCTAGTCCTTGAGTATTCTTTGGTCATTCGAGGACTAGTGCTTTTCCTTGGGATAAATGGTATAATTGTGGAGTCAATCAAATTAGGTTTTTCCTTTAATTTTTCCAACTAAAATAAACAAAATTAAAGTGGCGACTCCTTTTACAAATAACAATTTACAAAATATAATTTTTTTTGAACTCATAACGGGTTCCAATCGTGATGTTTCTCCCAAATAAGCATTTTCAATTCCCTTTAGCGGATCAGACCGAGTGCTTGGGCGAGGCCTCACACGTAGTTAAAAGCACAAGGCACACTCAAGGTGATATGTCTTCCTATCGCCTTGAAGAGCAAAGTGCAAAAAAAGTGCTCGCCTAAATGAAGCAAAGCACAAAATGTTTATAATAATTAATTAATAATATAGTAATATTAAAAATATATAAATTTTAGCAAATATAAATCTAGTGACAATTAAAACTTATAAAAAGTAACTAATAATATGAAATAGCCTAACTAGATATCATTTTCAAGCTCAATAACATTAAAAAAAAAAAAAACAAAGTCTATAGAATTATCTAGGAATCTAGTAATAATAACAAACAATTTAAAATTAGATATCTCTATCATACTCCTTGCTTAAGTCCATTACACTTTGATCATCATAACCAAAAGTATATCCTTCAACATCCATCTCATAATTATCTAAGTCATCCTTAAGATCTTTGAGATGAAGTTGTGAAGTTGAGCCTTTTGACTTCTTTTACTTGGTTTGATTTCTTGCGTTCCTTATTGGTTCTCCAACACTAGTTGCTTTTGCCACAGCTCCCCAAGTCAAACCATCACCATCATCATCTTGAAATACCATACCATCTCATCTTTTGCATTTTCCTCATTTGTAGCACTACTCATTTTATGAACTAATCATTCTTTGCTTTCATCTACATCATCCAATGAAATTGGGTCAATAACATTTCTTTGATTATAACGAGCTTTGAGAGCTTGATTATTCTTAACAAAAACCAAGTCACTAAGCCTTTGTTGTGCAAATCTCTTCCTTTCTTTATATGAATATGAAAAACAATAATAGTACTTAATTAATGACTAAGAATAAAAACTTATAACCTTTTTATCAAAACTTATAATACATACAATATAATCAAAAGTTAACCTGTTTGAAGATACTCTAATTTTGCTCACATCATGATGAACTACATGTTAAATTGAGAATTGTAATAGCTAATTGTTGTAGATTTGGAGCAATACTACCATATAAACTGCACCATTCAATTACAATACAAATTAATTAAAGATTATTTAGCATATAAACAAAACAATATATAAACTATACATGTATTGTAGTCATGCACTAATATTTTACTTGGAGCTTTTGTGTTTCTTGATCTAATTGCCACTAGGTTGCCAAAAAGACCCTCAACTCTCTTGTACAAAGATAATTCATCCATGAGTTTGTCATGCACAACTTGATCATCAACTATATTTCTCAATGCAAGAATAGAGTCCAGTTGTTATCTCCCTATCAAACTTTATACTTAGATTATTATAAAAAATTATAGATTTGAAAAATGACCAGCTGTATGCAAAGGTTAGTGAAGTTGGCATTCCCATTTATCATCAATAATTTTAAAAATCTCTTTGTATTTCTCCTCATTTCCCATTTAAAGCTTTTATAATAGTTTCCTTAGCTCTATCCATGGCTTCATAAATGTACCCCATTGCCTATCTTTTCTCATTATCAATAAGCCTAAGAACTCAAACAATAGGACCTACAACCTTAAATATGTAGACCATATTGTTCCAAAAAGAAGGCATCAAAATAGTTTCCACAACATGCTTCCCTTTTGCTTCCTTTGCCCATTTGCTAACAACCTACTCATCTGAAGTGAACATAGCTCTTAATGAATTTTTTTTGTTGGTGGATACATTTTAGTGTGAGATAAGAAGTACAAAATCTTATTTTTCCTAGCCTAATCAAATTTCTTTACTTTATGAACTCTCTCATTATATTCGATAAGCCCCCATGGTTATATATTATATATAGCCTATCATGTTGATAGCCCTTTCCAAAGTATTTTGAACTTTAGTTATTTTTCAAATGTCTTCCAACATAAGATCAATGCAATGTGCTGCACAAAGAGTCTAATACAGATGAGACCTTTTACTTACAATAGCTTATTGGCTAATTTAAAATTGGATTCATTGTTAGTTATAACTTGCACAACATTAGCCTCTCCAATATGCTCTACAAACTCATCAAGCATATTAAATATTCTTTCACTAGTTTTTATAATGCCCGGTGCATCTATTGATTTTACAAACATTGTTCCAATAGGACAATTAACTAAGAAATTAATTAAGGTCCTATTAGTTCTACTGGACCACCCATCTATAGAGCAACTTTGTTTCACCCATTCATCATTGTGATTCCCTAATAAATCATTACTACATGCTACTTCTTTCCTTAAAATAAGGACCCTAAGTTCATGGTATCTAAGGTATCATTTATGTTGGTTTGTCTCAATCTACCTTGTTTTCTGAATTCAACTACTACCTCAGTTTTTTTTTTTTTTTTTTTTTGTTACAAATAAATCTATGGGACCTCTTTGCTTTGGCTTCTTAATTCCACTTGTATTTTCTAAATTCATTTTACCTTTAACTTTTAACAAATAAAAGAAAATCATATTTCTAGTTAAATATCTGCATTTTAATAGTACTATATAATATATAAGATAATATAATAAATAAAGAATATTAGAATAGAAAATTTTGATTAAAGAATTCAAGAATTAAGTTATGTGTAGTAATTAATTTGTTGAGTTTTTAGAAGGAAGAAAAAGAAATAGATGATAAAAAAATAAAATTAAAGGAATAAAACAGAATAAACAATTAAAATATATAAACTTAAGAAACAAGAATAAAATAATCATACTTTACTGCTGGAAAACTGATGATAGAGACAGAAGAGAGTGAGAGAGATAAACCAAAAAGTAAAAGGAAACAAAAAGGTGACAGTGACATAGGAAAGATAGAAGAGATAGGCGACTTTTCAATTTTTTTTATTATATGCTTTATTAATTTTAAAAAGATAAAAGAGTAAAACACTCTTTCACCCTAAACCTAATTAGATAAGATGTAGCTATTTAAAGTTTAAAAAAGAAGATATATAGATGTCTAATCTTTTAAGTTTAAGTAAAAACATGCACGTGCTTCCTTTCTATTAAAAAAAAAAAAGTTAGCTATTTAAAATTTCAAACAGGCGACAAAAAATATATCTAAAGCAATAGACCCAAATTACACCTCGTTTGGTGTGCTTAAGTGATGAGGCGCTCACTTTTGACTTCACTAGTCAATTCACAAATAAGAAACTACAAGGTAAAACTATTGCAGGTAACAATTAGATAGAGAAAAGATTAAAAAAAAAACAAAAAACAAAAAACAAAAAAAAATACAAAAAAATACAAAAAACAAAAAAAAATAATATATAAATAACCAAGCAAGGAGAACTAATAGTATAAAGTAAAAGGAAAGGAAGAAAACAAAAAGAATTGACTGTCGATAGTTAGTTATTGCAGAAAGGTAGATGAAAGATCTATGTTTAAGGTGTTTTTCTTATTTGTAGAGTTAAATTAGGTTAATGATAGAAAAAATTATAGTGAAATTTGAATTCGTGAAAATGATGTCGTATTTGAAGGAATCGGTGTTTTCTATAAATAAAAACACACTACTTTAATAAAGGAAAAGTGAAAAAACACATTTTTTTTTTGTTTTCTAAATAATAGTTATAATTTGAAAAATTCTAAAAATAAGTTTCTGATTTTCTAAATTAAAAAATATTACAACAAAGTAATCAGTTTTTTTTTCTAGTCTTCTTGAAGTATTTTTTGAAAAACTGACTTTGTTTTCAACAAAACTAAATGGGCCCATAACATCTAAGTATGGTGTGTTAAAAACCAAACAAATAGAGTCACATCTACCCAACATGTATCTAGAAAGAAACAAGTTTATCCAAATATCTATGTACAAAGAACAAATAACCACTCTAAATTAGAAAGAATTTACTCATATTTTCTATAGAATAGTCAACTTTAAAATAATTAAACTATCAATTGTCTATCCAATTCTTCTCCTTTGCTAAGGTCTATTTTGTTCTCCCCTGATAACTACACCATGAAAATCAACAAAGTGTTATTGAGTTATTATCATGATCCAAACAAGTTTGAGAATATATATCATCGTGATACCAAAAAATGTGACAATGAATGTGTATTGCTTATTATATATTTTACAAGCAATTCCATGGGTGATTGAGTTGAAATGGAAAAAAAAATAAAAAAAAAGTAGTAGATTAGTCATTCTCTATAATATTTTGAAGTAAACAATAATTAACATAAATAATGAAATAACATATATTTCCACAAAAAATCCAAATTTTGTAAACTGTTTTCTGGACATATGTTGTATATGTATTGTAAGACTTGTAAAGAGTTGTACATATGTATGTACATACATACATATATTCTATCCTTAATATTATCCCATGGTGCTGATGCTATCCTTGGTATTATCCTCAGTATAAATGTATGTATGTATGTATGTATGTATGTATGTATGTATATATATATATATATATATATATATATATATATATATATATATATATATATATATATATATATATATATATATATATATATATATAGATATAGAAAGCACACTTTTCTCTATATGTATAATAACATATTGTAATAACCATTAAAAAAATTTAAATCAACGCAAAATGTACTGGGCTTGGTCAATACATATGCCAAGTACACAAACATTGGACCCACCTATTTAATAATTAGAAAAAAAAGCAAAAATAAAGCAAAATCAAGAACAAATCACAAAGGTGTACCTAGTTTTAATGGAGATGAAGCAACCAGCAATGGACCCTTTTCTGGTCGACGATAGTAGCAAGCTTGCCAGTGAATGGAATCAGCTAGGCCTTTAGGAAATTTAAAAAAAAAAAAAAAAAAGGCAACAGAAAATTAGGAAAAGCAAAAGAAGGAGGAGACCTCACTAGGCTAGATGACCGTGACAGAGGTGATGAGGTTGGCGATGACGGTGAGTTGCTTTGATGCTGACAATAGCCATAGACTAGTCGGTAAGGCTAGCTAGAGTATTTGGCAAACAAAAAAAAAAGAAAAATAAACATTTAAATATAAAATATATGTAGGATTTACTTGGATAGGGTGAGCTTTAAAATTGGAGCAACTTGTGGATGTAGATCTTGAAAGGGAAGAGAATTTTTGTTGGACAAAAGAGAGTGTGCTTCGAGAGTATTGGGTGTGGGAATGGTTTGGTGTGGGATTTCATGAAGAAATTTTAAATAAGTTTGAATTTGAGCAAAATAAAGTAATTTGATGGAGAAAAATATGGCCCATTTAAATTCAAAAAAGGATTTTGCAAAGGAATTGATTGAGATAAGTAAGATGAAAATTTTAAATTTACATGGGGATTTGGAATTTTTGGTGGATATATGAATATAAGAGATTAATTCTACTAAATGGGTTAGTGGTCAAGCTAGATAAAAGATTTTTAAATTTGAACTTAAGGATTTAAGAGATTTTGGTTGAGAATGGAAATTGAAGAATGTGAGATTTGGGTTGTAGATTTGTTAAAGACCTAAGCCAAAATACATAAAGATGCAAGGCTTAAATTTAGCCTAACATATGCGAGGGGTATTTGTTGGACTCACATTTACAGTGGGCTAAATTATTAGGCAAATTTGTGATTAATTTGGGCTATGAATAGAGGTCTAAATAATTTAATTGAAGTCTATGGAGAATAATACACTGCAAAGTTTGGAGGGATGGCAGTAGAAGTATATATGGCATTGTGGACCTACAAATGGGAAATGGAACATGGAAAAATGAATAAAGAACATGGAGGCTAAGGGTTTGTAATAGAGTTTGGGACTAAATTATGGGAGGTTAAGACTGTGGAAGAAATGGAGTTAAAGAATAGGAACAACTATTTGCCAAAGACTATAAAAGTAAGAAAACTCTACATATTCGGTACCAACAATCAACAAATTCAACAACAAATCAAACATGCAATAATATGCTCAAACTAGCAAAATTAACTCAAGCTTTTAAAGCTTTTATTTCTTTTTCCATCAAAATTTATCAAGCCTTTAAGGCTTTTGTTATTTACTACTACCAGTCTTTACATTTCTAAACTGTCATTAATGTATTCACACTTAACATTAATATAAATTCAATTTTGTTTTAAATCTTTTGGTTATTTTCGTGATTATTAGAGAAATTGCATTTAGTATATCGAAGATTCTTTACGAAACTTTCAATCCTTTAGTTTCTTTCACAATCGTTTGGAGAAGTCAGAAAAGGGTGAGACCCTTAAGGGTTAGAGAATTGTTTTCTGTTTTCATTTCTCAGTTTTCATAGAAAATGAAAAGTTTTCATTTTCATAGAGAATTTGTAAATCGTGTTCATTTGGCATATTGGAAAAACTATTTTTCATTTTTTGAAAATAGAAAACTTGTTTATTTGTGGTTATATAAAATTTGTTTTCATTTTTTAAAAATAGAAAATATGTTCATTTACAATTAAAGAAAAATTATTTTCTACTTCTAAACTCATAAAATATATTAAAATTAAAAATTAATTTTTAAATTGTAAAATTTAAGCACATGTTAAATATTACTTCATCAATCATTGTCAATAAATCAAAGTTACTTATTCATTAAAATAATAATAATAATAACCTTTTGTGCTTCATTAAATTGTAATAGCTTTTAGGTTTGATTAACTTTAGTTTGTTCTTACTTCTTTTGATAGCTTCATTATAATAGTGTCTCAAGTACTTGTTATTTATTTATTTTTTTAATAAAATTCATCTTGTTATAAAAAAGAGAACCATTCACCATACTCCGTAGAAAATATTAAATTAAATACATAGTTCCAATATAAAATAGATATAGAATATAGCTCAATTACATCAAATTGATAGAGAATATAGCTCAATTACATCAAATTGATAGAAAATATAGCTCAATTATATCAAATTAACTAAAAAAACTGTAGCTTGTATTATGATTGTTATAATCATTCCATAACCAATTTGCAATTCCTACTCAAACAATGCTCATTTGGTGTTGTTAGGACAGATCTATTTGAGTGTCATCATGAACCAAATTAATACCAATTTCTTCCTCTATGATTAATCCTTCTCTCCCATATAAAGTAATTAACTCATATGCTCTATCTTCCATCTCGATAAAATTATGTAAGGTACAACATATGATAGGAATTAACCTTTTTCTTCGCATATGGTAGTTTGGTATGGACTTCAAAATTGGAAATCTAGCTTTTAGCACACCAAATGCACTTTTTATCACATTGTGCAATGATGAATGCCTATGATTAAATAACTCATATTTTCTTGTAATTCTTCATCGTCCGCAAAAATCATTTAGATGATACTGTTCACCACAATACAGTGCTAAAAATCCTTGAATATTTGAATATCTTGCATCCACAACATAACAATAATATGCAATATAAAAAACTCATCATTAATAGTAATACTACTTGACTAGTTAGCGTATAACTGGAAAAAGTTACCATTTGGAGGAAATGGAAAATCATTTTCTTGTCTTGTTATTGCATCAAGAAACACATAAGAGTCATTAGCTACCCCTTCCCAACCAGTATACATATATGTAAATATCATATCATGGGAACAAACAGCCATAATGTTTTGCATGACAAGTGATGCCTTTCCACCATGAAAAGTTTTTTGTTTTGATGCGGGAGACCACGCTGCTACATGAGTATCATCTATTGCACCTATACATTTCTATAAGAAAAATATATAATACAAATTATTGATATCTTTAAATACTATAAATATAATAAAAATAACTAACATACCTCAAAATATGGATATCATTTTAGATGACCATAAATTTCATATTGCACTTGACCTCTACTCTTATATTTTATTAAATGTGTACCAAAAGTTGCCAAGGCTCTAGTTACTATTTTTGTCCATGTGTGCGCCATACCAATTGAATGTTGTAACCTCTTGGCCACAAGTCTTTGATGAGTACCATGATACAATATTGCTAATTCCATGGCTAACCCTTCTTCTACACTAACATCTTTTCTATCTCGTAATAATCCCATAACTTTCAATCGGTTTGCACAAATTGATAAACACATATGGAACCATATGAAAGCTCTCATAACATCTAGTTTGATTTCCTACTAATACTTCTATAATATATTCTTCTCCTCTAAGCATAAATGTCCCATAAGGGATTCTTTCCATAAAATCTCTTTCATGTTCCATGAAATATCTAGACATCATTGAGTTTATTACACTATCATCATCATCAATCTGGAGCTATCACTTTCTAAATGTAATGCCATTAACCTGCATTAAAATTAAAGCATAAAAAAATGAATGCGACAATTATCACTGCTTAAATATAATTCGCTCAATGTATATTAAAAAGTTAAATTAATTAATCATAACTATTACTCCATCAACTTTAATAAATTTAAATGTTCTCATCACAACATAGTCAACAAAAAAAAAAACCTTAATTAAGTTCTCTTAATAGAATACTTTAACATAGTTTAAAAAATAAAAATGCCTACAATACCTCTACTAAATCAGAGCAAACTTTCAAACTAAGCACGTCTCCTATTAGCATGCATCAATATGAACATTTTTCTCCAATCTTAGTTCATAAATTTTTTTAGTGCTTTGTTGTATATGTGTTTTGAAATATCATCAATCATCTCTAATACATCCATACATGCCTCAATCGAATATGGAATTGATACTACACTTGTAGCTTGATTATTGGTCTAAGATTTGTACATTTCTACTTTGGCCAAATCTCTTTTAGTCCTAGAATTGAAGGCAAAAACCCATTTTTACAAACAAGAATCCAATTTTTTTCTAATTTTGATTCTTTTTTAACATGAACATGACCAAGAGGAAAATCATTAGCAGATCGTTTTCCTTTTTAAGTTATCTGTAATTTGTACCAGATTTTTCACCTTCATTAACAAGCACACCTTTATTAAGAAATTTTTCCTCATTTTGGCATCCATCATCTAAAGTAGGTGGTAATTGTGTTGATGCATGATGAAGATGTCTAGTAACAGTTGATTTGCTAAAGACTTTGCCCAAGTAATTCATAATTTTTACAACCATTTTTTTTTGTATCCCTTGAAATTTCTATGCTCTGCATATTAACATACATTTAAGATTAATCCTTTTCAGTTCATAAACTAAATATGGAATAACTATTGATTCAAATAATTTGATTGTAAGTATAGTACCGCATAAAACATTTGCCAAACATCTTCAGCAGCAAAAACAATATTTGAATTTGAGTCATAAGGAACACCAATATGTTCTAGTAGGTCAGAAAATTGGTGATGCTTTTGATGAAGACGATTGTACTTCCCCTTTAGCTTTTCAACACCATATCTTTCTCCACATGTTAAAAATAGTTCATCTTCCATTTGTTGCCAATCTGTTGGTTCAAAGCTAGGGGATCTATTTGGATATTTTTTTACTCTTTCATATAATATTCTCAAAAATTCAATCTCATCGACTTTGGACCGCTCTTTCACATCCTCACAATTTCCCCCCATCTATATACAGATTATTATTCAACATGTAATAAATATACAACATTTAAATAAAATACTTATCAATATTAAAGACATGATTATAATAGACAAATGCAATTGTTACGCATTATTAAAAAGTAAGAATAAACATATAACAAAATAAATACCTTGTATCTTGGCTAAAAAACCAACAATAGAACAATCCTTTCCCAAGCCTGGCAAGCAAAAAAATAAATATAAATGAAGTACAGGTAATAGAATAACCCTTTATGAAGCTTGGCAAACATCTTTGGTCAATATAACCATGAACATTAAAAATTAAATCATAAAACAAAAACAATAATTTGCAATTTTACAATAAAATTAGTTAGGAAAAACGACCATTAGATTTTGAACTCTTGTGCAAGGTGTATGTTGGGATATAAAGCAAATCAACTTGAAATTAGTATGCTTCATTAAAAGTGAATTTTAACTTAATTAGAATTTGAGTTAGAAACTAACCCATATAATAACGTCAACTCAAAAGCAGCATAATAGAATATAAATAGAACATTGCAACTATATAAAAATTAAGTTTTAACTGAAAAGATTATTTTTATTTTGTTCATTCAAATAGCTATTGGAATTTATTATTAAAATAAAAATAGAAAGGGAGAAAAAAAAACTAAAAATGGACCAATTTATATAGGCACAGAGGAGTAAACCAAAGAAAAACAAAAAGGAAATTGAACTAAAACACTAATTGTAAATCACAGTGGAGTAAATTGAATTGATCTATATAAAGAATTGAAATCAATAACAAGGAGCACTAAGCCAAAAAGAAAAGTGAGAAAAAAACCAAAAAGATGCATGAGAAGGAGCACTAGTTATACAAGAATGGTAAAAGTGACAGCAAGAAAAACCAAAAAAGAAAAGCATCAACACAAAAGAAATAAAAAAAATAAAAAAAAAGGTAAAATTGAAATTACAAATAGAGAAAGAGACTTACCCACATTGATCTATTTGGCTTTAGATGATGCAAGGTCTCTAGATTGCAGATGAAGAAGAAAATATGTCTAGGATTTTAAAATAAATAGTCCTAAATATATGAAAAAAATGACATCCAAAGTGAAAATAGCATGTTTTCACTTTTTTAACAAAGAAAATTTTATAAAACAAGTTAAACTTGTTTTCTAAATTTCTTTTAAAATTTTGAAAAGAGTGAAAACAATTTTTAAATGAAAATTTTGTAAAAGAGTCTAAAGTAAACACGAAGTTCTATTTTCTATTTTCACATGAAAACTTTTTAGAGAGTCTTTCCATACCCAGTGTCAATTCAAAAAAAAAAAGGGGCATCAACACATTTTTATTTACGTAAAAAATTTATTATTTTTAAAATTCTTATTATCTTTTCATTTTATACTATTTTAAATTCTAAAATTATGTTTACATATTATTTTTTCAAGTTATTCTATTAAATTGTTTATAAAATTACCAAACAACATAACTTTTATTAATATAAATATTACGATTTGAAATTTTATTTCAAATAATATTTAATACATTTGTTAATTAATATATATTTACTTTATTTATTTATTTTATTTAGATATATTTTTATTTATTATAATTTTTAATAGGTAATATTAAATAAAATTTATTGTATACAGTATTTATCATATATTTAATTTAATTATGGTTCGATCCGATTGAACCTTTGACCCATGATCATCTACCTTTACCAGTTTTAAGAATAGGCTAAGTCTAAAAACATAAGTTATTATCATTACACTAAATTTGTATCAAGAGTGAGCATGGGACACAGGTATCCTGATCCAACTTGAAATCCCAATCCGAAAAATCTCTATTGAGAAATCTGCGATTTTTGAAAAATACCCAACCCGAATTGAACTGATTATAATGTTATAGAACAGTAAAGGGGATAGATGTGTACTCATTTTGAGATCCAAACTAAACTGTATTTGAACTGTACCGACCTGAAAGAACTGAACCCCAAACGGAATATATTATATTTATTATATATGTTATATTTATTGATTAGATATATAATAATAATTATACTTAAATTTACATAATAATATATCATTTTCTATTTTCACTTAATTTGAATAACTTCTACTAAACTAATTAATATATATGTATTTTTAAATTTTTATATATTCATTTTATTAATTTAAAAATAAAATTCACCTATTAATTATATTATTTATTATTTACACTTAATTTCATTCATTTGCACTAATTAATTTGATTCATTTGTTATAAATTAGTTAATATATGTGT
Organism: Reutealis trisperma; assembly: GCA_947687605.1. Classification (NCBI taxonomy): domain Eukaryota; kingdom Viridiplantae; phylum Streptophyta; class Magnoliopsida; order Malpighiales; family Euphorbiaceae; genus Reutealis; species Reutealis trisperma. The sequence goes on along the minus strand of CANTUT010000135.1, from coordinate 1,007,777 downwards.
CTTTTAATTTTTATATAATTTTATTAATCTAAAACTAAAATTTACCTAACAATTATATTATTTATTATTTGCAATTTTGCATTATCAAAACAACATCTCCATCTACCAGTGCCTGACGTGCAACCATGTGGGGAGCAATAGTTATATTAACTGTGGACCTTTCAGTTTTCTTTTCTTCCCCACAACCCATATCTATTGCAACTATTAAACTTCTCCTCTCATTAGGTTTCCTCTCATTCACTCATTTAGTCTTCTTCTCCTCTTTAGTTTTAACTTTTATTATCTTCTCCGCTAGTTTTCATTCTCTGATTTATCACCTTTAGTTTCTTCTCCTATAGTTACTTTTGTTGTTTTGCATCCTGCTTTCACAAATGGATAGCTCATGCTTACGCAAGAATGTACAATCAAAATCAAAAGCACTGGTTGTCAGAAATGAAACCCTAACTCTAGCAAAACACAAAAGGTAGGTATTATCTACTTAAACATTTGTCAATCTCACATATTAGAGTTTATTCAACATTGAGTTCAATGTTAATAACATTGAGTTCAACTATAATAACATTGAATTCAACCTTGATGTGCTTGAATTCGACTTTATTAAGATTGTATTAAACTTTATTAAGGTTGAATTCAAATTTAATAAGGTCGAATTCAACCTAAATATAGTTGAATTCAATTTTATTTACAATTTGATTTAGAATTTATTAATGTTAAATTAAAATTTATTATTATTGAATTCATCTAATTCCAAATATATATCCAATTTCATCATATAGGAGGACAGCATGATTATAGTTTGTCCCCCGAGAAAATACTTTTTGAATAAAGTTGTAAGCTACAATCATTTAGAAGAAAAGGTCAAGTGAGGGAGTTGCTAAAGGAAATTGCCTTTGGCCAATTTGTTAACCCTCAAGCAGGAAAGTGGAGTTAACAGCTCATCCATAGCGTATTGTTAAGGCAGTTGGAGAAAGTTGATGATAATGATTCAATATACTTCAATATTGTTGGAAACAAAATGAAGTTTGAGAGGAAGGAGTTTGTGTTGATAAATAGTTTAAAATTGGGGAATAGTGAAGCTGCCCTCAGTAAGATTGTATTAGGCGAGGGGGAGATCGTATGAAGAATCACATTAACTGGTTGTTTGGATCACGTGAGGTGACATATAATGAAGTAATTGAAATATTTGAAAAGATGGAGAGTGACATTGCAGACGAGAATATGATGGCTTTTGCATTGTTGTTACTATTCACTCAAATTATTTATAGACAACCATCCTTAAAGTTTGATATGAGGCTACTAGCATTGGCAGGTTTTTGACCTCAGTAGGTTAATTTTAAAAAATAAATACCAATATATGATTTTATAAAAAGTATTTATTGAAATATACATGTTTTTTACTGAGTTTGGAGTCTAACTTTAAAAGTGCATTATCAATGCCAGTTTTGTTGCAAGTAGAAGTTTTATGCTAGTCGGATGAAAAATTGACAATGTAAATGCATGGATGTTAATAGCTTTATTTAAAATACCGACATTTACAATGCCAATTTCTGATGTGTTAGGTCAAAATATCGACATTGTAAATGTCAGTATCTGATTGACAGCTCCTTTATTCAAATACTAGCATTTATAATGTTAGTTTTTTTTTTCCTTATTTAGAAAACTAGCATTGTAAGTGCCAATTTCTTTCATCTATTCAGAAAATTGCATTGTAAATGCTGGTTTCTATCCTATGTCTTGCCTGGTATTTATTCCAAATGATCTCAACTGTTAGATGAAAATTAATCTAACGGTCAAGGATCAATTCTCACTAAATAAAAACCCTCACCACACACACTCTCACAATTTTAATTCACTCTCTCCTCTCACACTCTCACATCCTGTGATAATAAATTAGTGAGGTTAATTTTTTTTTATTCTATATCTATTTTGTGTTTGGATCCCTTAAAAAAATTAAGTCACTTTTTTTTTTTTTTTTTTTGAAGAAGAAAAGGATAAAAAAAAAAAAAAGGAAATTTGTTTTTGTATATTTATAAATGTTATGATTTTTTTTTTTAGAATTTTATGTGATGATTTACTATAAATATTGGTGAAAAAATAATTTTGATAATTTTGAAGTGATAATATAATTTTATTGCAGGTTAATCGAAAAATATTGGAAAATATTTGTCGGTAATTAGCAACAAATTTGTTTTTTCTAATATTTATGTTAAATTAGTATATTAAATTTTTATTCAATAAAATTTTCACTTGGTAAATTTGAGTTATAATTAGATTTTTTTTTGTTGAAATTATAATACCATGAGATGATAATAATAATGAAATAATAATATTGTGATTTTAGTAATTTTTGTGAAATAATAATAATGTATGTTGTTGCATTATTTTTCTAGCTTAGTTAAAATAGTAATGTGTTAAGCAATTTATTTAAGTTAAATTATTATTCTATAGAACAAATATTGTGAAATAATAAATTATATGAAATAATAATGTGGTATTTGTAATCTGTATGTTGGTATTAGTAATTTGTATACGTGAACCCTTATTTCAATGCCTCTAAAATTAATTTTGAACTCTTCAAAATTGACCGAAGTACTCTTGGCACAATATGACGTCTTTCCTATCCTGACTGGATTTTCTGTACCAAACAATATTTTTTCAAAATTAACCGGATTTTCTCTCAAACTGACTACTCAAATGTTCGAAAATTAATTTCGAGCCTAATAACATTGACCAATAATTTTTTTGAACTCTAAAACTCCCAAAACTGATCTAAAAACCTCAAAAATGGATCCAAAAAGCGCCTGGAAAATCGAGCTGAGCCTCATCAGGCCTGACATGGCTAAGCAGTGCAGATCCGTGCCCCCATTGAAGTGCGATAGCTGCGTCTCTCAGACACAGCAACCTTGCCTTGCTTGCGAGGATCCATGCAAGCCGCATTAGCCTGCCGTTTTTCCTTGTCAAATTGACCAAAATGCCCCTTTTATAATTTATTTTTAGTATTTTTTAGCCCTAACCTTTTTGTCTTTTCACATTTTTACTTCCCAAATCACCCTCATCTCATTTTCCTATAAATAGCCCTTCCATTTCCTCATTTCAAACACACCTGAAGTTAGAGTTGATAGCTATCCTCTAACTCCTCTTTTCTCCTCCCTCCAACTACTTTCTAATTAATTAATTAATTTTTTTAATTAATTAATTATCTCACCCTAACCAAATTAATTAATATTTTTAATTAACTAAAACTCTTTTTTTAATTAATCACTTAAGTAATTAATTAATCTTTTTAATTAATTAATCCATCTATCCTTTTCATCATATTAATTAGTTAATTAATCGTTTTAATTAATTAATTAATCTCTCAATCAATCCAATCACTCGGTCCTGATAAAACGGAATTTCGGTCCAGTAAAACTCTCCGCACACCAAAAATAAAGGTATCAGCGTTTTTCCTCATTCTCAACACACCCAAACCAAAATTAATCTGATTAACTTCTAAACCCCTCCACTTGATCAAGGAATGAACCACATGGATTTTGATCCCCATTCAATGGGGTGCATAAGTATGTTTGGAATTTAAATCCAAATCTCAAATTCAAATTCCAATCAATCTCCTTTCCCCCTTTTTTTAATTAATGTAATTTATGAATGTTTCATTTTAATTTTTTTTCATTGCACTCATACCATACTCATGCATTAATTATGATATTATAATTGTCATATAATATTTGTCATTTGTCATTCATGAAATCAATTTTTCAAAAGTCAAATTAAACTTAAGAGCCAAATCGTGATTATTTAACCAAAAACTTAGTCCCTAAGCTTAACCTGATTTGTGGCTAGTGATTTTATCCTTGGATAAATTAATTAACTAAAATTAATGAATTGGAGTCACAATTGGGTTTTTTCCTTAATTTTTCCATTTAAAAATAAATTAGGGTGACAACTCCCAAAATCATTTTCAAAATCAACCAATCCGAACCCGAGAGTTCCATCATTAGTCTAAACCCAAATGAGCGTCCCGATTCCTTCTAATGGATCAGACCGGTGCTTGGGTGAAACCTCACAGCTAACAACTCCACTGGGGCCTAATTGCCACCTTTTTTAAAAATAAAAAAGAAAATAAGAGGATTATTATTTGATTAAAAATCTTTCTAAAATAATTTCCATTTGGCTCATTAAATATAATTTGACTTTTATACATCACTTTGCATAATAAAGGTTCCTTGCATAAACTTAGTTTTAGGAAAACTTTTTGGATGATGAGTAGTATTGGCTCGACAACTCTCTTTGAGTATGTTGGGAGATAGCAAAAGCATTTCACCCTATGACGAATCCCCGATTATTTCAGTAGTATAACAAGCAATTAGTACCATCAGACCCACGCGAGGCTTTTGCCTCATATATGGTTAGGTATATCGATGCTCTAGTAGGACGGAGACACCCTTAATCAAACCAGCCTTCAACATGGTGCATGTAATCACCCTATTATTGACCTTAGGTTCCATGTGCCGTAATAATGGAGACATTTGTGCATATACCCATAAAATCTTTTTTGGCATGCATCATGACATTGCCATACATATATAACATAAGAAACTTGACAAAGTAAATCCTCAAAACCTTAAACCGATGGTCTGTTACCCCAAATACCTCACACACTCACCCTATCAACATATAAACTCGGTGACCAACCATATGGAGGGAATCCTTTTCTGGACACACCTTCACATTCATGCTATTTTTTCCTTCACAATTCTATATTCTTACCCCATTTTTCTATCTATTTTCTGTTTCAAAGTACTAATGGCCAACACCTCTAGCTTGTTTTACTAAGATGCAATGAGCACATTTTTCACCAATCTCCTCAAGAAACAAAAAGAAACTTTTCAATCCGCACTCACCACCACACTTACTTAAGACCCAAGTCGACACTTTCACCCATATTCTCAATGCTCAGTCTGCCACTTTCACTAGTGCTCTTAATTCTTAACGCCAATCTATGATCAATGAGGTCAAGAAAATGACCAATACCATTGTTACTTCCCCTCCTGCTTGTGTTGAGCCTGCTTCTACCTAAGCCAGGACTAGCCATACCCTAACTTTTACTCCTTCCATTATCGATCTCACTGATAATGGGAAAGCACCTGAAACTACAACCTCTCTTATCGTGGACTTGAATGAAACCACTCCCTCTTCCACTATGAATCTTTTTCAAAGTAGAGATTTTTCTAGCTTTCTCAAAGCTAAGAAATTGATGGAGAAAATTGAGACCATAGAGAGAACACTTAAAAACATCAAAAAGCATGAAGACATGATAGATGTTGACTCTTTAGCTCTCTTCCCAAATGCACAGGTTCTATCAAAATTTAAAATGCCGGTCATTGACAGGTTTAATGGCACCATGTGTCCCAAAACTCAACTCAAAATGTATGTAGGCACCATGAGACCTTTTGGTGTGGATGATGACCTTCTTGCTCAGTTATTCCAATAGTCATTGTTTAGAGCTGCTATTAAGTGGTTATTAGATTTGGACAAAAATCATAAGAAAACTTGGGATGACATCTGCAATACTTTTGTCAAGCAATACCACTATAACATTAAGGTGAATGTCACCCGCCAAGATCTAGAAACCACTAAGTAAGGCCAAAGAGAGTCCTTCACCACATTCCTTACAAGGTGGAGGGCAAAAGCAACACAAATAGTGAACCGTCCATCTAAAGTAAAGCACATTGACATCATCATCAAAAACCTCCTCCCCCAATATCAGGCTCATCTACAAACTCAATACCTCCCCAGCTTCAAAGCTCTCATTGCCATTGCCTCCAAGAGCGATGACTTGATTTAATTAGGACAAATCAAAGATGGATCCTCTAGTTTGATGTATCATAAGAACAACAATTACACCACTAACTCCACTACCAAAAGAGAAGGAGAGGTAAATGCTATCTCTTATCACCAACCAATGAGGTTGGAAAGAAGGACTTTTTCTAAGCTAGGCATGACCCTCAACGCTTTTTATAAGAAGGCCTTAAAGGCTAATATGGTTAAGCCCTTAGAACTATGACCTCCTCCAAACCCCTTGCCTAAAGAATATAATGCCAATGAAATCTGTGACTACCATCAAGGGCCAGGGCACAAAACTGATGCATATAAGACTCTGAAGCACAAAATTCAAGACCTCATTAATAGTGGAGAAATCTTTGCTCCCAAACCTAAAGTCTAGCACCACCATCAATCCTTTTTTAAACCATCGAGCTTACTCGACTATTTCAATTTTCACCTGATAATTGGCACTTTGAGAAGAGTGCCAGCACTGTTGTGCCCCTATCCAAGTCTTTCGAGTCTATGTTTGAGTCACATAAGCCTGTGTCTGAGTCTGAGTCTTTTGATTCTATTTTTTATTAAATTTTTCTTTGAATTTCAGTATGTCAGGCCTCGTCTTTCTGAGTCTATGTGTCACCTTCTATGCTTATTCTTTAATGTACTTATGATGGGACCTTTATCAGTAATAAAAAGTTTGCAATTTTTTATTTGCTTTAATTTTTGTCTAATTCATCTTTAAATAGGACATCTTAAAAAAAAGCAACCAAAAAAAAAAAAGAGAACCAAATAAATGAAAAGAAAAATACAAAAAAAATGAAAATGGCAAAAGGATTGATTAATTATGGCACAAAATAAAAAAAAAAATCCCATACATTGCATTTGCATGATAGTAGTGGAAAAGCTCATGAGTTGTTTTGTATAAGATGAAGACAGGATAGGGATATCAAAACTATGTGGACCTGATTCTCCCTAAAAGAAATGACTAACAAAAAGTGATATAAGGGATACGTAGGTAGCTTGTCTTAAGTGTGGTCCAAATCATGATATAAAATATTTTATTTGCATCACATTCTCTTTTTTTCCATGCCTAATACATCATTCACTTAATTATTTTGCCTAAAAAAAAGAAGAAAAAAAAAGTAGGAAAGAATGCTCGCTAAGCTGAAAATCCAAAAGGACAGCTTAGGCGGAAATTAGAGCAAAAATAAAAGATATCTCATCTAATGGTGATCAAATCTTGCAAAATACAAACCCATCATTTTGACAAAAAGGATAGCTCTTTCAATATCCTCTATAACTTATTTATACCGTCTAGTCCTGTCAACCTGTAAGTATTTTGAGCAAAAAAACAAAAAAGGTCACGTCTGAAGTCATGGTCTAGCCAGTCCTCCTCTACCTTCTGAGGTGCACATCTCTCATATCCTCATCAGAATCAGAGTCTGTCATAATCTCCTCAAATGGGTACACCCCTCCTCCAAATCTCCATAGCTCTCTCTGCTGTAATAGTAGAAGTACTAATAAAATTAGAACTACTCACCACAATAGTATTAAAAACACTCTCTTGAGTACTAGTAGTTTTGAAACAGCTTCCAAAAATCCTTTTATGCAATTCAGCAGATGCAATCCTCCTCTAAAGTAGTCCTTCTCTAAACCTTTAATGTAGTGTCATATTGTTCTCACTACAGTCACAGTCTCCTTTGTCACTGCCACTGCAGTTTGGGTCACTACTGCAATCTGTTGTGTCACACTTTTAGTAGATCGCCAAGTCTTCTTTAAAGATTGAGTGACCCTTCTGTCTATGTTGCAATCCTCGCTCCACTAATGGCTTCTCTTGCAGCCCATCCTTCCTCAGCTATGTCACCCTCTATTCCCCTCAGCAAAGTAGCTTGGTACTCTCTCTCAACTAGCCAAACTACCTTTATCAACCACCTATCATACCTCTTTGTGATCCTAAGTGAAATCCCTAAATAAACAGCATGATAACTCCTTAGCCAACCATCACCTGATAGTTCTAGCAATGGGAGCTATGATCTGCACAAACTCCAAGAAAGAAAAACTGGGGGCACATCCTGAGTCTGCCTCATCTGCCTCAAAACCTTCATCTCCTAATGGAAAGTTATTCAAACTAAGCCCAATAGGCAAACCACTCGACACCCATGGCCCTTAGTCATGAGAGATCTAATCCTTTATCATTGGCAGTGCTAAAAATGTGTCCTCCAAGGGTAAGCTGCAAGCAACCATCCTATCCGATCTCTGATAAAGTCTCAACAAGGCATGTGTGGACTGAAAAATAGGGGCCATCACCCGAAAATAATCCATCAGTCACACTTCCAGGATAACCCAAAACCTAAAACAGACACCTATAAAGCACCCCTAATAGAAAAGGTAAGAATAGACAAAGTTTTCTCACTTGGTAAATAACTAGCAAGATAGTTCATATCTCAAAATCCCAAACAAAGCAGTCAAAGCTCATCAGTGTCTTTGCTAGCACAGCCACAAAATGCCTCTGTTTCATTTGTCACTCTGGCATCACCCTAATCAACAGACTCATATCTGACACTCAAACAAAATATCAAGGCCCTCATGTTGAGCCTCTGCCCCTTTTATATCTCCCTGGTCACTGGGATCATAGAACATCTTAATCACAACTGTGAAATTCATTTGACCATCACCCACCATCATCTGACTTTACAATGTCTTGAGACAAGTCCAAAAAAACTCCTGAAAAATCTAAGAGACGCTAAACTCTAAGCTCTAGCACTACTAGAGCTACCTCCAAATTACAACCAAGCCATATTGTTGAATTCCTCCTCAACAACACTAAAATAGAAAACAAGGGCCACCAGACTCCAAAACCTGAAGCAACCTCTCGAACTCCTTGTAAAGCCACCATGGAAAATATCCCATATAAATCCAAGTTAAGTTTTTCAAACTTTATAAAGTTTCTCAGTCCATAAATGCATGTCTCCGTAGGACACAAAAGGCACATGGAAAAAATTACATTCACAAAGCAAATATGTGAATCCATCTTCATGCATCCATGTAATTATCTATTACAGACATCATCATAAATCATATATGGCATAAAAGTTAAATAAAAGGTCTATGAATTCTAAAACATGCATGCATTATTTGTGCATCAGCATCTATGCAATCATCTGCAATCATGCACCATCATGTATAAGCCGAGCCAATAGCCTCACTAGCCTTTCCTAAAGTTAACTAATGGTTTCTCAAAATTGACTGACACCTCCAAAAGCTAACCTGTGCTTGTTTGAAGCTAAATGATACTTTTCTAGATTTAATCAATGAAGTGTGACTTCCAGAGTCCCTTTACTCCTAAGCAAAGTTTCTTTGAGCCTTCTGAACCCTCACATTCAAAAGCCCAAGTTTCTTTGGCGCATTCAAAATCTTGTCATTATCTTTTGAGCTGACTTGCCATAAGCCGAGGCTTTTCCTTTACTGAAATCTTTTCAGAATCTATCGAGTCAACTCACCATAGGCCAAGGCTCCCCTCCTATCAAAATCTTTTTAGAATCTCTTAAGCCGACTCACAATAGGCCGAGGCTCTCTCTTTATTAAGACATTTTTAGAATCTATCAAGCCTACTCGCCATAGGCCGAGGCTCTCCTTTTACCAATCTCTTAAGTCGACTCGCCATAGGTCGAGGCATAGGTTGAGGCTCTTTTTTCATTAAATTATTTTGTCTAAAATTCTCTTTCACCCATAAATATCTAGAAATGATCACCTAGACACCCATGTGGTTCTTTTTTCCATCTTTTTTTTAATCTAAATCCATCATTTCACCCAAAAATATCTAGCCACCAGCTTAGATGTCCCTTTTACCATCTTCCTTTTTCAACCATATTGCCCTCCCAAATATATCCAAGTATCGACCTAGACATCACTTTAGTTCCTTGTACCACCCCTCTCTTGGGTTCACTATCATCAGAATTGAGATTTACCCAAATCATCTTTATCTCCGACATTAAGGCCAGACAGATAACCTTGATTGAGATTTACCCCATATCATCCTTAGCCCTAACATTAGAGTCCAACGGATAGCCTTAATTGAAATTCACTCAGACCATTCTCGCATCCAGTGTCAAGGTCGGATCGATAGCCATTAATAAAACCTCATTTATCCTAGAAGGGCTCCTCCCAAAGGACCTGGCAAGAACATACTAGCCCAAAGTTTGACATTGCGCTTCTTCCCAACGTTCACTATTATTAGAATCACCTTTTGTTCAAAGCCAATTCTGATGAGGGGGCAGCTATGAACCCTTATTTCAGCACCTCCAAAATTAATTTTGAACTCTTCAAAATCGATCGAAGTATTCTTGGCACAATCTGACGCATTTCCTATCCTTATCGGATCTTTTATACCAGACAATATTTTTCTAAAACTAACTAGATTTTCTCTCAGATTAACTGCTCAAATGTTCTAAAATTAATTTCGAGTTTAACAACACTGACCGGTAATTTTTCTAAATTCTAAAACTCTCTAAAATTGACCCGAAAGTCACAAAAATGGATCAAAAAACCTAGAAAAGTGAGCTAAGCCATGTTAGGCCTTCCACGCAGGGGCGGCGCGGTATCGTTAGCCTACCATTTTTCCCTGTCAAATTGACCAAAATGCCCATTTTCTGATTTTTATTTTTTAGTATTTTTTAGCTCTATCCTTTTTGTCTTTTTACATTTTCACTTCCCAAATCACTCTCACCTCATTTTTCTATAAATAGCCCTTTCATTTCCTCATTTCAAACACACCTGAAATTAGAGTTGATAGTTATCCTCTAATTCCTCTCTTCTTCTTGCTCCAACCACTCTCTAATTAATTAATTAATCTTTTTAATTAATTAATTATCTCACCCTAACCAAGTTAATTAATCTTTTTAATTAAATGAAACTCTTTTTTTAATTAATCACTCAATTATTTAATTAATTAATTTTTTTAATTAATTAATTAATCACCTTTTTCAAAATCAAATTAATCATTTTTCTTAATTCACCCTTCCTCCAAATTAATTAATTAATCTTTTTAATTAATTAATCCATCCATCATTTTCATCATATTAATTAGTTAATTAATCATTTTAATTAATTAATTAATCTCTCAATCAATCCAATCACCTGGTCTCGATAAAAAAGAATTCATTAAAACTCTTCATCCACCAAAAACAAAGGTATCAGCCTTTTCCTTTTTCTCAACACACCCAAACTAAAATCAATATGATCAACTCGTAAATCCCTCCACTTAATTGTGGAATGAACTATGTAGGTTTTGATCCCTATTCAATAGGTACGTAGGCACATTTAAAATCTAAATCTAAACCTCAAATCCAAATCCCAATCAATCTCCTTTCCTCTTTTTTTAATTAATGTAATTTATGAATGTTTCATTTTAATTTTTTTTTCATTATACTCATACCATGCTCATTCATTAATCATGATATTATAATTGTCATATAATGTTTGTCATTTATGAAATTAATTTTTCAAAAGTCAAATTAAATTTAAGAGCCAAATCATGATTATTTAACCAAAAACTTAATCCTCGAGCTCAACCTGATTTGAGGCAAGTGATTTTATCAAGTTGGTTCGAGGCTAGTGATTTTATCATTGTGTAAATTAATTAACTAAAATTAATGAATTGGAGTCACAATTAGATTTTTTTCTTAATTTTCCCATTTAAAAATAAATTAGAGTGATGACTCCTAAGATCATTTTCAAAATCAACTAATCCAAACCCGAGAGTTCTATCGTGAGTCTAAATACAAATGAGTGTCCCGATTTTTTCTAGCAGACTGGGCTGGTGTTCAGGCAAAACCTCACAGTATAATATTGATTTTTGTATAAATATTGTATATTTATATATATATATTTTTTGTTATTATCTTGTAATATTTTGTTTTTTTATTGCCATGAGTTGTACCTATTAATGTTTTGAAAAATAAATTTGGAATTAAATTTGAACATAACATAATTATTATAACAATATTAAATATTCAAGCAAAGGAAAAACATTTTCAATTTTAGATAAAACACTATAAAAAATTAATTAGGTTGATTAAATTATATAAAATATAATTAACTATTAATATAATTTAATAATATAATGAAAATAATATAATATAACTTAATAATTTATATTACATTAGTTAATTATACTATATTATATATATTACATATTTCATTAATTTAATTAATGTATATTCAATTTAAGTAATTAGGGTTGATTAATTTCGAATATGGTTTAATATTATAATGTTAAAGTAGTTAATATATTATATTTAATGTACAAAATGAATATAAATTATTTATATTTAATATTTAATATAATTATAAAGGTAACTTGATAAAATTACATAATAATTGTATTTAATAATTTCACAAATATATATTTAAAATATTTAATTAAACATCATTAATTTAATTTATTATATTAAATTTAATTAGTTGGGTTAATTATTGTTAATGAACAAACTGTGTAGCTTATTGGTATCATATTAATAATATTAAACATTATATAATTAGTATATTAAATTAATAAAGTTAAATTAATTAAATTATATTTTTAATTGTCATTTAATTTACTTATATTTAATGTAATTAATAAGTTAACAATAATTAATGAAATTATTAATGTGTACTACAATTAAAGTATATTAATAATATTTTAATGAATTTTAGTAGTATGTTAATTATATTTAGTTTTGTACCAAGGGGTTGAAATACTAATTTAATGAAAAGTGCAATGGTCCGGAGAATTAAAATAGAATTCAAAATTATTAAGGTTCAACTCTAATATATTAAAGTTGACTACTATAAACTCAACATTAATAGAGTTGAGTTCACCTTCAATACAGTTGAGTTCAACATTACTAAAGTTGAATTCGACGTTATCAAGAGTTCAGTATTAACATTAAACTAATGTACTTGAAACTTCATCAAATTCAATTAAATTTGAATTCAACTCCATTAAAATTGAGTTGAATATTAATAAGATTTGAACAAATGTTATTAAAGTAGAATTTAACATTGTTAAAGTTGAAGTCCAATATATTAACATTGACTACTATAAACTCAACATTAATGGAGTTGAGTTCACCTTCATTATAGTTGAGTTCAACATTACTAAAATTTAATTTGATGTTATTAAAGTTGAACTCAACTATATTAATATTGAACTAATGTATGTGTAACTTCATTAAACTCCATTAAATTTGAATTCAACTTCATTAAAATTGAGTTGAACATTAATAAGTTTTGAACAAAATGTTATTAAAGTAAAATTTAGGTTATTAAGGTTGAATTCTAATATATTAACATTGACTACTCTAAACTCAACTTTAATGGAGTTAAGTTCACCTTCGTTACAATTGAATTCAACATTCAACTTTACTAAAGTGAACCAACTGTATTAATGTTGATATAACTTCATTAAACTCCATTAAATTTGAATTCAACTCCATTAAATTTGAATTATGCTCCATTAAAATTGAAATCAACCTTAATAAGGTTTGACCTAAACGTTAAATTTTAATTCAACTGTGTGAACATTGAACTACTCCAAATTCAACTTTATTACATTTGAGTTGAAATTTAATAAAGTTGAACTCAATCATATTCATTTACTATGTTGTTTTATGTTTAATAATAATAATAATAATACTCGCAATAATAAATAATAATAGTAAATAGCACTAATAATCATTATGACACATGTTTGGTTGGCATGCATGGTTTAAATACTAAAATCTAACCATAATTTGTATTTTGGCTAGCCGTCACACTTTGTTTTCATTTTCTCTCAGTTCATTCTATGTTCTCTCTCCTCTCTTTAGTGTTCTCATTCTCTCTTCTTGCTGAGTCAAATTATTATTGTCTGTTTGCTATAATCACAGGAATCAAAGAAGCTTAATTGAAATAAGACATCAAGATTTTAAATCCCATTTTTTTAAGTAAGATGATTATTAATGAAATCAACCTGTGATGCAAAATTGAGAATGTGATCTATGATTTGTTTGCTTTGTTTGTGTTTTGTATGTGATTTTGTCTATGATTGTCTGCTTGTTTTAAGTATGTGATTTGTCTATGTTTTGGTCTGCATGCATTTCAATTTGTTGTGTTTTTACGATGTTAAAAGCACTTTTTGAGTTTCTATCATTCTAACACTTCAATTTGGGGATTTTTAAATATAGGGATTTAGGGATTTCACTTTTACGTTTTCAATTTGGTATATTAATATAAAGAAATATTGCCATAATATTTATTTAACTATATAGTATTTTAAAATTTAGTTCCACCATAACAAAATTGAGTTCAACATTGTTAAGATTGAACGTTGAGTTTGACTTTGTTAAGGTTGAAATCAACATTAACAATGTTGATTTCAAACTCGTTAATGTTGAACGGAATCTTAACAAGGTTGAGTTCAATTTTTTGTGGTTGAGTTCAAACCTTATCAAAGTTAAGTGTAACTTCAAATATGACCGTTAGAAAAATGTAATACTGAAAATATGATTGTTAGAAATTTATTACAAGTGTAACGTCTAGTACTTTAGGAATTAGTATTTTAGGAATCAGTCTCAAATTCTTGGTTCACAACTTCATATACATATGGAGAGTCTTACTTATTCTTTTCCTTATTTAGCAATTAGTAAAAATGAAATCTAATTCATTGAGGTCCATGAGATCTAACTTTAATAGGAGATATGGAAGTGGCAGAAACTGCTATGCAAATGGAAGTTTGATCCAATTTAGGAATCAATTGTCAAAGGCTATCAAAGTCTGAAAGAAACCCTTAAAAATTATATTTTAATTGTGATTATTATCGGTTTTATAAATTTGGGAGCTAAATATAGATGAATTTAATGTATTAGATTTCATTGCTTTGATCATCACCATGAAAAAGGAAAAAGTCAATGCATGTACTGCCAATGGAGGTGTCAAAAGTAGTTGTTTGATTATTGTTATGTGCAATCTTTGTAATTTTAATATTGCTAAGTGTCAAAGTGTTTAGTATGTAAATTTATTAAGAAATTAAATATATAGTTATTGTGCAGCAGTGAACTCAATTATTTTTTATTGATTTGAAAATATGTTTTTTGTAATTAGAAATGAAAAGGACTAACATGAGAAGAGGCAATGTGGGAAGGAAAACATCTAATACAGGAAGAGGTAGTCCCTTACTGCTTGTTATTACACCAAATGCTCAGCAATCCAACATAAGAGATTCAATTTCATCTCATATGGATGTTATAACTCTTCAATATGCACCTGAAGTCATTGGATCCAATGATGATCATATGTAAATTAAATATTCTAAGCATCAAACATAAGGTAATGTATATGACTCTATGACTCCTAATAATAAAAGGACTAGGTTTTCAATTTGGAATCATTTTTTGAAATTATATGACAGTGAGGGAAATCAAATTGGGAGGGCTAAGTGTGTGTGGTGTAGGAAGGATTATCAAGGAAAAGTTATTAAGGAACTTTTAAACTTTGGAAGCTTGTAGAAAGTTTCAAAATAAAGAAGCTTTGGTTGAGGCACATAGGGATGAGAAATATAAGAGTCATAATACTCTCACTTTTGACTAGCAAGTTAGTAAGGAAGCTTTAGTTAAAATGATAATCAAAGATTAAATTATCTTTTAATTTTATAGAGAGACTTGGTTTAAATATTTTGTGGAAATCATCTTTCCATCTTTTGTCATCCCATTTAGATTTACTATAACTAGGGATTATTATAAGTTGTTAGTAAATGAAAAAAAATTGAAAGCATTCATTAAGAGCAATTGTCAAAAAGTTTCTTTAACAACTAATACATGGACAAGGATTCAAAACTTGTCATATTTGTGTTTGGCTGCACATTTTATTAACAATGAATGAAATTTGCACAAAAAATTTTAAATTTTTATGTCATTAAGAGTCATAAAGAAGTGAACATTGGGAATACAATTGATTTTTGCATGAAAGAGTAGGAGACTAGTAAGGTCATATGCATTACAATTGATAATGTATCAAGCAGTGACATTATTGTCATTACATTGAAAAAGATTATTGCAAAAAGATGCATTTGTTTCAAATGGGGATGCATTTCATATGAGATATTGTGCACACATCCTTCAATTGATTGTGAGAGATAGAATGGAATTTGTTAGGAAGGCAATTTCTAAAAATAGGGATGTGATAATCTACATTAGGAGTAGCACATAAAGAAAAGACTTCTTTAGATAGTGTTGGCTTGAATGCATCAAGAATGGGGGCATTAGTGGATAATTAAAATTTTGGATGATAAGATAAGGAAAGAGAGACTACACACACAATTTATAGTGGTTCGGTATTAACTAACCCTACATCTACTCTCCAACCTTAATTAGGTATTTTCGTTAAGGCTATACAATTACAATAGATTTTCAAGCTCACTCCTAACTTACCAAGTGTTTTATGACTAACACTCAACCCTTACAAGTGTTTTTCCCAAATGGCTCACACTAAACCTATACAAGAGTTTTCTAAAGGCTTACTCTCAACCTAACACAAGTGTTTTGTATGGCTAATACATAACTTTTGAGTAATTAAAGCTCTTACAACAACCACAAAGAGTACAATTAAATGAATAAGGCTTTGAGAAAAAAAATTGTAAGAGTTTGGCTATATGGAAGGTTGTTATATCTTAATGAAGGCCTTTAAAAGAGGTATATAGTTTTCACCCACCAAAGGCCCATTACAATTGGTCTCATTCCCAAATCTTCCATAACAAAATCTACATTAAATACTCTATCAAAGCAAAGTCACGGTTGCTAAACCTTATTCGCAGTTATGAGGCCTCACCCAAGCACAGTCCGATCTACTAAGTGGGATCAAAATACTCATTTGAATTTGAACTCAAGATGGAATCCTCTATTCAAATGGGTTGATTTTAAAGAGTCGCTATCTTAATTTTATTTTTTATTTGGGAAAAAGATTAAGGGGAAAATCCAAATTGACTCCAATTGATATACCAAAGGAAAAGATCACTAGCCTCGAAACTAAAGAGGATTCGGGAACTAGGTTTTTGGTTTATTTTAACAAAATTAGTTTGGCAAATTTAATAAAAAAAGACTTAAAATAAATTTCATGAATAAAGATAAGGATGATGCTTAAGCAATAATATTCGTGCAATGCCTGACAATTAAAAAGCAATAAACAAAATAAAATCTACTTTAGAATTATTACAAACCAAAATGGAAAAAATAAATAAAAGAGACGATCTTTTCTCTAGCTTTATGGATACTAGGAAGAGCACACATTCCTTAACTAATTGCAAGAATCCACAAATCAAAAACAGATTAGCACAAAAGAAACAACATGATTATACATAAAAAAAAATAAAATAGAAATAATCTCATCAAAAAAAAGAAGAAGGAAAGGGAAAATTATTTTAAAAAATATTTTGGAGTTGATGCCTAAAAGAATAGCAGGCTTACGTATCCTTTTGAATGGAAATCAAACCTTATAAAAGAGGGGTTTAGGAAACGGTTAATTTGATTTCTTAATATAATTCAGATTTAAAATTAATAAGATTATATCTTTTCAGTTTTCGACCTAAGAAAAGATATAAGAGAGAGAATTATAGATCTGATTTAAAAAATCTCAAAAGAAAAAATTATACCTTAATTGTGCATTTTCTTCGTATGAATGGGGCAAGCCTTACACTAGATCTAAGCTCCACCTTGGATTGAGGTCTTACAAAATGAATTGAAATTGGGGATTTTTCGTATCTAAAATCCTGTATCAAATGACTGGACGTGAACCTTTATTTATAGGAAAAAACTGAGGACAAAATAGGAAAAAAGGAAGGGTCGGCGACATTGGAGGTGCGCTGGCATGCTGTGTAGGCGGCACCACCAAGGTAGTGGCACCATAATGGTGCCGATCAGTATGGTGCTGCTCAGTTCGCCGATGCCACCTGACGCGATTCAACTTGCTTTCGTCCTATTTTAGCCCGTTTCGACTTATTTTTTATCCAATTTGAACGATTCTAATTGCGTTGTGATCATTATTCAACCTCAAATGATCTGAGGATGGTTTAGAGGTTAAAAGGATATGTTTCAATTCCCAAGGCTCCATTTCCTAGTTTACCAATTTTGGCAATTTTGTCTTCCAAAGGTCTATTTACTGAGCCTAGGTGCTTTTAAGGTTCAAATGCAAACTAGAGATCGTAAAACTAAGGGAATCCATTTTTTTATGAGGCACTACCCCCTTGACTCCTGCCCGTTAATCAGCTAGCAGGACTGCCATATTGGCTCTATGTATCGCACTAATCTTAGCAGATATCAAGCTATGACTAGATCATAAGGGTATAAAATTAAAGGTTTACAACTGGCCCCTCATCAGAATTGGCTTGACTGAAAGGTTATTCTGATGATAGTGAACCCAGGGATGAGGGAGGGAAAAAAATAAACTAAAGGGATATCTAAATCAGAGTTTGGACATGTTTGGGTGAAAGGCAAGGAGCTTATGCAAATGATGCATAAAAGTCATTTCCATATTAAAAGTGCCACACTTTAATTTAAACTAATTTGTAGTCCTTTTATTTCTTTTGTTAAAAAGAAGGTGATTCCCAATGGAGTCATCAACTGTCAGGCCTCGCCCGAGCACCAATCTGATCTGCTAAGTGAGATCAAAATGCTTATTTAGATTTAAACTCACGACGGAACTCTCTAGTTCAGATAAGTTAATTTTAAAGAATTGCCACCTTAATTTTATTTTTTATTTGGAAAAAATATTAAGAGAAAAACTCAAATTGACTCTGATTAATATTTCAAAAGAAAATATCACTAGCCTCGAAACTAAAGAGGATTCGGAGACTAGATTTTTAATTTATTTTAACAAAATTAGTTTGGCAAATTTAATACAAAATGATTAAAAATAAATTTCATGAACAGAGAAAAGGATGATGCTTAAGCAATAATATTCATGCAATAATGATAGTTACAAAGCGATAAACAAAATAAAATCTACTTAAGAATTATTACAAACCGAAATGGAAAAAATAAATAAAAGAGAGGATCTTTTCTCTAGCCTTATGGGTACTAGGAAAATCACACATTCCTCAACTAATTGTAAGAATCCATAAATCAAAAAGAGATTAGCACAAAAGAAATAACAAGATTATACATAAATAAAATAAAATCAGATCAAATAGAAATAATCTCATTAAAAAAAGATAAAGGAAAAATCATTTTAAAAAATATTTTGGAGTTGATGCCTAAAAGACTGGCAGGCCTGCATATACCTTTGAATGGGAATTAAACCCATGTAGTTCTAACTTCTTACGAAAGGAGGGGTTTAGAAAAAGGTTAATTTGATTTGTTAATTTAATTCATATTTAAAATTAACAAGATTATATCTTTTTAGTTTTAGACCTAAGGAAAGATATAAGAAAGAAAATTCTATATCTGATTTAAGAAATCTCAAAAGAAGAAATTATATCTTGGTTTTGCACTTTTTTCGTATAAATAGGGCAAGTCTTGCACCAGATCTAAACTCCACCTTAGATTGAGATCTCACAAGATGAACAAAAATTAGGAATTTTTCATATTTGAAACTTTGTACTAAATAATTGGGAGTGAACCCCTATTTATAGGAAAAAAAACTGAGGGTAAAACAGGAAAAAAGGAAGAGCCAGCAGCACTGGAGGCTCTAGTACCACCATGCCGCCGGCACTATAATAGTGCCAGTGGTGTCACTCGGTCCAGGTTACAGCAAATGCCTCTGGACGTGATTCAACCTGCTTCTGTTTTATTTTGGCTCATTTTGACCCGTTTCTAATCCGGTTTAAGCGATTCTAGTTGCATTGTGATTGTTATTCAATCTCAGATAATCTAAAGGTGGTTTAAAGATCACAGGGATAGGTTTTGGTTCTTAAGGCTCCATTACCTAATTTGTCAGTTTTGGCAATTTCAGCTTTTGTAGGTCTATTTACTGAGTCTGGGTGCTTCTAAGGTTTAAATGCAAATTAGAGGTTGCAAAATTAAGAAAATCCATTTTTTCGATAGGGTACTACCCCCTTAATCTCTACTCACTAACTGATTAGCGAAACTGCTATATTGGCTCTGCGTATCACACGAATCTTAGCAAATGTTAAACTGTGACTTGATTATAAGGGTGTAAAATTAAGAATTCACAATAATCGCAAACTCCTTTTCATGGTTACTACTTTCATTTCATGGTTTTTATCATCGAATGAGTCCAACGGCTAGTTAAGATGTGGCACTATCCTGTTGGCTATCAACTATCCATTGGAGCAGTTCTCTAAGGTATGAATGTCATGGTCACGAGTCACATATCGTGGTTGCGAATCTCCTTTCATGCCTAGAATAATAGTTGCAATTTAAGGTCGCGAAAAGTTTTGTGTCTTTTATGATCTTCACCTTTTTTACTTTTAATTAATTTGTGATCGCAATGAATTGAGTCACAGTTACGGTTCTTGATTCATAGTCGCGATTTCTGATTGCATCTGCAAATCAGAGGTTCGTTTCATGACTTGGTGAATTTCAAGATCTTTGATATGTTACCTTCCTAAAGTGTTTTTACTATAAAAATAATACTTAAAACAAACATTAGATCACTTCAATTTAATTGTCAAGATCAAAATAGAGATTGATTAAGTTATGAACCAATTTAGGTCAACAGACAATTTTGTGACAAAATCAATATCACTAGTAAAGCATCATTGTGTTTAGATTATCCAACAGGGTGAAATTCCACCTATCACATGCTACAATATCTAGTAAGGTATCAGGAAGTCTTTGAAAATATATAAGAGGTAGATCATAAGTTAATAATTGACTTTAGGGAGGAGTTACCTAGTGAGGTTGAATGGAAAAATGCAATGAGAATTACTAAGTTCTCGAGAAAATTTTATGATGTTACATACAAAATTTCTGGCATATTATACTCTACCCCTAATTTATTCATTCCTAAAATTATTGAAATACTTAAAAGAGTCAAAGTTGTGTGAGAGTGCCTTTGATTCTGAGCTTGCAAATATGGGCAATCATATGAGAGCCAAATTTGATAAATACTAGGGTAGTTTAGAGAAAATGAATGTAATGCTATTTGTTGCAATGGTGTTAGATCCTAGGTATAAAGTGAAGTATCTAAATATCAAGTATATTGGATTATGATAAGGTAGAGGCTAAAAAACTAATTTTTAATGTTAAAAGGGTTATACATGATATGATCAATGAGTACAAAGCACAAAATGATCAATAAGGATTTACAACATCAATTGTTACTTAGATCATAATTGAAGGCAACATAGAAGATGATGATATTGACTTATATTTTATATAAAAAGCTAAGCAAAGTTAGCTGGTTGAGAAATCTGAATTAGATATATATTTGGAGGAGAGGAAGGAACCATTTGTTTTTTAATTCAAACTCCTAGGATGGTGAAAAGTGAATGTAGTGAGATTCCTTTTTGCTGTCTAAGGTTGCTAGGGATGTATTGGCTGTAAAATGCTTAACTGTGGCAAGTGAGTCAGCATTTAGCATTAATGGGAGGACTCTATACCAATTTAGGAGCTCTTTAACTCCTACAACTGTTGAGGTGCTAATTTGCTGCCAAAACTAGCTACAAGATAGTAATCAATCTATTACTCTTGAAGAAACACTCTAAGAAGTTCAAAATTTTGAAGATGGTATATTTTCCTATATGTTAACTTTTATATTTCAATTAAATTTTATCATTTTTTTATAATACACAACCTAATTGAGTTCAAGTTAGATGAAGTTAGTTCACTTAGTTCAACTCTAGTAAGGTTCATAGTTTAACACTGGTAAGATTGAATTCAATGTTAATGAGATTGAATTCAACCTTAATAAATTTGAGTTGATATATTTTTTATGTTTTGTTGATTCAGTTTGTAGTTCAATTCTAATACAGTTGAGTTCAAGTTGAATGAAGTGATTTCAACTCTAATACATTTTATTTCAACTATAATAAGGTTGAATTCAACTTGAATAAAGTTGAGTTTAAGTTGAATGAAATGAGTTCACTTAGTTTAACTCTAATAAGGTTCATAGTTCAACACTAGTAAGGTTGAATTCAATATTAATGAGGTTGAATTCAACCTTAATGAAATTGAATTCAACCTTAATAAATTTGAGTTGATATATTTTTTATATTTTGCTAATTTAGTTTGTGGCTTTTTGTTAGGTTGCTAGCTGCTTGTTGTTGCTTATGCATGCTGCTTCTTCTTGACTCTTGCCTGACTACTTGCCTGTTGTTTCCTACCCATCTACCTGCTATTAAATGATTGCATGCATTTTGTTGCTACTATGAACTTGTTCTTGCCTGCCTAGTGCCCACAGTGTCATTATCTACCTTCCTATTCAGGCTCTTATTAAGTTAAAAAGTGGGTACAATTTGGAGATTTTAGTTGATGTTTTAACTGTTTGTTCAATTTTCATCTATGCATCAATACAATGGCAATCACTCTAATTAATCTTTCTAATGAATTTAAACACCATTATTGAACAATTGAAAATTGAAGTATATTATTGAACAATGATATACTGAGATAAGTGTTAATTGCAATTTGTAAGCATAATATCTGAAGCAAAACTTATTGTATTGTAAATTTATAATAAGTAGTTAGTTATATAGTATGCATTCTATAATAATGTAATATTATGCATATTTTATTTAATATGTGTTTTTTTTGTATGTATTGTGTATAAAAATCATTTATAAGTTTAACTCAATATTGAATTCAACATTAATAAGGTCAAATTCAACTTTATTAAGGTTGAATTTAACCTTAATAAAGTTGAATTCAATGTTAATAAGGTTGAATTTGACCTTAATAATGTTGCATATAATTTTATTAAGGTTGAACTCAGTATTATTAAATAAAAATTAGTTTAAAGGAATTAATTTGTGTTTTATATTATTCCAAATTTATATATAATAAAAATTGTTTAAAACAAAATTTATGTGAATATGGAATGAATCATACCCCCTTTGGGAAATGAAACGGACATGACTTTTGCCATTTTCAAAATTATTGCAATAACTGTCTATCGAAAAAAAAAAAAGAAAAGTGTAAAAATTTTGATTATAAAATGCAACATTTGTCTTGTATTCTTAGTTTCTCACACTCTTCTTCTTCGTCTTCTGAAAATTTCTAAAGAAAACATTTAAGAAAAATGCAACAAAAATTTGCAAATACCCATTCAAATTTAGTGATTAGTTGCACTCTCCTTCAATGAAAATCTTAGAAGTATTTGTAGATAAAAGATCTTTATAATGAACTAGGTGTTGAAGTCAAAGAGAACGTAAGGAGGCAAATGTTAAATGTCTTAGACCAGTATGTCAAGAAATGAAATTTTGGATGCTTATCCTTTAATGGGAACAGATGATATTTTTCTGGAAGTCATAAAAGAAAGGAAAGTGCCCCAGAATGATGCTTGTGCCCTTTAAGCCCTTCCTACAATCTGAAGTGGAGTGAAGATGACTGTGCCCCCTTAAAAAAATTTTAATTTTATATTTAGTATTTTTAAGTTTTTATATTGTTTCTTCTTATATATATAAATATATATACATACAATATAAAAACATATGAAGTCACAACTTGAACCTAAGGGCTCATGACCGACAATTGGATACATGTGATGCACATAGTTATCAATACCTGTAATAAGCCTGATTACTTGCTAAATGATAAAACTATCAAGTGATAGATATAACTATTACAGAACAGGGTTATAGGCCCACATATTAAATAGAACCTGTACAAATATACATCATTTCAATCCCACGCTAGGCTAACATCTCAATCATCTCATCAAACTCATCACAAGGTTCTTGGTTAACAAAACATATAAAATTGCCCAAGAGATATTAACAACTGATAAATAATATAGGATTATATGTACAAAGAAAAATAACAATGTGGAGTAATAAATATTAATTTATATTAATTTACATATCACTGCTAAAAAATGAAAGGCAGTTTAACTTAATTTGAAATATTTTCATGAGCTCATTCCACAACTAGGGAAAAATAATTTGAACAGGAATGAGCTTTCAACTAAATAAGCTATATAGTTCCTAATATAACATGCCACTCAACAGTCATAAATGCTAATGC
Source organism: Reutealis trisperma (assembly GCA_947687605.1). Lineage (NCBI taxonomy): Eukaryota > Viridiplantae > Streptophyta > Magnoliopsida > Malpighiales > Euphorbiaceae > Reutealis > Reutealis trisperma. Next base: position 983,802 of record CANTUT010000135.1, on the reverse strand, counting down.
ACTATGTCAAATAGACAAATAAATTACGAAATCATACAAGGATGAAATACAGTCCACAGTACCACGCTAATCCTCAATATAGGGAGCCGATCCCTTATCGTGGCTCTTTTGGTCCAATACTATCTCTTCATCCAATACAAAGGTCGCAACTATCCCAGCAGCGCTGACTCGACTGACAGCAGCACATAGGGGATGAGCAAGATAGCAGCCATCATACACTAGTTGTAGCTCATCTATCATCATCACAACTGTAATCATATTGGCACTGTATCATCCTAATCTCATCCAACATCCACAAATAATGTGCAACATCAACATTAATGAACAGTTACAAAAATATGCCAAGATGCTAAATTATATTCATAATACATAATTATATATATAATATACAAACACTCAATGCATGTATGCAAGTGCAAATTTAAAATAATTAAAGAACAGAATGTTAGATTAAGCTATATAATAATAAATCTGGCGAGATCCAACTAAATCTCATCTACTAATTGATAATTCGGAAGATGCTAGAATCTCAGGTACTGGATAACAATACAAAGATTATTAGAAAGATAGTAACCTAACTAATAGATACTCAAGCAACTTTAAAGATTCTACCGAAATTTTAATAGAGCTGTTTATAACTAGGACATTTCCTAACTGTAACAAAGGAATAAACATTTCAAATATTATCCTCGATTTACATAAACTAATTACAACTCGACAACCCTATCCAGGGTCTCCAAATCAACAATTACCACAATTGTTTCAATTTACCAATCCAGCATGATCCCAAGCATATATATTTATACAAAAAAGAAATTCTAATATATAATATGTATAAAACATAAAGACATCTTTAACTACTTAAATACATTTCTTGAAATCATGCAAATATAATAAATTAAAGAAAAATATTATTTCCATTTTAACTTGTTTTAATAAATTATTCAGCAATTAAACTCATTTATTAATAAAACTAATTAAGTCTATAATCCATTTAAAATCAACACACACTTTTTACACTATAATCTATATTCCAACATCAACATATAATTTATAAAATCATTTACTTGAATTTATTTAATAAATTTCTCTTCAATATTTGATTGAAACAATATAATAATAATAATAATAATAATAATGATGATGATGATGATATACAATTATTTAATTAACTCTAACTTATTATTACCAATTATATAACTAAAAGAAAATTATTACTAATATCAATTCAGTTAGTGTATTCTAATAATTAATCTTAATTAATTCACACAATTCTTAATAACTGAAATTCACCAATTAAATCTCATAATAAAATTAAAATCCATATTAACTTAATTAATATTCATATACATACATACATATACATATACATAGACATATACATATACATATACATATATACATATTAAAATTATATAAATGAATTCTAGCTCAATAATTTATAGGAATTCAAAAATTAATTTAGGTCATTTAATTTATTTATAATCTAAAATTTCAATTTAATAATTATAGAAATTCACATAAATTTCTAATCACCTTAGTTAACACTTAAATCATAATTATATCTCACAAGTATATGCGTTTCCAACAACAAAAGGCCTAAAATTAAACAATACAATCGAATTCAAGGTTTTTGAGCTTATCCATGTAGAATTCGATTGATCAAGAGTCACAGAATGCGTTGAAACATCGAAATTAAGTTGTTGGACTATATTCGCGCATCATCACTGGTGGCAAATTGGGGCGAAAATTACACCACCAGATGCATCTCGATGTCAGAGGTTTAGATTTGCCTACCACTCTCTGCCATTTACCACCTCTTTGCTGAAAAGTGCCGAGAACATTTTGGTGGTTCAATTTTTGATCTTTTTCTCTGGTGACAGATTGGAGGCAAATTAGGTACCAAATTGAAACTTGAGAAGATACTATTCCAACGATACCAAAATCGTCGAGAACGGAGCTTTAGGACGGCTGAAGTCTTAATCGAAAGTTTTGGTCGCTGGCGAGGCTTCTCTCCTTACGTGTGTCGTCTTTGATTTCTCATTCTGGTTGCTGAAGAGTGGGTTATGATTTAGTGCAGGCAGTGTTGATTGATGGTTGCCAGAAATGGCTTATCGGAGCTCAGTTGCTCTCCTCTCTCTCTCTCTCTCTCATTCTTTCTTCTTCTGTAACCTGCCCTAAACAAGCCGTTTAACTGGCTACTCCCTTTGGCCAATTATACATGCTAAAATAAATAATAATAATAATAATAATAATAATAATAATAATAATAATAATAATAATAATAATAAAATAAAATTTAAGTAACAACAATTAAAATTAATATTTTCTTAAATTTTGAGAATTCAAGAGATAATAATTTGATTGAATAAATAATTTTACTTCTAAAAAATAATAAATAATAAGTAGTAATATTTTTACTTTAAATAGTTCTTTTTTTTTTTCTAAAAACTTATGATAACCAATTTAATTTTAAACTATCTATTTCATAATAAAATATTTTCTTTACATTAATTAAATATTTATTAAATTAAATATAAACTATGACTAATAATATATTTTCAAAATCATATAAATCCATAATTAAAATTGAGTATTTTAAATACGATATAGTATATATAATTTAATAATTATATTCCGTATGAAAAATAATATTTCTAAAAATAAATAAAAATTTGGGTTGTTGCATTGAGGCTTATACATTGTAGAGAGTGAAAGAGAGTTGGAGAGGAAGACTTGATACTTCAATATAAAATGGTTGTGTTTTATTTTTATTTTTATTTTTCATTTTTATGTTATATTACATGTGACACCACATGTTAAAAAATAATATTTTTTTATTTATATGCTAGTATTTCTAACGTTTTTACATCGATTGTTATTATAGTCAAGTACTAAATTTTCACAAAATTAATTAAAACTCTCAATCAAAATTAGTCTGAAATCACAAAATATTTTACTATATTATACTCAAATAATTTTATACATAGGATAATTTATTTATTTTTAAATCAAACGGCGCCTTCTCTTTTTTTTTTTTTTTTTCAGTTATACTGAACCAGCTCAGTGCAATACTATTCCAAAGCAGGGTACACAAATGCAGAAAACCAATCACGAGCAAAAGCAATAGGGTTTAAGCAAATCACATATTCACATCCCCTCAAAAACAAGAAAAAAGAGCGGGAGCGAGTGGAAATTTCTCACTTCACATTTCTCTTTAAATTTTCTTTACTCGCTGAGTTGACTCAGTCACCGATTCCATTCACCAAATGTCTACTACTAGGCTTCGCGAACTCACCGTACTCGGTGAGTTCAAGCCGTTTGGCTTGATCGCTGAAGCTCTCGACGGTAAGCCTCCTGATAACGTGACCGATAAGTACGATTACTTCCTTTTCGACCCCGAAGTCGTTCGAGACAAAGACGGAATGGACGAAGCTGATGCTTCAGCATTCGCATTGAGCGATCGCTGCGACCATGAGCTCTTCATTAGAGGAAACAAGTAAATTTTACAGATACAGTTTGCTTAGTTTTTGTTTTTTTAATTATTATTTTATTTTTTTGACGGGGATAATTATTGTTTTATTTTGAAAATACTCTTTTGGGCAATGATTAGGTCTTATTGAGCTAATTTAGTATGGATCATAATAAGGGTTAATTAGCTAAATTAATAGTATATTACGCTAAATTGTCTGTTGAATTTCAGTCTATTTTATTTTCAGTCAAATGTAGCAAGTAGTTTGTCAATTGAATTAGTTAATCATATTGCGAATTGAGGTATGTAATGAAATGAGAAATGTAGCTTGCTTAATTTACTTAAAGTATTACATGTGTTGATTAATAATAATTATTCATTATCTCTTTTTCATGTAATTTAGCTCCAAAATAATGAGGTTATTTTGTTCTAATTTGGTGATATTTTAGTGCATGGAGTTCTTATAATTTTCCCTTCTCATGCATAACAGGATTATTTGGTCCACGGGTTCACGAGTGTTCAAGAGATTTACCTCTCCTTCCTCAGTTATAATGGTAGTTTTGTTCCCAAGATGAAGTATTTCTAATTCCCACTTTTGACATTCTATGATGGATTGCTTGATAATTTCTGAAAGAGGGAAGCTTGCTTACTTTTTCTTTCTCTGTCTCTCTCTTTCTTTTTTTTTTTGGCAAAAGGAACCTTATCTTATTGTTTAATCACGCACCACTTTTAAATGACTAATTATGGATAACATATATTGTTGGTTACTGGCATGTAAAGGTGTTCTGCATGGGCTAGATATCATTGCTTTCTTGTCCACCTGAGAGAATGTTTATTTGGTAATGAGCAACCTTTGTTGGAATTTATACTTCAAGTCATCTCTTGACATTTGGAACTTGTACATATTCTTTCTTCAAGGTGATAGTCAGGTTTTCTTGTAGAGGTGGTAGAATGAATACATATTTGTTATTTATATTCAATTGGCATTTAGAGCACAACAAGCATCTTTTTTTTTTTTTAAATGTCTTGTTTGCCTGAAATTTTGCTTTGCCCTGTTAAACATTATACATGCTTTGCTGCAGTTTTCATTTTGCATTTATTGCAAGTTGTATTATACTTGTTAACCTTGCTTATGATATTGGATTTGTATTAATAACTACTATATCTTTGTTATAGGCATGCTGGTGTCACCTGGGTGATATATCGGAGGCTTTGCTTTGTATCTTGCAAGTTGATTCGTTAACGATATACAATATATCTGGTAACCATGCTGGAATTTGTTCAGTGATAATCTAGCAATGTTATAAAAAATGTTTCTTTTTCTGTGAGGACTTGCTTTTGCCAAAGTACTCCTTGTAAAGTCACACTTGCTACTCAGCAGTTTTTTATGTGTACTTTTTAGGGGTACCATTTGCCAAGAAATACAGTTGATATCACACTGCCTTCTCAATTACAAAAATACCGTAGAAAAATTTTGTACAGGGGAAAAAATATCTGATAGTTACGTTATATCTAATTAGTATTGTTTACATATAATCTTATATTGGTTTGTTGTGTAATATCATCTTTTGGGCATTGGCAATTGTGATCCAGAATTTAAGTGTTCTATATCTATGGGAGAGGAGCCCATATGTTCCTACTCTAGTATATTGATTGGTTTAAGTATAACCCTCTTTGCATTAATGCTACCAAAATATTGTTTTTATCAATGAACTTAGGCCCATTTTAGCTTTAGCATTCTTTTTTTTTTTGGTATGGATTTCTGAAATATTTGTTTACTTTACTAGGTGAAGTAGTATCCATTCCCCTCCCCTGTACAATTACATCAATATGGCCTCTTCCATTTGGTTTACTACTCCAGCCAGCAGCTGAAGGCAGCTCACCGACACAATCTACTTTTTTGTCCACGAGTCCTTTATTAGGTGCACGTGATATATCCCGTCCTAGAAGAGAAATTGGCCACAGTCCACAACAGAATGCCACTGTTTTGGGAACATTTGATCACGTGATCAAAACAGACACAGTTACAATGTCCTCACATCTGATTGTGAAGGATCTGTTGGAAGAGCCACAGGTATGTATATGTTCTTGCATTCTGGTTTTAATAGTTTTGAAGTTAGTTACTCTCTCTTAAGCAATCCATGTTACTTGAATTGTTTCAGTCAACTTATATTGAAGAGAGAGGAAAATTGAACATAATGAAGGATTTCGATGAAAGAACAATTTGGACAAGCGATCAAATTCCTCTAATGGCATCATTTAATAAAGGTATCTCATATTTTCTTCCGCCAAATTAACTCCATTTGTTTTCACCTTTCCCTCTTTATCTCTTTTCCCCCATTAGATTGTAAGAATATGACAGTATGACCCTGTCACTATTTACCCAGGAAAGATGCAGCATTCAGTGTGGGTTGCTGAAAGCATAAATTCCAACCCTGAATTGGCAACTAGTGTAATTGATGCAGTTCCTGATGGTGTTTTGGCTAAACAATTCTCCTTCCGTAGAATATGGCAAGGAAAGGGTGCCCACATAGCTGCCTGTAAGGTACTCTCTTTGTTCCGAAGTTTCAACTTTTTTAAAATTTCTTTAACCTCTTTCTTTCCTCAAAAAAATTTGCTTTGTGCTATTTTTCTCACCATGGGTTGCTCTTCCAAAATGTTGCTCTTCCAAAGTCAGTGCAAGTTAAATTCCAATCCTATCAGTGCAAGTTAAATTCCAATCCTAACTTATTGGTCACTGTGCCCTTTTCCAATTTTTTGTTTATCTTATCTGCATTTGGAAATATTGATATTGACATTGATATTGACATCTGTTCCATTATTATCTTTTTGAGCAGTTGATGATGTGTAGTTATGCAATTGATTCTTCTCCATGTTTACCAGGTTTTTCTGGCAACTGATGATGATGCAGCTCCTGTTATTTGTTTTCTTCTTCAAGAACAGAAGAAGTTGTTGTCAGTAAGGCTTCAAAGTCTTGAAATTAATAATGAAATCATCTTTGACGTTAAACCTGACATGAGCTGGAGCATACCTGCAATTGCAGCTGCGCCAGTGGTTGTAACTCGTCCAAGGTAGAGCTACATGTGTTTTCTTCACTTGTATTTGGGTTCACTCCTGTTTACCTGTTGTATCTTGATCAATTGTTTATCTGCTTATGGAGCTGCATGTGCTATTTTTTTTTCCTCTTTTCCTTCTCAGAGTGAAAATGGGATTGCTGCCATATACAGACATCATTGTTTTGGCCCCAGAAAATACACTTCTTCTTTATGTAAGCTGCATACACAATTTTCTTTTTTCTAAACATTGTTAATAAATATGTTTTACTTTTATTTGAGTTCTAATTATGTCTATGGTAGCTTATGATGGATGCTGTTTAGGCTGACTTTTTTTGGAGTTTCTCTATCTGTAATCTAATTTCTATGGTATGAGGTGTTGATCTTTTCATATTTTTTTTATTATGATTTCTGTACTAATGTTGGTACTGATGTTATCTTGTTCCTATTATGCTATATGCTACATATACTATATCTGTTTTGAGCTATGATAAAATGTTACTATATTTGGTTGCAAGCTGTGGATCATTTCTTTCATAATCTCTCTTCCGTCTTCCCTTCCTAGCCACTTAATTGAATATTTAGAAATTTATGGAGGAAGGGATGAGGATAAGATTTGTCTAGTTAAAAACTGAACTGGTGGTATGTGCTACTGGAGGCTTGTTTTACCTGCTCATGATCTTACAAAGTAGTAATGCAGAAAGCATATTTGCAGCTGAGAGTCTGATCTTACAAGAATGCTCACTAATTAAAAAGGATTGATGTAACCAATCTTAACTGTTCCAATTATTCTCATTTTCAAGAGTTAAATGCTTTTCATGTGTACACTTGTGCATGTTTTGCGCAGTTATTTATAATAAAAATGACTACTCACTCTTTAATGAGACTTACTGTTCCTTGCAACAGAAAATGAGCATAGTTTTCATGCTGGCACTGTACTTCACACTCTTCTACAGAATATAGCATTTTTATCTATCAATATTTTGACAGGACTTTTGCTTGGGATTGCGAATGTATGTTTGTTAAAGTGCTTTTGACCTTTTCTTTATATAATCTGGGTATGCATGCTTAATTACTATACATATGATACTGCAGTCTGGAAAACAATGCCTGTGCAAGTATTTGTTGCCGTCTTGTTTGAGTAAAGGCAGCCTTTCGCATAATACAGAGTTTTCAGAGACTGCATCTGTTCCTTATGACATCAAAATTTTAGGATTGGCTGATGCTGTGGAGGGGCGCGTGAATCTAATAACAAACAATGGGCAGGTACACTAATTTGTATATCTAGGTTTTTTTTGAGCAACAGATTGTATATTCATTACAAGATTTCTTGTACTATTATTTTTTGTTTTCAGATTCATTTTTATTTTGGGTTGATCTGCACTTTTTTGACTAAGTGCCTTCTCTGTTTGTTAATCTATAACCTGTTTATTCAGTGGATAACTTTATTTTGTATTTTACCTTGCTATTTTATGGCTGTAATTAAATATGTTTTGATCCTAGGCTGGGTTGATTAGAGGGAAATGATATATGGATCCCATGCCAACTAGTTTGGGATCAAGTTTAGTTGAGTTGAGTGTAGAAAATATGGCTAACAGTGTGCTTAATACTTTTATGAATGCTCAATTTTAGGCGGAGAAATTTGGGTAGTTTTCTAAATAATAATTTACAAGTCTCTCAGTTAATGTTTATTTGTTTTCTTCCATGATAATTGCTTTTCTTTTGATTATCTTCTGGTAGTTGACTATTTTTTGTTCTTATTTTCCTCAGATGTTTCGATGTGCCTTACGAAGAAGTCCTTCATCTTCATTGGTGAACGATTGCATCACAGCAATGGCTGAGGGTCTGAATTCCAGTTTCTACAATCATTTTCTTGTTCTTCTTTGGGGAGATGCTAACTCTGATTATTTATCAAGACCTGATTCTAGTGTTGATTCTGAATGGGACTCATTTTGTAGTGTTATACTTGGAATGTGTAGAAAGTCCTGTGCAATTTCTCAGAAGCATTCGAGTTCACTACCACTTTCATCTTGGGAGTTCCTTCTTAATAGTAAATTTCACAAGAACTATACAAAACTTAACTTCATGACTGGAGTTCCTTCTAGAACCTCACTTGATGTGGGGGAAATGGATTCTTTTGTACCAAATAGAAATGGTAAACAAAGCTTAGAAGAATCATTTTGCATTGAGCTATTACAGGAGAGTTTGGATTCTCTGCATGCATTATATGAAAGTCTGAAACTGGATAACCTTCGGAAACAGTGAGTCTATTTTCTACTATTGTTACTTCATACTGTAGTCAACTAATTATAATTCTCTAACTAGTCATTGTTTCCTGAAATCTCCTCCCCTGTTCCTTCCAGTAATTTTTCCCTTTTAAAATCTGTGTTGCATGACAAATTGAAAATTAAGTGGCCTGCTGTTTCTTCGCAGTTGGCATTAAGAATTGGATTGGACATGGAACTTGTATACGTTCACCAAGCTGAATGATTTACTGGATTCTGTTAGCTAAAATGTGCAATAATTGTAATAAATGTGGTTAAGTTTTTCTTTTGACGTAATAATCTAAAAGTTATCAAAACATAAAACAAATGCAAAATTTAATGAGTGGACACTGGAAGATCAACCTGTATATTGAGGGATTAGGCTCAATGTTTGCTTTGTATGAAAGTTCATTAACTGAGATGCTTGATTCTATAATTAGTAATTTTAAATTGTTTTTTGTTTTACTGCTCAATACGCAAATTTTGGGTTGGCAACAGTTTTTTAATATTTCCTGAGTAAATTGCTAACATTTTCCATGATGTTATGTAAATGTTTGCTATTCCTAGATTCTTTTAACATGATAAGTCATAAACTTTTGCTTGTAGGGACTTGGAGCTTCTGGCAGTTCTACTATGTAATATTGCCAAATTTCTTGGCCAAGAAAATTATTTGGATCATTATACTCGTGATTTTCCTCTCCTTTTTAAGAAAACTGGGGCATGTGCTAAATCCCAAAAAACTCCCCCTAGTATATTCAGATGGCTTGAAAGATGTTTGCAACTAGGTTGTAGTTCTGCTAATATAAATGATCTCCCACCTTTGATCTATAAAGATGGAAGTTCTGTTGTGAGCTGGGCACGAAAGATAGTCTCCTTCTACAGTTTATTATGTGGTGGTAAACAGACAGGGAAGAAACTATCTTCTGGTGTTTATTGTAATGTTGCTATGGGATCATATTGCAGTAGTGAGGAGCTCACTGTGTTGGCAATGGTTGGGGAAAGATTTGGACTGCAACAGCTTGACTCACTGCCTTCTGGTGTATCTCTTCCTTTGCGACATGTAAGTTGGGCTATTGTTGTTTTAAAGTGTGGGGGAACTCTGAGTGGGAATGGCTTTAAGACTTTGCAACTGCTTGTGGTGGTTTTGGGTGTAAAAAATGCTTTTTATTTTGATGTACGTGTACTGCTGGGTGTTTCTGTTGAAATATGGTTAGAAACTGATTGTTCTTTTAATCTTACGTATCGAATTTATCTAATGTTACAGCAATTTACTGCTAATAATGGGACTTATTTTGGGGTTTGATCATTTTATGTTAATCTTTGGGCACTTTTATTATCTTGGATAGAAGTATTCAGTTAGACTGTGTGCTGTGATTGCAACTACTGCTAAGTTGTTTGTAGGATTTGTGTTAACCATGTTTTGTTTCTCATCTTTCTTCTTGTCTTCTCTTCTTCTCTGTGTCTGTTAATAGTTGAAGATAACTGCCCTTTTTAAATCCAGGAAAAAAGTTTACAAAGAAAAGGAAAGAGGAAAACAAAAATGAGAAGAGATTAGGTAATATGTCAGATTAGATTTAGAGTCTCCTAGGAATCTTGGTTAGAAGAAGATTGTAGTCTAGTCTCATCATTAAAAGAATGCAACACCTTCAGTGGGATTCTTTTTCCTTTTTCTCCTTTCAGATTTTATATTTTTTCATAAGTCTTCCCCTATTATTTTGCTTAAATAGAGGGTTTTATAGAGTTTAAGCTAATTCTAGTGTTATTCAAAATCTTAGTGAAAGAGTGGATTTGTCATCAATTTTTTTTTCCTTGAGAAAATACCAATTGAAGTAGAGGGTTCAATAAATTGATTTCCTATTTCAAAGCTAATGAGAAAAGGGATAAGTGACATAGACATGAGTGATAAGATTGACTAGAATAGACTAATGACATCTTTTAACAGGTCAAATTTCACAATTGGAAACGTATGCTGTGTTTTTCAATTGAGCAAAATATGCTATTGGAATTTTTGTTTTTAAATAACAGTAAAACCTATTTATTTAAGCAAATCCCACGAAAAGTAGTCCTTGGGCATGTAGAACCTGTGAAGGGATCTATCTATTCCAATTATGTTGGGTCTTTGAATTTTAAGATTTACTGCCTTGTGACTCTGCCTATTTATTTATAGTTGTATATTTTATCTATTGTGATGATTGTTTCAGTTTCTCATAGGTGTTAGATAAGTGCCGGGAATCTCCACCAACTGACTGGCCTGCGGCCGCGTATGTTCTTCTTGGTCGAGAAGATCTAGCTTTGTCACGTTTGACTCATTCCCGCAAATCAAAAGAAATTGAAACTCGATCCAATGTGAATTTAACATCTATGTCTGCGCCATACATGCTGCATTTGCATCCAGTGACAATTCCTTCCGCTGTTTCTGATACAACTGGAATAGAAAGTCCCAAGTTTGAGGATACGGATTCTGTTGATGGGTCCATGATGGATGGTATGGAACACATCTTCAACTCTAGCACTCAGTTGCGCTATGGTCGAGATTTACGATTGAATGAGGTCTGCCTGGGTCCTTAATCTGATCATTAACACTTCAATCATTCAACTTGTGACTGTTGACAACTAATTTATGATTCAGTATTATCGGCACATATGAATCTTTAGTAGAATTTAGCTGTAGGGTTGAAAGTCATTCTGATGTATGTTGTACGAAAGTTGTATTGCTCAATGGTTATCATTTAATTTTTAGTGACTGGGTTTTTACCCACTATTGTCAAATTGCGCTCAAGACACCTGACTGTGCTATGAATTTCAGTTTTCTGCGTTTTTACTGGCTACTTTGACTTGTACTAGGTTAGACGCATTTTGTGTTCTGCAAGACCTGTGGCTATCCAAACATCTGTTAATCCCAGTGCCTCTGATCAGGATATCCAGCAGGTACACTTTTCTTTTTCATTCTATTTGATTGTTGTACTAATATTTGATATATGTGTGTTATGGCTCTTAACTTTAATCATACAGACTGAAATGTGAAATATTAGTATCTGTTTGCTCCAAATACATCTGCAAGTGTCTTTAGAGAACATTTGCTGCATGGTTTGTGTTGAAACAATCATTTTTCCTCGTCTGCCTTTACTACTCTTGAATTTTAAACACCTACACATATATATTGTTGAGCTGAATGGAGGAGAACTGGGCAGTCTCATATAGTAGACGAATGGGAGAGATAGACGTAAAATGATGTGGACCAAAGTGGTCAATATGATTTGATATTGTGATAGTCATAGAAAGTTGCACCTCATGAAGGTTGAGTAGAGAAGAGGTTCCATGTGAACCTATCTATTTTGGATTTGAGGCTTGGTTGAGTTGACTCCAGAAATATTTTCTTGTAAATTTCTTGAATCCTAGAAATTTTAGCACTGTGATATTTGTTATTTTCATTTTAATCATGTGCATTGGCAATTAAGGGGACTTGGTACAATACACCAAATTAGGTTGGTTTTTATGAAGAGAGATTTTCCATGGCATCTAAAGCACACCTTGCAAGTAATTATTAGTGACTTGTATCTTTTGAACTGAAGCTCCTGATGTAAGGTTTGTAAATGTGTAGTGGACTTTGACTGTGAATTTCACTGAGACTTCTGAATCTCATGTTTCAATTGCTGCGATGTGTGTTGCTGTGGTGTCAGCATCTGACTGTCACACTTGTATCTAGTTTGTCATATCAACTTGTATGTGCTTAAGAAAATAAGCAATTTTATATGTTAAGCCTCACTTGATGAGATTCCTCTCTTCAGCAATTAGGTCTGCTAATGGCTTGTGATCTAGATGCCCTTATTGAATGTGAAGGAAGGAATTTGGAAGTGTTTTTTGACCACTGGCAATTGGTTGTGAAATGGTGATTAGATTCCTCATTTTGGTAACTTTATATATGCTAAATGCTTTATAGCCTAGATGTTATTTCAAAGAGCAAGGAGGCTATGAGAGAAATGCAATTGTGTTTTGAACCCAGGCAGTGGAAAGGAGGAGGTACAATTTTATTGGTTATTAACTGTGATTTATTAAGGGCCTGTTTGGGATTGAGTTTCCCAAAAGTGCTTTTCAACAAAATTTTTTATACTTTTTATAAAACTACTTTTAAGCAGAAGCAGGTAAATTGATGTTTTTCTTAGAAGTAGGTTTGAAAAAGCAGTTTATAAAAAATAATAAAAATCAATCAATTGAATCAAAAAATTTTAAAAGCGCTTTTTTAACTCTTAACAGCAATTCCAAACGCACCCTAAATATCAAGTGTTTGTCCTGCATTCTGCACTTCTTTTTTCCTTTATGTGCTTGTAAAGTTTCAAAGTTTATAATGATTAAATTCCTAGATTGATTGATTGATTTCCATACTATTGAATTTGTTTCAAATTCATATATCTTTGTAACAGGAGGCCTCAAAATGTTTAAATGAATCTTTTATTATTGTTTTACTTATGGTTCATTGGGTGGTAATGGTTGTGTCCTCTTATTATTCATTTGTTTTCTTCTTTTTACCTGCAAAGGCTCAATTGTGGCAACTGGCACAAAGGACTACTGCTCTTCCTTTGGGCCGTGGGGCATTTACTTTGGCAACAATATCTACTCTTTTAACCGAGGTATTCCTTTTCTATTTATTACTATTCATTTTATTTTTTTCCTTGATTTTCTCGTTTTAAATTTATTTATTGAACATGTAATTATTTTTCTTATGGAATTTATTTATTTATTTTCTTTTGCAGGCGTTCACTGTCCCCAAGCTTGTTTTAGCAGGTCGGCTGCCTGCACAACAAAATGCAACTGTACGTTCATGTTAGGTTCTTTATTTTCTTTCTTTTGCTACAGATGTTAAGTTCTAGAAATACCCTGTGACTTATGTCCTTGGGATTTTTATTTTATCATGATTGATTTTTTTCATTGCTTTTGATGAATATTGATTAGAGAACTTGTTGAAAATGCTAAACTACGCGGATTTTTTTAAAATTGATTTGAATTTGATTTCCTTCATGATATTTGTGTCTTTTTTAATATCTTTTTCCAATTTCCATTTTCTATTGGAGAACTATTCACTTTTTTTTTTTGCCTTTTTCTTTTTTGTTACTTTTCATTACTCAATATCTTGTGTTTATGTATTAGGATTTTATGAAAACGAAAGAGTTAAATGCTATAGACATCATATTTGAAGGTGTATGTTGTGTTTATGCATTAGGATTTTATGAAAACAAAAAATTTAAATGTTATAGACATCATAGTTGAAGGTGTAATGTTCTTGTGGTTAATCTTTTGTCTAAAACTATGGTGGTGGCCTCCATAGTGAGAGGCTGGTGGTGGACTGCAAAGTTGCTTGTGGCCTCCATGCATCTGAACTGAAAATTCCTCTCTTTTTTTTTTTTTTTTTTTTTTTTTGTGTTGCTTTTGTGGAACAGGCTAATTTTATATTGCTAAGTTCTCTTTGTGTCCTTGTAGCTGTTGTAGTCTTTTTCTTCTTTATTATTTTCAACTTGTTTTTTCTTTCCCCTTAGGATCTTTTGCTTGAATCTTCACCTTTTATCTATTTAGGTATCTGTTGCATCCTTTTTCTTTTGATAGGTTAATCTGGACCCCAGTATAAGGAATATACAAGAGCTTAGATCTTGGCCAGAGTTTCACAATGCTGTTGCTGCTGGACTAAAGCTGGCCCCTCTTCAGGTTAAATCATATGTTATTTTTTACCTAGTGCTGTGAAAATTTTGGCGCATCATGCAATATTCCATCTTTTGACAAAATTATGCTACAGTAAAGAGTGTTGCTTCATATACTTCAATTTTCCAGTAGATCATAATTGCCTAAGCAAATTGGGATACTAAGTGAGGTTTATCTTTTATTTTAGTGGTCCTAATTTGAGATTTATGTTTATTTTATCTCCCTTATAAGCCCTACTACCAGTATGTACTATGGAAAATAGAATTTTCTTAAATCATTTGTTATACCTTTTACTCTTTTATGTTCAGGGAAAAGTGTCAAGAACATGGATTATATATAACAAACCTGAGGAGCCAAATGTGACTCATGCTGGACTTCTCCTTGCTTTAGGATTACATGGATATCTGCGTGTTTTGATTATTACCGACATATACACATACTTCACACAGGTTTGTGCCCCATCCCCCAACCTCCTCTTTTGGTTATTACTGACATATACACATATTTGACACAGGTTTGTGCCCCATCCCCCAGCCTCCTCTTTGTTACTTTTCTTTTCTTTCTTCTTCTTTTTTATTTATAAATTTCTTTTCCTTTTAGTTCTCTTCATTCCCAGGCTTCTTCTGTGATTAGCAATTGAGAAGAGTAGTATTAACATTTTGTTTTATAAGGTGTCTTTAAATTTTTTTCCTACATGCATTTTGGAAAAGCTCCACTTTTGGGCGGGGAGAGAGAGAGAGAGCTTATATATTTTTAACTTGCTTTGTGAAATAGGATTTTAATCACAAAAGGGTCTGCCATTTGCTATTTTTTTTTTCCTTTTCTGAATCATCCCTTTATGTGTTTCTTTGTTCTTTGAGTATCTCCTGCTTTCTTGGCTCTTCATTTTGATAGGAACATGAGAGCACTACTGTGGGATTAATGCTTGGCCTGGCTGCTTCTTATAGGGGCACAATGCAACCTGCAATATCAAAGGTTGTATTGCTGATACCTCATTCTTCTTCTGCTGCAGCAACTTTTGCCATTGTTTTGCTGAAATCTTCTAGTCTTTCTGTTTTGGAGGATTTGACAAATTGTTCTTTTCCATATCCTTTAATTCACTGAACTGAACTACTGCTGCTATTTGGGCAGTCACTTTATGTGCACATACCTGCTTGGCATTCTTCTTCATTTCCAGAGTTGGAATTACCAACCCTTCTTCAGGTATGTATCATTGAGCTGCTTGTACACACACATGCATGCATGCATGCATGCATGTATATCTTTGTTTCTTGGGAGATTATTGGATAACCTGATTCACGTGGAAATAGTACACCTCCATAATTTAAGGTAGGATCCACCTGATTGTCAGTGCAAGTGCACTATCTTTATATGGACCGGACCGGGTGCACGGAATAATTTCCCATGTTTCTTGTGTCAGACTATCAAAGTTCGATTATTTTCTGAAAAAACACCAATCGGACATGATGATGCACCAATTAATATGTATGAATTTGTGATGATAAATGTCTTAATTCTTTCTACATCCAGTATAAGCACTCAAAACCATATTCCCTAGTGTTTCTACCTACAACATCTCACAGCTTCTACATGAAGCATTTAGCTTGCACCTGAATAATTCTTTCTTAATATATTTATTTTTGATAGTGTCGTGGGTAATATATAAATGTCACTGTAATGGAGTTGACTCATCATAGTTACCATATTTGCTAGCACATGTTGCAACATTGTTTCTGAAATAATCAATTAGCTTAGCCATGGAAAGAGAAGGGGGGAAAAGAAAAGCTACAGAGATCATTTAGTGGAATTTCAAATTTTGATATTGACCTTGTGCTCTCTTTTGTTTTCCAGTCAGCAGCGTTACTATCAGTTGGGCTTCTTTATGAAGGATCAGTGCATCCACAAACAATGCAGATTCTTTTGGTAATTTCCCCTCTGTTGCTGTGGTAGTTGATCCAGTTTTTAGCCCGTTAAAATTTTTACTTTCCTACTTGATATGGTAGAGAAACATCATTTTATTTTCATTGTGCTGGAAAATAAGGATGATGTTTGCTGATGCATATATAATTGCTGAACAACAGAAAATTGATGATTCCATGTTTACTCCTGTAGTCGGCTGAGTTTTTTAGCTTGCTTTTATTTTTTTCCTGATGCTTGTTCCTCGTAACTACCTCTTATTGGTCTTTACTGAAATGATTGAATAATTTGTATACTGATTGTAAACTTGTAATAGGTGTAAATGGTTCAAGTTTCTTGCATGTTTTTGTTAGATGTTCTAGCTTAGGGTCTTGGTAAGTGACTGGCTTTCATTGCTGGATCATTGATGATACCACCATTAAACTGCGTTTCTTGTGAATATACATAATCGATGTACGTATATGCTTGCTTGCTCCTTTTCAGGTGATATGTTGCCAGTCCGTGTGCAAGATCATTTGTTAATCTTTTTGAGGGTTATGGTTATTGTACATTATTCCCTAATTGAAACTACCAGTGGTATAAGTTATTTTAGATATGTGTAGTACTGTGATGTGTTGTTTCAGGTTCTGTATGAGATTCTTCATGATGTCTTATCATTGATATCGACATTAAACTGTGTTTCGGGATGTCTTATGTTCTGATTGTTTGGGATGGTGTATGTTTGATACCTTATGTAACTTAACTTTTCAGGGTGAAATGGGCCGTAGAAGTTCAGGTGATAATGTACTTGAAAGGGAGGGGTATGCTGTTTCTGCAGGCTTTGCATTGGGTCTTGTTTCATTGGGTGAGTGGATAATTCTAGCACTATCATAAAATTGGAAAGTTTTTTTATTTTTTATTTTTTATTTTTATTCTTAAATTATTTTGTGTTGATTGTGCTGTGCTAGGTCGAGGGGAAGATGCACTTGGTTTCATGGACAGTTTGGTTGATCGATTGTTCCACTACATTGGTGGCAAGGAAATTCATAATGTATGCTGCTGAATTATGTCTCAAAGATATCAGTGCTGTTCTGATACTGTTTGATTTCTCTGAATCACTTTTCTTTTTTCTCTGGACCAGGAAAGACCACTTTTCTTGACACCATCTACTAGTGAACACAATCGTGGTGTCGGGCAGGTTGGCTCAGCTGCTTTGCTCTGACAATCTAGCTTTCCATAATAGTAACCTTGTGTCTGAAACAACTATTTTAGCAATTCTCTTTATCCCCTTGTTCTGAGCAAATTTTCATGACACTGTTTCAACTTTGTCCCTGATGAGTTGTAGATGATGGATGGAACTGCAGTCAATGTTGATGTTACTGCACCTGGAGCTATAATTGCTCTTGCTCTAATGTTTTTGAAGGTATTTTAGTGTTGATGTTCTATAAACTTTTTTGCAACTATTGCCTAGCTAGTCTTAAACGCTAAGTTCTAAATGCAGATTTCCTGGAAATTTTCCAAGGGATCATTTTAAGATTTTATCGTGTTCCTTGTTTATTAACAGACTGAATCAGAATCTATTGTATCAAGACTTTCCACTCCTCAGACTCATTTTGATTTGCAATACGTGAGGCCTGACTTCATAATGCTTCGAGTCATTGCTCGGAACTTGATAATGTGGAGCAGGTAGTGCTAGTTATCTAAGTTAGTCCATTCATTTGATTTTGCTTTATAGCTAGACTTCAGTTCCAGTTTGGTCTGCTGGTTATGTCAGGGTGCATCCTTCCAAAGACTGGATTCTGTCCCAGATTCCTGAGATTGTCAAAAGTGGTGTTGAAGGCCTTAAGGACATTAGTGATATTGATGAAATGGATGTAGAAACCTTTGTTCAGGCATATGTTAATATAGTCGCCGGAGCATGTATTTCTCTAGGTATGTAATTGCTTTTGATTCCTGAAATATTTATTCTATTAATTGGTACTTCTACACTGATTATTATGTCATCTGGATTTCTTGAGTTAATTTCATCCATAGTTCTTGAACTTTCAACCCGCACATTATAGTCCTCAAACTTAATTTTCTTTCTTAAAAATCATTCAACTTTAATATAAATGCACATTAAAGTTCTTCTGTCAATTGTCTCAGTTAAAACTAATGGCTACTGAATGGGGAATCGCCACATAAGCATTTTTAAAATAAAAAAAATGCCACATCAGCTTATCCCTCTCTCTACTACGCATGGGCATCATCTTTCTTTTCTCTCTTTCAGTTTCACTTTTACTCGATTTTGACTTAAAAAAATATTGAGCTTTCCATTGAAGAGAGAGAACAATTAATGCCACATCAGCTTATTTCTCTCTCTACTATGCGCGGGCATCATCTTTCTCTTCTCTCTTTCACTTTCACTTTCACTTCTCTCACTCGTCTCTTTCAGTTTCACTTTCTTTCTCTCACTTTTACTCGATTTTGACTTAAAAAAATATTGAGCTTTCCATTGAAGAGAGAACAATAAACAACAAAAGGGAATTCTCATCTTAATTGATGTAAGGATCCAAGAACTCAGATTCGACTTTCACAGTTGGATCCAGACATGGAATTTTATTTTTGCTACCGTTGATGGATTTGAGGAAGACCATTAAATCTGCAATCCATTCAAGCCTTATTACTGTGCCTCCAAGCAGTGGTAATGTTGACCTAATATGTATCCAATCCAATTGGCTTTGTTGCTCCACATTTTTTGCCACCGTGATCGCTTGAAAAAATTGGGGAGATTGATATTTGTGGTGGCGTAGAGATATTTAGTGACTTCGTAGCCGTGGTGGGACATTTTTAATGAATCAAAAAATCTCCAGCGCATAAATCGGCAACTTTCACAGTATTTTAAATATGGGTTGTAATCAAAAGCATCATAGCAACTTGAGCCATTTTGCCGTATCGGATTAATTCGGATCTTAAAATTGGGTCTATTGGATCTAACAAATCGACCCAATCATCTTGGCAGTGTATTTCTCTCCAAGCATCAGCTAGTTTTCTCTCAGTTCCTTTGCTTGTTTCTTTTTTAGCTCTGTAATTATCATAGACAATGAAGACTCGCTTGTTTTGGATATAACTCGAGGTATGGTAATGGCTGGCGATTAGGTAATGAAATTTACAGTTTTTGATCGATTAAATAGTAAAGATAAATGGTTTTGGGATTGAAGAACGTCGTGCTGTCTAGAAGGAAGAAAGGTGTTTGATGGAGAAAGCGCCATTGATGAAAGCATTTTGAAGCTGTGAAATTGAAGGAAGAGGATGATAATTATTTAGAAGGTCCCAAATCCCAATGCTAAAAGTATTCAGTTATATAGATGGAAGTTTATGTTATTTTTAATAATACATGTGGTACATGTGAGTTGCTGATAGTCATGCGAGTTGTTGAATTAACTAAGATTCTAAAAATGCCATGTCAGCTTAATTTCATCGATGGATTTCAAAGAAAGAGAATCCAAAAATAGTGTAACGAACCACTTGTAGTAGAGAGTCATGAAGATGCTGATATGGCATTTTTTTAATTTAAAAATGCTTGCATGGCGAGAGCACTGTAGCTAGCCATTAGTTTTAGCTGGGAGAATTGATAGAAGGACTTTAATGTGCGTATATATCAAAGTTGAATGATTTTTAAGAAAGAAAATTGAGTTTGAGGACCATAATTTGTGTAGGTCAAAAGTTCGAGGACCATAGATGAAGTTAACTCTGATTTCTCGGTGGCACTAAATCTTTGTTTTTTTTTTTTTTTTTTTTTTCCCAATGTATTTAATTCTCAACAATATTATGTTAACTATGGGCAGGTTTGAGGTTTGCTGGTACAAAAGATGGAAACGTACAGGAATTACTCTATGAATATGCTGTTTACTTTCTAAACGAGGTTCTACATTCTGCATGTGTGATGGCACTGAATTGATATCTACCAGTATATTTAAAATTATCTATTCAAATTTTTGCAGATCAAGCCTGTTACTACTACAAGTGGAA
This sequence comes from Reutealis trisperma, assembly GCA_947687605.1. Lineage (NCBI taxonomy): Eukaryota > Viridiplantae > Streptophyta > Magnoliopsida > Malpighiales > Euphorbiaceae > Reutealis > Reutealis trisperma. The sequence goes on along the minus strand of CANTUT010000135.1, from coordinate 963,415 downwards.
ATACTTTTCCCAAGGGATTGTCTCGCTATGTTGACCGCGGCACATTGGAAATATGCCTTCACCTCATTGTTCTTTCCTTATCAGTGGTATGTGGAAGTTGGATATCAATATTACCACCTTAATTCTTTATGCCATTTGAAAAAGGCCCTCTTAAGTTTGTGGTGGTGATGTTCTGGGAGAGCAGGTTATGGCTGGTTCTGGACATCTACAAACATTTCGGTTGCTGAGATTTCTTCGGAGCCGTAATTCTGCAGATGGTCATGCGAATTATGGTATTCAAATGGCAGTAAGTTTCTCTTCAAGCAAAAATGAAATTTCCTAAATGAAAGTTATTTGTTGAATTAACATGATCTCCTGAGCTGTGTGAAAAGCTTGAGTAGCTTTTGGTGCTTTTGTAGTTCAAATTTACTTTCCGAGCTATTTGTATTTTCAAAACACTTTTAATTGTTTATGCAGTGTACCTGAGGACCTTTGAGTAGCTTTTGGCTTCCTACCTCTAAATTTCTTTTGCAGTCTTAGTTTTCAGTTTTTCATGCATGGAAGAAGCAAAATATATCTAGAAGATGCATTACTTCGAAATGTGTGATGCAAAATGAATTTCAGGTCATCATTGACCAGAAGATTAATCTGGTTTGTTGGCATCAGTGAGTAGGGATAAATTGTGAATTCATATAGGCTCTTACATGGAGTTGAATGACCCCATTTTCATTTTATACCTTAATAATAAAATCCAGTTGAGAACTAATTTACCTGAGTTAGCTCTCTCTCTCACTATATATATATATCTTTTTTTTTTTTTTTTTTTTTGGTGATTTTCTAGATGTAATTTTTGAAAATGTTTATGATGTCTTCAATTCTTCCTGGATTTTAGGTAAGCTTGGCAATTGGTTTCTTGTTTCTTGGGGGAGGAAAGCAGACATTTTCAACGAGCAATAGTTCTATTGCTTCTTTACTAATTACTCTTTACCCACGTTTGCCTACTGGACCAAATGATAATCGCTGCCACCTTCAGGTATGTGAAAATTCTGACCTAATGAGGCACCTCTTAGAAAGAGATGCTGCAAGAAACTACTTGCAATTTGTGAACAGAAAAAAGCACTGCAATGTCCTGTTTGAAGAGTTTCTATTGGTTTTGATGCTTAGAGAGTGGTCATGAATTGTCATTATGTTATTGGGATTTGTTGGAAAATATAATCCCACATAGGAAAAGCATAAGAATATAATGTGGAATATGTGGAGTAAATTGAGTCTTAGCACAAGCCAATTGGTTTTGTTTAAACTCCACTTATATGGCCATTAATATCATTTGGCTCAACACTCTTAAGACCCATGGAGTTTCTACATGGTATTAAAGCTGAAGATGGCTAATGCTGGATGATCCCGGGCTCGTATTTGAAGACTTGGAGTTTGGGCTAGCAAAGGAATTTAGACCCATTTGTTTACCTAGGGCCTTAAAAAGTAGCCCTAGGTGTGTTTGTGATAGACTTCCAAGAGTAGACCCATCTTTGGCAAGTGATAACTAGTTCAGGCCTAGTTGCACTTGAGGGGGAGTATTGGAAAGTATAATCCTACATGGGAAAAGCATAAAAATATAATGTGAAATATATGTGGAGTAGATTAGGCCTTAGCACAACCCAATTGATTTTGTGCAATGTGAGGTTCTAACTCCACTTTTATGACCATTGATATCATTTGGCCCAATATTGTCAAGGCCCATGGAGTTTCTACAGGACTGTTTTATCAAATTAAAGTAGTCTACTTCACCAATTGATAGAAATGAAGATGTCTGTTTACTTTTAGTTTAAATGGAAGGGATGTATCTCCTGTTCCTTCTATGTTGTCATACACTTTATAAGCTTATGGAGGTGAATTTTTCAGGCGTTTAGGCATTTATATGTCCTTGCAACAGAGGCTCGCTGGATTCAGACAGTTGATGTTGACAGTGGTCTACCTGTTTATGCCCCTCTTGAAGTTACTATTAAGGAAACTGAACATTATGCAGAAACAAGTTTTTGTGAAGTTACTCCTTGTATTTTGCCTGAACGTGCTGTTGTAAGTTCAAAGATCCAAATATAACTCTTTAAAATTTTTGAAATCAACTCTCTGTATCTGAAATGGGGCCTTTTCTTTAAAAGAAAAAAGATTTTGTCCTCCACCTTACTGGCGTTGCTTGGAGCAGATTCCTATATGTATAAAATGATGCAGGATTGCAATTAGTTATATTTCGGTATCAAATCTTCATGTTAGCATTTCTTAGGCTGATGAATTTTAATATGCTGGTTTCAGTTGAAGAGTTTACGCGTTTGTGGCCCTCGGTATTGGCCTCAAGTGTTGGAGCTTGTCCCTGAAGGTTGGTGCATGTTGCTTTATCTTTTCTTTCATGGTAGATTGTTTTAAAATTTTTAAAATAGTTTTTTTTTTTTTTTTTTTTTTTTTTTTTTTTTTAAACTTGTTGACAGATAAACCGTGGTGGAGTTTTGGGGACAAGAATGATCCATTCAATTCTGGTGTTCTCTATATCAAGCGAAAGGTTGGAGCTTGTTCGTACGTGGATGATCCCATAGGGCGCCAATCGCTGCTGTCACGGGCAATGCACAAGGTAATTTTTGTACTGTGCTTTACTACTAATTAACCCTTTCCTCGATTCATGCCTTGTTATGCAGCATATATATTCTTGATCAGGTTTTTGGTTTGACAAGTACAAGAGCATGTAATCCCATTGCTGGCGGAAAAAGTGGAATGGATGCTGTTTCAGTTGATCAGTTGGTCAGTACCTTCTCTTCTGATCCTAGCTTAATTGCCTTTGCACAACTCTGCTGTGATCCTTCCTGGAATATTAGGTGAGTGTAAAAAAATTTCCGTTCCATTTTTGTGCTATTTTATCTGTCTTTGTTCTGCAGCTTAATCACTTTTGACCCTTGGAGCACTGAAATCCTGCATGTAGTCGGATATCACACATGATGTCATAATTACTGGGGAATGAAGATGCTTATATTGGGATGATAAATAAATTATCAAAGAAAATATGATGGTCTAGTCTAGGGATATGAAGGTTAGAAAAAAACTAGGGATATGAAGGTTAGAAAAAAACCTATGTTATTTTTATTGTTGTGTTGTACATAAATAGCAGAAACTGGACAGGGAGATTTCTGAAGGTTAGGACTGTGCCTGAATTGCTCGTTCTAGGGCCTCCTTTTGGACCATCATGGCCTTTATTTCCATTTGGCAAGAGTTGAGGTTATTTCCATATGGCAAGAATTGAGGCCGATATTGATTGATTTGGAATTGCACTGTTGAAGAGTCCAGGTTATCTCAAGACAATACCTCCTATGTTGCGGGCTTAGATATAGCATTTAGGTTTCATTATCATTATAACTTTCCAGAAGTGTTGGAATGCTCATTATCTTAAATGTGGATAAAACTTAGTTCCATATGCATCTTGTATGCCCTAATTTAGTAATATTGATCTTGAGAAACAGTTGAAGGCATTTACTGCATTATTGTTTTAATGCCAAATGGGCTAATTTCTGTTCTTCTCTTTACAGCTGGGGTTTACCATTAATAAATAATCATCCAATTTGTTTGTAGATCTGATGTTGATTTCCAGGAATTCTGCCTGCAAGTATTATACGAGTGCATTAGCAAAGACAGACCCGCTCTTCTGCAGGTAATTACACAAGTCTCTGCAATGGTTCTTCAAAAACTCTCCTGCTGTCAATATGTATGTTTTTTTGACCAAATTATCTTGACATGAACCAAATCTTTTATCTTTTCAGTTGTTGTTCATATACTGGGTTTCTAAAGTTGATGGCATTTCTTGTTGTATTCAGTTACATATAATATTTCTAAATATTTTGCAGGTCTATTTGTCATTATATACTACTATTGGATCCATGGCTGACCAGGTTATTAGTGATACTTTTGTTTTTGGGGACTCTCTCGCTATTTCTAGTTTGAAGGTAATTTCTTTTCCCGTGCACTGTGTTTTATTGATAGAACTGAGTTATTTCCTTCAGGGTTTGATAGTGCATGCATTTTCAGTTGCTCTATAATCTAATTTGTTGCTAACAACAATGCCTCCTTTTGTTTTTCAATTAATTACCTGAATCTCCACTGCACATGATAGGGCATGTATGTCTGCTGTATGGTAGGTAGTGGTTAACAGACCATGTGTCCTATGGTTCTGAAGTAAAAAAGATAGCCAATGCTATTTTAACTGAAAATACATAAAGTTTGCATAGAATGCTATTTATATGATTCAAACTGGCTATGGAAAAGTCTCAAACTTTCTGTAGTTCTAAACTATATTGTGGCTTGGCTTAAAATAGTATGATTAGCTTTGGCATGAAGAAGCATGAAAACATTTCATGAACTTTTTTTTTTTTTTTTTGCATTACATCAATCTTAGGACATTAAGTCCATTTAGTTGGATCTTAAACTTTGTTTCTATCCTTTCAATTGAGCTCTTTTTTTTTTTTTTTTAAATGTTAAATTTATATAAAGGTTTCCATGGCATTAGATGGAAGGTCAAATGGTTAATGCTATGCAATTCCTCTGGACCAACAGCATAGACACTTCAGCTTCCATAGAACAGATATTTATATCGTTTTTCCTGCCATGTAAGAGACATAAAATTTCATGTGTTGGGACTGGGATGAGTAGAACATATGAAAGCTTGAGATCAATTTACTTGGTTAAGCTAGTAGGTGAAGAAATTTCATACACTAGATAGGAGACATCGTCATAGTACTCATGCCCCTTCATATGTGGGCCTAACCTAAATCATGCTTAACAAAATATACTTGACAAGTTCAACACCAAAAAAAAAAAGGAAAAAAAAAAATGAAAATGCTAAGTTAGCAGTAAGCTTTACAATGTTGAAGCTGTTAAAGGAAATGCTTCAATATATATATATATATATATATATATATAAGGCCATTGCTAAACCAGTACAAGCGTCAATATGTGTAGTCTGCAAAACAAGCTTGGATTATTCTCTGTGACAACACTAGTATGATGTTCTGATTGCAGCTTGCTCTAATTTACAACGAGGCTCTTCTGAGTGGAAGATTGAATACTTCAAGAGGTGGTGTTGTTCAATCTATATTTCTAGGGTCTCTTAGGAAGCAACTAGAAGAGCTCCTAACATTGTCAGGGGGATTGAAAAATGATTTGTGCAACTATTTGAATTCAGCAAGATGGCCAACACAAGGAAAGAACAATTCAGTACTTCTCTCATGGTATCTTCAATGGTTTGGAGTCCCATCTCCATCTGTGATCTGGATGGCAATGGAGAAAGTCAAGCCCAAGGTCTCATCATCATCCTTGGTTCCATTGTTGCATTTATTATTCCCAACTACTCACATAAATGCCATTGGTGAGATAGATAAGTTACTGTTTTCTTCCCAAGTCAGCAGATGAGGTCTGTGAAAAGAAGTGTATTGTTCTGTGCAATTTTGGTAACTTGTGAAATGCTGCTTTTTACAAATAGTTTACATTAGGTCTCAAGAGGTGTAAAAGGGGATTCTAGTTATATTTCTTGATAGCTTCTTTTGTGAAGCTCTTGTAAATGTAGTCAGTAGCTGCATCAGAATGTTTGCAGTGGAATGGATAGTGCTGGGTATCGGTCGGTTCGGTTTAATTTTTTTTAAAACCAACAAAATTGAAATTCTTTAAACTGGAAATTGAACCAAACCGAATAACAGAAAAATCGATTTTAAATTTTCCGTTTTTTCGAAATTATTTTCAGTTTGTAAGTTCGGTTTTCGGTTATGGGCCAATGGGCTGGCCCATCAAAAATTATATAGTAAATATTTAATGAACATTTTATTTAATAGAATAGCTTAACTATTACAGTAAAAAAATAAATTAATAACTTGTTACAAAATTAAAACTAACTATATTTGTAAACCATAACTAGTACAAAAATTACAATCTCCTAACCAATTTATAGCAAAAAATTACAATATATTTGTAAGAAAAAAAAATTATGATGGAAGATATAAAAGGCTGCTTCCTTAAAAATTGCAATTTTCTAACCAAGTCATAGCCAAAAATTACAATATAATTGTAAGAACAAAAAAATTATGATGGAAGATATAAAAGGTAGCTTTCATCTAAATTTAGTTTCAAATTTCTACACATATTAACAGCAAGAACAAAAAAAAGACCCTGTATAAAACAAGAAAAATAAGTTAGATTATGTCATGATAAATAGAATTAAAAAAATATGGTTAGTGGGCTCAGAATATTTTTCTCAAATCACATAAGAACATGGTCAAATTCTATTTGGACTGCATCATTGAATTTTAAAATGTTCAAAAATATTATAACACAAATAAATCTAACATAGGCATTTTTAATAATTTAGAGGTGGAAGCTTCCTCATAGCCCAATAAGAAATGCAAAAATACAAATGAATGCAATGAAATTAATAAGATATAAAATGAATGCAAATGAATAAGTAAAAACTTAGCTCTACATTGTGCATAGCCTACCATAGTTGCACCTGCTCATTGCAATTATATCAAACAAACTAGCAGTATATTATCACCATACTTATTCAAATACAATTAACATAGCACTGCATCCTCACATGATTGGCATGTGGCATCAAAATTGCAGAGAGAAGATAGCAAGCAATCACACAAGAAATAGCATGAAAAAATAAATGAAGGAAGGAAACAAAACCATTAAAGCAACAGGTTAGTGTTGTAAAATCAGAGAGTTAGTTGCTTTCAACCACAGAATGCCCTAATCCAACATTAGGTAATTCTACATAACAAAATCAACCAACTATCAATGAAACAGTAGAGTTTACATATCAAATAAGCAACATAGTTTAATATGCTTCCACCTTTTTCAATTTCTTCATGTTCATCCAATGACTCCTCAATAATTAGAGGTTGATTGGATAGCTTAATCCAGTCCTGTGCACAAAACAAACCTTCCACAATCCTAGGGGTTAGTGAACTCCTAAAGCAATTAAGTACCCTACCCCCAGTGCTGAAAGCACTCTCAGAAACAATAGTAGAAATAGGGACAGCAAGAACATCCCTAGCTAATTTTGAAAGAATAGGGAATCTTTCAGAATAAATTTTCCACCATCTCAGAATATCTAGTTTTTCCTCGGTTTCAAGAAGTGATTCACTTAAATAAATATCAAGTTTTGTTTGTTTGCTTCCACTCATTCCCTTTTCTAACTTGTGTTGCTTGAATCTAGATTTAAGAATGGACATTGGTTTAGGGTTAGAGGATTCAGAATTTGATTTGAAAGAGGTGACAGTGCTTTGTGAATCAGATTGAGAGGACACAGGTTGTAAGGAGGCATACATGGACTCATTTCATTAAACAGAATTTTCAATTGATTTTTTATTTTATCACTTAAGCTCCCACCCAACTCATTCCCATACATTTGAGGAAGGGTATAATCCAAGTATTCCAACTTCTCTCTAAGATCAAGGACACTTGCAAAGAATATCAATTTGTTCATTTTTTCAGGGTCCCCCAATATTTATCATACTTAGACTTCATGTTTCTACCCAAGATTGCAACATCAATATCAGGGGAAGTACACATTTCTTTTAACATACAGAATACATCAGAAATTTTAGCAAAGAATGAATTTGCAGTCACATATAAAGAACCAGATATTTTGTTTGTTAAATCATAAAAATTTTTCAAAGTTTCAGAAAGTTTTTTACAAGCAGCAAAGTTTAATCAGGAACACCACTAGTTCCTAAATCAGCAGACAAACTAGACTCTTGTTCATCATACCTCTTAAACACTTTCTCATACTCAATTGCAACAGCAAGCATCAAATAAGTGCTATTCCACCTAATGGGCACATCTAGACACAAGGACTGTTTACATTGCACAACAAGTAAATCACGTATTTTCCTAAATTTTCTCAACCTGATAGGGGAATTTCTAATATGTCTCACAGCATCCCTAACTTTTTTTTTATAGATTGGCTCACATCTTTTAACCCCTCAATAACAACAAGATTAATTATATATGCAATGCATCTCATATGTAAATATTGGCAGTTTAATATGCTTCCACCCTAATTTTGTATTCTTTTTTTAAGAAAAGTAATTGCAGTATCATTAGATGAGGCATTATCAACAGTTATAGTGAATATATTGTTAAGGCCCCACTCTAATAAGCAAGTCTCAATGGCCTTACCTATATATTCACCCCTATGACTAGAAACAGAAATAAAGGACAATTTTTTTATGGAGCCTCCACTCATCATCTATAAAATGTACAGTTATGCACATGTAATTGATTTTTTGAATGCTAGTCCAGATATCAGTAGTCAAACTTACTTTTTGACAATGACTCTTTAAAAAAGATTTGAGTTTGGACCTTTCAGATACATATAAATTATAACAGTCCCTCGTCACAGTCCTTTTAGATGGTATTTTAAACCTAGAGCAAGCTGTATTCATTAATTTTCTAAACCCCAACCCCTCTACAAACCTAAATGGGAGCTCATCAACTATAATCATAAATGCAATAGCCTCCCTAATTGCATCCTAATCAAACTTCCATGTCCCTAGTGTGCCTACAGCCTGTGACCCCTCAATCTCATTTAAAGGTTCAGTTTCAGAAGTAGGTTGAAGAGTTAAAAGGGACTGTCTAACATGTTTGCTAGCGGGGGTTTTTAAATAATTAAGCATGTGATTTCTAAGACTAGAAGTTCCATTAACTTTGGAATCACAATTATAAATCTTGGGATAGTATATACATTTATTTTGAATAATTTTACCCTTAGAAGAATAAATCTTACTGAAGTGGTCCCACACAGACTTAGTTTCCATTTGCTTCCTCTTTTTCTTAGCAAGTTGTGGTGGGGAAGCAACAATTGCTTCTTGATGTTGGCCAGTTGCTTCCACCATATTGGCCTTACTTTGAGACTAAGCAAGATTGCTTCCACCAAGGGATAGACTGGATACATTAACATTGCTGCCAATGGATCCAGTCCCTTCAGTATTATCATTTGTCATCTAAAATAGAAATGAGATATAAAGATAATTAGTCATAGAATGTTCATACAACATAGTAAATTAAAAATTTAAAACAACAAAAATAGAATCACATATTGGGATTAGTAATTTACCTTAAAGCAACAGCTTGAATGGAAATTACCACAACCAAGTCCACAGATGATTAAGAACCTGCAAAACATAAAACATAATTAAAACAAAATAATTAAAAAAAAAAACCAAATAACTTTAGCTCCAATACAAACTCACCTTTATCTCAACTAAGTCTCATAGACAAAGAGTGATAGTCTGTTCCCTTCCTTTACTTGAATTTGGTAAATTATATAATAGAAGAATAAACAAAAAAAGAAAAAATATAGTTACTGTAAGATAAATATTAATATGATATATTAAAAGTAATTAGAATTAAAACATTATTATTACAAATAATTAAATAACTAAATAGGTTTAATTAAAAAGTAATTAATAATTATAATTGAATAATTACAAATTAAAAAGTAATTAATAAATAATAAATAAATAAATAAATAAACTAAAAAAATAAATTAGTAATTTATAGAAAATAAATGTGTTAAAAAAAATTAAATTAAAATATTTTTAAAATTTAGAGTATTAGAAATTATCATTTAATAAGATTTTTAAGTTTAATAAAAAATGAATTTTTTTTTGAAAAATCCCCAAATTATCAAAACCCTAATTCCCTAAATGTAAAATTGGAGAAATTTGATTCAAAATCTCACATGATTTTCGAGATCAGATTTCAATGCTTTGTTGATCAAAGCTTCCACCATATTCATATATATTAAGATCCTTGCATGCAAAGGATAAATAATTGCAGATCATTAGTGAAAATGTGAAATCAAAGGAAATCATCAAAATAATCTCTGAAAATGTAAGAAATATAGAACGAACAAGTAGTAGATTTTTACCCTTTCTTTTTTTTTTTTTTTCCTTTTTTGACCAGATCACAAAAGAACAGAGCATAAGAGAGCCAGATCCTTATATGCACTGAAAAAAATATCATAGATCATTAGTAATACAAAAAAAAAAAAAAAAAGTTCAACAGAAAACTTAAAAATAAAAATAAATCAAAAAAAGGACAAGATATTTACCTGAAAATCATCACTTATGCATATAGAGATTCAGACGAGATGATACTTCTCCAAAAGCGAGAGGATTTTAGAGGAAAAGAGAAGGATTTATCCAAAAACTCACACAAGATGAGATTTTACCAAAAACGAGAGGATTTCAAACAAAAGGAGAAAAGATTTCTCCAGAAAACTAGAGGATTTTAGAGAGAAATGCTTTGAAAATGAAGGGTTTTCACCGTTTCAGTGTGAGGAAGATAGGAGGTTTCAGAGAGGAACGAGAGTAGAGAGAGAGGGGGGAAGATTTTAGAGAGAGGCTGCCTAAAGAAAAAGGAGAGTTAGGTTTAAGGTGTCAGTTTATGAAGCTTATATATGATCTCAAAACGGCAGCATTTTATGCTAGGGTTAAAGGGAACAAATAATTCCGGCAATTCGGTCGGTTCGGTTAACTAATTTCTAAAACCGAATCGATTTCCATTAACTGAAATTTTTTAAATATAGAACCGAACCGACTTGCATTACTTAAATGAACTGTTTCGTATTTGAAATTCGGTTCGGTCCGATTCAAATATTTGGTCCGGTTCGATTATGCCCAGCCCTAGGAATGGAAGTCTTAACAGTATGGAGCCTTGTGCATTTAGAAGCGATTGCATCAGTCTTCAAGCTAAGCTTACTGAAGACTTACCTTTGGGCGAGTGGCATTGCCCTTCTACTTCATTTAGGTTAGATATAAATGTAAGGTGTCATTAGTGGTTTTTTTGTTTTTGTTTTTTTTTTTTTTTAAAAAAAAAAAAAAAAAAAGGAGGAAAAGGTGCTTATCAGTTAAATGCTGGCATATGATTACATATTTTCATGATACTATACAATTACGATGCTCCACTCTTGTTCGAAAAGAGGGGATAAAAAACATTGAAGTGGAGAAGTTTGGAGTCAAGGATGTGCCATGATCTGTGCATAGAGCAATTCATTCCAGGCATCAGGCACTCCAGGGAGACACCAATGAAGACAATCTGCGTACATGGCTGGCTTAGACTTCTGCTCCGGTGTCAGTAATTTATCACCTTGATTACTGAAAAACTCCTATATGTCCATCTGTCCTGAATTCCGAGAGGGTGGTTATGTTGAGAAGGTGCACTGGTATTTTCATCGATCGAGTCACATTAGCAGCAATTGCGAAAATTTGCCAGTCGGTGCCCAAATCTAATTGCATGGACGTGTTCATAACTGGGATAGTCTCATTTGCACAATTAATCCCATTATGGTTGTTCCAGCCTGAGCTCCTATATCATTTTGCACCCAAGATGTTGATATCAAAGTAATATCTAAAAAAAACCTAATATCGGTATTTTAACATGTCATGAGCAGTTAGATGATTAATATCAGTAATGTTGAGGAGATGGACTGCCAAAGAAAATAGAGGTATATCAGTGTTATCTTCTACTTTGCTTTCTTGATCATTATTGATAATGTTATAATCCTTGAGAGTTTCTTGAATTGTTGAGACTTTTGAATTGAATGGTTCTTCATGGTGACTATTAGTGCTAGTAGGTATTAAAATTTTGAAGGAAATAAAATTGAAATTAATATTATCATTAGACAAAATGCATCCAAAGAAAAATGTCACAACAATTAAAATTGGAATGGAATAGAATTTCTGGCAGAGACCAACATGCTTCATTGTAATTGTTACTAAGCTGATGGATATATAAAACTTGGGATAATTTCAAGGCACTGTTCTTTATATAAGAGATTTAATTATTATTAAAGAATAAATTAAATTAAAATATTTAAAAAGTTTGCCTTCTTTTTTTCTCCATTTCTTGGATCATGTAAAAGTTGCCTGTGTGCAGGTGGGATACTTTAACTACTACCGATTCTTGCCAAGAGTTTTGGAATAATAATCTCAGATTTCTCGATATTATATTTTAACATTTGAATGAAAATCATAAATCAATTCTTTCATTTTTTTTTTTATTCATCTGATCACAATATCTTTAAGTCAACTTATATATCAACGAGATTAAATTTGTTTTCTGAATGAGCTCAAAGGCACAATTTCACACGCAATTTATGTATTCAAGAATTATTATTTCAAAAAATTAAATGCTGCTCAATATGAAAATAAGCAAATTTATTTATCAAATAAATTAATCTCTTTATTTTTTGAATTATGAGAAATTAGTGAGCTGAATTTCAGTTGATTTAAACAAAATAAAATTACTTTTTTTTTTTTTTATAAGGTTGATTATTTATGTGTATAGATTATTGGTAATTTATTAATCGCTGAAATTTGTAATTTATTAAATTAAGAGTATGCAATTTTTTTTTTTTTTAATATAAGATCAAGATTCATTCAACAATAAAAATATTACAACAGATCAAAAATAACTTTTCTGCTGGGGAGATGATTAACCAAAAATAAAAACATGTTAGTATAAGGATAAAAAACTATAAACTGTATAAACTAGTCTTGAAACTGTCAAGCTGAATCGACTTTTTGGTAATGAATGAAAAAACTCTTGGAACCATCGTTGTGGATTATTGAAGATTATCACTAAAAGTCTGATGTGGGTGCTAAAAAGATACCAGTTTAGCTGTGTAACAACCTCAAGCTCGATAATGGAGATAGTAGAACTAAGAGAAGAAGAAGAATGAGAGAGAGAAAGGAAAGAGAGAGAGAGAGAGAGAATAATGAGGGAATGATTATTGATTTGTTATAACAGAATGACTATCAGTTACAATCATTACTGCCTTTATACCGATTGACAACTGAGCAATTAGTTATAAGGGTTATTATTCCTTATATCTCATTACATTCCATTAATTGTTCTCATGCAATCCTTGCAATCTCACTCACTAACTATGACATTTCCTTGCCCTTCAACATCCTTGTCCTCAAGTATAAGCAATGGAAATAGTCCACAAAGAACAGCAACGTCCTCCCAAGTAGCTTCTTCTAGAGCAAAATTCACCCAATGCACTATTGTTTGAGGTATAGGCATATTATTCCTAGTAATTACTCGATAATTGAGAATAGCCACAGGTTCGACTAGAAATTCACCATCAAAATTTGTAGTAGGTAAGGAGGATTGCACAATATGACCATTACCAACCTATTTCTTTAACAAAGAAACGTGAAAAACTGGATGAATGTAGGCATTCACAGGTAATTTGAGGTGATAGGCCACGACACCAATCTTTTCTAGTACTTCATAAGGACCATAATACTTTGCAAACAGCTTCAAACAATGTCTCAGGACAACACTAGACTGTTGATATGGTTGTAATTTCAAGAAGACAAAATCACCCGCGACAAATGATCTATCCATTCTCCCTTTATTTGCATTTTGTTTCATTCAATGTTAGGCCAAAGAAAGATTCCTCCTCAATAGCTGAATTATATGCTCATGTTCAAACAAGAAGGAAGAAACACTATCGACAGTAGTGGGCGCAATATCAACCATATTTGAAAAATAGGGTAGGTCATACCCATAAAGAGCTTTGAAGGGAGACATTCCAATGCTACTGTGGAAAGTGGTATTATACCATCGTTGAGCCATTGCCAACCACTTCATCCATTGTGACGGCTTCTGAAAACACATACAACGTAAATAAGTCTCTAGACAACGATTGAGTCGCTCCGTTTGCCCATTACTTTAAGGATGATAGGCGATACTATGAGCTAGTTGAGTACCCAAGGATCAAAAGAGCTCCTGCCAAAAATTGCTTGTGAAGATTTTATCACGATCAGAGACTATGGTATGTGGTAAACCATGCAGCTTATATATATTCTCAAGGAACACAGTAGCAACTTTGATGGCGTTGAAAGGATGAGTAAGGGCGAGAAAGTGTCCATACTTGGTAAAACGATCAACAATAACCAAGATGGTGTTTTTGCCTTGAGATTTAGGAAGCTTTTCTATAAAATCCATCGAGATATGGCTCCATGCTTGAGAAGGTATGGCCAATGGTTGAAGGAGACCAAGATAAGGAACACCCTCTGTTTTGCAACGCTGACAGATATCGTACTTTTGAATCCAATTAATAAATGCCTTCTTTATACCTATCCAATAAAAAGAGTGACAGCCCACTCTTGTGTTGGTTTAATACTAGAATGACCACCAATAGATGAATCATGAGCCACCTACAATAATTTCTCTTGCAAGATCCCACATAAATTCTCCCTTTATAGTGCAAAATACCATTAACCAAAGTAAAATTCAATTTTGCATTGGAATCAATGGATAACATAGTGAGCATCTCTTTAGCAAAAGGATCAGAATCATAGCTTGAAAGCACCTCTTGCATCCAGAGAGGAGTCATTGCTAAAATAGCATAAGTAGAAGCAAACAAAGAAGAGCCTTCTCCATCAATAAGTTGCCTGCTCAATGTGTCCGCCACTTTGTTATCCATGCCCTTTCTATACTGAATTGAATAATCCCGCCCAAGAAGTTTAATAATGTCTTTTTGTTGGACATATGTATGCAACTGCTGCTCTAGCAAGAACTTGATACTCTCATAGTTTGTGCAAATAATAAAATGATTATGCTCCAGATAATGCTGCCATTTAGTGACAGCTAGGATGATTGCAAGTAATTCCTTCTAATAGATAGACAAGGACTGATTTCGCTTATTAAGGCATTTGCTAAGAAAAGCAATTGGCCTACCCGCATACATTAATACCACTCCAATACCTTTGGAAGAAGCATCATTATTTAAGACAAAAGGTTGGGTGAAATCAGGAAGCGCCGAAACTGGAGTTGAACACATAAGTTGTTTGAGAGTAGTAAAAGCTTCCTCTTCTTCAGAATTCCATAAGAATTTGTCAGTACATAGCAAGGCAGTCAAAGGTTTAGTTATCACCCCATATCCTTTAATAAACTTGCGATAATATCTCGTCAATCCCAAGAAGCCTCGCAATGCTTTAATAGTAGCAGGTCTGGGCCATTGAAGCATAGCCTGAATTTTACTTGGGTCCGTACTAACTCCCTTGACATTTATGATATGACCCAAATAGTCAATCTATGTTTGTCCAAACGAGCACTTTGATTTCTTTGCAAATAATGTGTTGGAAATCAAAATGTGGAAAGTGATTTCCAAATGCTATAAGTGCAAATCCCAGTTGGAGCTATAAACTAATATGTCATAAAAAAACATCAATATGAACTTATACAAGAAGGGAGCAAATATATTATTCATAAGAGATTGAAAAGTTGTTGGGGCATTTATGAGTCCAAACGACATAACCTTAAACTCAAAATGGCCATGGTGAGGTTTGAAAGCCGTTTTATGCACATCCTCTAGTTTCATTCGAATTTGATGATAACTGGCACACAAATTAATTTTAGAAAAAAATTGAGCTCCATGTAATTCATCTAATAAATCTTCAATGATAGGAATGGGAAATTTATCTTTTACTATGATGGCATTTAATTGACAGTAATCCATGCAAAATCTCCAAGTACCGTCCTTCTTTTTGACTAGCAAAACAAGGGATGAGAAAGGACTATGGCTAGGCTGGATAAGTGAGGAATTCAACATATCAGACACTTATTTCTCAATTTCATCCTTCTAAAAATGATTATATCTATAGGGTCGTAAATTGATAGGGTTGGAATCAGGTTTCAAGGGAATAGCATGGCCATGTAAACGAGAAGGTAGAAGTGAGTTAGGTATATGAAAAACAGGGTCATAGAAGGCTAAAAGATCAATTAGTTGCTGCTGGTTAGAATGGCCATGAAAAGGAGCCATGGAAACCATGGGAGTACTACCAACTGAAAACAAATGCCCAGCAAAGTGATGCCATCCATATTTAAACCATTTCCTCAATTGGTTCCCTGACATTAGCTTTAAAAACCCTTCCTTAGGCCTTTAAGCTCAATTTGCTGACCCTCCTTCTTAAAAGAAGTAGAAGGAGAAAGGAAATCAAATAAAATTGGGCTATATATATCCTCCAAATTACAACAATCGAATGCTAAAAGAAAATTCATAATTCTGCATTGTCCACTGAAAATCTCCACATTGGGCCTTACTTGTCATTTTGTGGTTGTTAGCTACAGTAATGGAAAGAGTAAAAGTTCTCACCACTTTGGCATTAATTTCTTTGGCCATGTCAACATCCAAAAAACTATGGGTGCTGCCCTTATCGATAAGAATGACAATTGTTTTAGAGCTAATAAACCCTTTAATTTTCAATGTATTGGACGATGAACTACCATCCAAGGCTGCATTGAAATCTCAGCCTGTTACTCAACATCTTCAATCAAGGATGCAGGGTCATCATAGAGTCTTCTTGTTCAGCTTCAATAGTTAACAACTGCTTGGGCTTACAAATGTAGACAGGAAAAAATTTATCCCCACATTTAAAACATATACCAGTTGGTCTTAGTTTAAAATTTTGGTGTTAGAAGGTGTTTGGGTTATTTGATTTTGGTTTAATGTTTGTTGGTTCAGTGATTTGCTGGTTATAGGTTTGAGTATGATCTTGGTTTTGGTTGGCAACTGGTTGGTTAAAAGGTTTAACTGAATATGGTCTAGAATTGTAAACAACAGGTTGTTGTACTGGACAAGAGGCGAAGGTTTAATAGTAGCTTATTTTCTCAAAATGGCTGCAATACATTTCTCTTGAAGCTTTGCTTGTTCAAAAGCCTCTTGCAAGGAATTAGGCTTGAACATGTTTACCACAAAACCAAGCTCCTCATTTAACCCACTAATAAAGCTGGATATAAAATAAGATTCAGTAAGCCCAAGTATATGCTTCAACATGAGGGATTTTAATTCCTCAAAGTTTTCTTGATACAAAGTAACAGACCCTTCTTGATGTAATTTGTTAAATTCTTCCACGATTTCATATACTGAAAGTTCCCCAAACCGTTTACGAAGTTCCTCAAAAAAAAAAAAAAAAAAAAAAAATCCCAATTAACACAAGACTGTTGTGCTTGCCAACCTTGGAACCAATTATCTGACTTAGCATCAAGAAACAAGGGGGCTAGCTCCACCTTTTGTTCTTTCGGAACACCATAGACACAAAAATATTTTTGACATTTATGCACCCAATTCCTTAGGGGAAAATGACAAAAATATGCTAGTTAGAAATTTTATTTACCCATATATACCAGTTTTAAATTTATTTATCTATATATGCTACTTTTTGAATTTTCTGGGAGTGGGGACCACAAAACCAGAAGTCAAACTTCCGGTTTTGTGCGCAGTGCTGCGCGTGTGCAGGTGTGCAGAAAACCGGATGTTTGACATCCGGTTTTTTGCACACGTGGCAAGAAACCGGATGTCAAACATCCGGTTTCTGTTCTCCCTGCATGCAGAGTCCCATCTGCAGCAGAAAATCGGAACTCAAAGTTCCGGTTTTCTGCTGCAGATTCCCAGCCGTTAGATGCAATAAAATCTAACGGCTGGGGATAGAAGCTGGAAAATTTAAATACCCTCTCCAGCTTCCGAATTCTCACTGCCTTTCTTCTGTTTTCCTTCCTTCTTCAACCTCTCAAAATTCTGCCTGCTATTTTTTTTTTTTTTCAAAATACTTGTGAGCTGATCTTCCTGCTTAAAGGTATTAATTTTTTTAGAAATATAGTTATAATTAATTATGATAAATATTTATATATTATGATAAATAATTATAATATTTATTGATAATTTGTTATTTTCAGATTAAAATAAGAGTATTAGAAGATAATTTTAAACAAATTTGCTTCTTAAGAGGTAGGTTATTTAATTTTAATCTGTTTAGTTAAAACAGTGGAATAAATTTAATTTTTTATAGTTATTTAATTTGTTTGTTTGTAAAATTTGAGATAGTATATTTAATGATTTTGTTATTAATAATAGTTGTACATTATTATGTTTGTGGATATATTAAGTTTGATAATATTTAGTTTGTGTTTGAATATGTAATTTGATAGAATTAATTTTAAAAATTTGTTTAACTAATTTTTATAATGTTTGGAAAAAAAATTGGAATAATATAATAAAATAAAATTTTAGTTAAATTAATAATATTTAGTTTAAGTAATTTTTATGTTGTTAGAAAAAAAATATATTAAAATAAAATTTTGGTTATACTAATAATATCTATTTTGTGTATTTTGATAGAATTAATTTTAAAAATTTGTTTAACTAATTTTTACATTGTTAGGAAATTAAAAATATATTGAAAAAATATAATAAAATGAAAATTTTGGTTATGGAAATAATATATAGTTTGTTAAAATAGATAGAATTAATTTTAAAAATTTGTTAAAAAAAATATTGAAGAAATTTATATAATAAAATGAAAAATTCGGTTATGGAAATAATATATAGTTTGTTAAAATAGATAGAATTAATTTTAAAAATTTGTTTACCTAGAATTAATTAAAAAAAATATTGAAAAAATATAATAAAATGAAAAATTTGGTTATGGAAATAATATATAGTTTGTTAAAATAGATAGAATTAATTTTAAAAATTTGTTAAAAAAAATATTGAAAAAATATAATAAAATGAAAATTTTGGTTATGGAAATAATATATAGTTTGTTAAAATAGATAGAATTAATTTTAAAAATTTGTTTACCTAGAATTAATTAAAAAAATTTGTTTACCTAATTTTTACATTGTTGGCAAATAAAATAAAATATTAGAACAATAAAATAAAATAAAATTTTGGTTATGGCAATAATATCTATTTTGTGTATTTTGATAGAATTAATTTTAAAAATTTGTTTAACTAATTTTTACATTGTTAGGAAACTAAAAAAAAATATTGAAGAAATTTATATAATAAAATGAAAAATTTGGTTATGGAAATAATATATAGTTTGTTAAAATAGATAGAATTAATTTTAAAAATTTGTTAAAAAAAAAATTGAAAAAATATAATAAAATGAAAATTTTGATTATGGAAATAATATATAGTTTGTTAAAATAGATAGAATTAATTTTAAAAATTTGTTAAAAAAAATTGAAAAAATATAATAAAATGAAAATTTTGGTTATGGAAATAATATATAGTTTGTTAAAATAGATAGAATTAATTTTAAAAATTTGTTTACCTAGAATTAATTATAAAAATTTGTTTACCTAATTTTTACATTGTTGGCAATTAAAATAAATATTGGAACAATAAAATAAAATAAAATTTTGGTTATGGCAATAATATCTATTTTGTGTATTTTGATAAAATTAATTTTAAAAATTTGTTTAACTAATTTTTACATTGTTAGGAAACTAAAAAAAAAATATTGAAGAAATTTATATAATAAAATGAAAAATTTGGTTATGGAAATAATATATAGTTTGTTAAAATAGATAGAATTAATTTTAAAAATTTGTTAAAAAAAATATTGAAAAAATATAATAAAATGAAAATTTTTGTTATGGAAATAATATATAGTTTGTTAAAATAGATAGAATTAATTTCAAAAATTTGTTTACCTAGTATTAATTATAAAAATTTGTTTACCTAATTTTTACATTGTTGGCAAATAAAATAAAATATTGGAACAATAAAATAAAATAAAATTTTGGTTATGGCAATAATATCTATTTTGTGTATTTTGATAGAATTAATTTTAAAAATTTGTTTAACTAATTTTTACATTGTTAGGAAACTAAAAAAAAATATTGAAGAAATTTATATAATAAAATGAAAAATTTGGTTATGGAAATAATATATAGTTTGTTAAAATAGATAGAATTAATTTTAAAAATTTGTTAAAAAAAATATTGAAAAAATATAATAAAATGAAAATTTTGGTTATGGAAATAATATATAGTTTGTTAAAATAGATAGAATTAATTTTAAAAATTTGTTAAAAAAATATTGAAAAAATATAATAAAATGAAAATTGTGGTTATGGAAATAATATATAGTTTGTTAAAATAGATAGAATTAATTTTAAAAATTTGTTAAAATAAATATTGAAAAAATATAATAAAATGAAAATTTTGGTTATGGAAATAATATATAGTTTGTTAAAATAGATAGAATTAATTTTAAAAATTTGTTTACCTAGAATTAATTATAAAAATTTGTTTACCTAATTTTTAAGTTTTTAGCAAATAAAATAAAATATTGGAACAATAAAATAAAATAAAATTTTGGTTATAGCAATAATATCTATTTTGTGTATTTTGATAGAATTAATTTTAAAAATTTGTTTAACTAATTTTTACATTGTTAGGAAACAAAAAAAAAATATTGAAAAAATATAATAAAATGAAAAATTTGGTTATGGAAATAATATATAGTTTGTTAAAATAGATACAATTATTTATCAAAATTTTTTTACCTAATTTTTACATTGTTAGGAAATATAAAAAATATTGGAACAATATAATAAAAAAAAATTGGTTATTGCAATAATACCTAGTTTGTCTATTTTGATAGAATTAATTTTAAAATTTTGTTTAACTAATTTTTACATTATTAGAAAAAAAAATATTGAAAAAATATAATAAAAAAAAATTTCGGTTATCGCCATAATATCTATTTGTGTAATTTGATAGAATTAATTTAAAAAATTTATTTAACTAATTTTGACGCTGTTATAAATAAAATATATAATTAATTTTAAAAATTTTGTTTAACTAATTTTTACATTATTAGAAAAAAATATTGAAAAAATATAATAAAATAAAAATTTCGGTTATGGCCATAATATCTATTTTGTGTAATTTGATAGAATTAATTTAAAAAAAATTGTTTAACTATTTTTTATGTTGTTAGAAATAAAAATATATAATTAATTTTAAAAATTTGTTTAACTAATTTGTATATTGTTAGGAAATAAAAAAATATTGAAAAAATAGAATAAAATAAAAAATTTGGTTATAGCAATAATATCTAGTTTGTGTAATTTGATATAATTAATTTTAAAAATTTATTTAACTAATTTTAGGATTATTAATTATTTTATTAATATGGAAAAAATGGAGACATGGTGTGGATATAAAATAATTATTATAATGAAAAAAATATAATAAGAAAATTATCAAAACTTTGTTGCTAAAGTCTAATATCTAAATTACAAATTGTAAATTCTAATAGATGAACTGATACACAATCACTTTATGAATGAATGTGTTATTTAAATAAATTTTATTAATTTTATTATAATGTATTATTATAACTAATAATATTGATTAATATTTTTCAATTAAATTATATATAATGTGTATAGTTATGGCTGGACTGACATCAATTTGCTTTTATTGGTCTGGCGAAGTGATACAAAATATGAACTATGGGGTTGATTATAGAAATGGGCAATCCAATGTACTCCAAGTTCCTCCTATTACAAAAATGGTTGAGTTGCTTCGGGTAATTTACATTGCCACAGCAATTGACATAGAAAATTGCTTTGTTAAATCAATACTATTTAGAAATCCTGTCAGAGGACCATATGGGTTTATGTTCCAAGCAGTGAACATATGTGATGACAATGGTGTAGAACGAATGTTCGAACAAATAGAGTATTTGAAAGGGTATTTCAATTTTTTTGAGGTGTATGTTGAGATTGCTGCAAGGCAATCAACTGATGACGTGAATGAGGAAAATGTGGATGGTTCCCCTGATAGGGATGGGGATGAACAAAATGAAGATATATGTGAGTCTGCTGAGGATGTAAGGGCTATTGTTCAATATGATTATGAGGAAGGAGATGCTGTTGACGAAGATAACAATGAAGATGCACCATCGGGGTCTGATGAAAGCGATGAAAATATGTTAGATGATTCAGCCGATTCTGACTCTGATCACTATGGTTGTGAGGGGGAGACACCCAGTGTAAGTGATCATGCACTAATGAATGTACCATCTGCATGTTTTCAGTACAATCCCAATGAGAGTGTAGATTTCGCAGCAATGCGAGTGCAAGTAGATACAGATGAAAATCTGGTAGATATTGAAGATGGCTTATACAAGGGAATGCTATTTAGCAGCAGAGATGAATGTAGGCTTGCAATCCAAAATAATTATGAGTTTAGTGTAAAAGAATCGAGGATTGATACTTTTGTTTGGTGTTGCAAGAAAAAATCAAGTGGTTGCAATTAGCGAGTGCGTGCTAGGCAGTTGCGGGATGACAGTCAGTGGAAGATAACACAATATGATGCACCACATACCTGTCTCAACCCAAGTGTGACACAAGATCACAAACATTTAACTGCAGAGCTAATTGCTAATCGTGTGGAGATCCTAGTTAAAGAGCAGCCATCAATAAAGATCAAAGTTTTACAGGTGCATTTACAAGATCTATTAGGTCATGAACCAAGCTATAGGAAGACATGGTTAGGCAAGCAGCTTGTAATTGAAAAATTATTTGGAGATTGGGATGAGTCCTTTACTCATCTTCAGCGGTGGATGGAGCAGGCACAAGCATCCAATCCTGGTTCAAAATATGTTCTTCATGTTGAACCATCAAGTGGCATATTTGAACGCATATTTTGGTGCTTTAAACCATGTGTCAAAGGAATGAAACATTGTAGGCCTGCTCTTATAGTTGATGGTACTTTTCTCTATGGAAAGTACAAAGCTGTCTTGTTATGTGTATCGGTATTAGACGGAAATAATCATATTCTTCCTGTAGCATTTGCTGTTGTTCAATCAGAGAATAACTACAACTGGAATTGGTTCATGACGTGTATTCGGGCTTATGTCACCGATAACAGAGAGTTGTATGTGATATCTGATCGCCATAAAGGGATAATCAATGCAATGAAAAACGATTTGTGGAAAATGTGTCCACATCGTTATTGCATACGCCATGTGGTCAGTAACTACAACACAACTTTCAAAAATCCTAGAATGAAAAAAATGATACAAGCTGCTAGTATGTCACATTCTCTCATTCATTAAATATTTTTAAATTGTATGTCAATTATATTTATTAAAATAATTTTTTTTTCATAAGCTTACGAGATACAAAAGAGGAAATTCGCCATAATCCGAAAGGAGATTACAAAATTGGATAAGGAATCATCAAAGTGGTTATTGAAAATCCCAAAAGAGCAGTGGACCCTTTCTCACGATGGCGGCTTTAGATATGGCAGCATGACGTCCAATATTGCTGAATCCGTTAATAGTTTTTTGAAAGATGTACGAGGATTGCCGATAACCGCCATGGTTAACAAGATTTTTAATAAACTTGTTAATGCATTTGATCACTGGAGCCAAGAGTACAAGAAGGAAATACAAGAAGGTCATACATACACCCTTTTTTATAGGGAGAAATTGGCTAGATGGACCCGACGGGCAAGTGGTCATACAGTACAACAATTCAATAAACGAACAGGTCTATGTGAAGTGACCACAGGTCGCCAGAATCGGAGAAGAAAGATTAAAGGAGGCAATGCTCAAGTGGTGGAATTGGCAAAACTTGAATGCACATGCGGTAAATTTCAGCAATATAAGATTCCTTGCTCGCATGCTATTGCATGTTGTTTGAAAAATGGCATGGACTTCAACCAATTCATTTCCCCATTTTACAAGTTGGAATGTTCCTTAAGATGCTGGGAATCCAACTTTCATCCCTTAGGTCATCCAGGCCTGCTTGTCAAAACTTGTGTGTTAAACCTAATCCGCAATGGTTACGCGGCAGTGGTAGGCCAAAGTCAATGAGGATAAAAGGAGAGATAGATTGGCAAATTAATGAAAAATCTGGTTATTCATGTAGATTTTGTGGTCAACCTGGCCATAACATTAAGACATGTCCTGCTGCAAATAATAGGAAAAATCAATAAAATGCTTATTGTGTGATTTCAGACTAGTTATTGTAATAAAATGTATTATTATATTTATAAACTCATTTTAACTTTAATGCCTTATATACAAGTGATATATAATTATACATTATTATTTAATAATATGTCATATAATCTATTTCAGGTGACAATATCACATAATCTAGAAAAAAATGTACTTGTTTATTTCTTTGTTATTTAGAGTTGAAAAATATGTCAACTAGAAAATATGCATCATGATATTAAAAACTGAAAAAAAAAAGAGGAGAATATAAAAGTTAGTCTAATCTAAAAAATGAGCTCTTGATAAATTTATCACAACTAGTAAAAAAGATATATATTTAAGTGAGAAATTAGTTATTAAATAGCTAATGTTCTTGTGAAAATAAATAAATATCTTTTTATAATATTTTTTTTATTGTGTCTTATTGATAATTATTGAAATTTAAGATACTATTAAAAATGATTTCATTTTGAGTTATTTGATGTTGACATAAAAATTGATATTGTTTAATATTAAAAGGCCTAACAAAAAAATTCTTTTAAAACCTCTAATTGGTTAAAGCAAACCCTGATTATACTAATTAAATTTATAAACTATACTATATTATACTAATAAAAATTTGATTTAATTATGCTCAATGTTACATACTTGAATTTATAAAATTCAATTGAATATTTTTTTTTATTTCAAATATTAAAATATAAAATATGAAATAAATTTCAGGTGACAGTATAATTTAATTTGATTATGAATTTGTGATAAATTTTTACATTTTACATGCTTTCATAATGCACTATCCTTATTTCATATGTGATAAATTTGATTATTTGTGTCTATTCAGGTATGGAGGGTGGACATGCTGTAGATCATATATATCCTGGACCATACGATCCTATATTGTTGGACATGCAGGATGATCATCGATCGAGAGACGTATGGGAGGACGAGGGAGCCAGTATGCCATTGAGATGTAGGCGTAATGCGTCAGTATTATGTGATTTTG
The DNA here is from genome assembly GCA_947687605.1 of Reutealis trisperma. Classification (NCBI taxonomy): domain Eukaryota; kingdom Viridiplantae; phylum Streptophyta; class Magnoliopsida; order Malpighiales; family Euphorbiaceae; genus Reutealis; species Reutealis trisperma. The sequence goes on along the minus strand of CANTUT010000135.1, from coordinate 938,576 downwards.
TGATTGATGACCGCGTACTTCCCCGATTACGCCGCACTGGATTTTATGGTGTTTCTAGACTGGACTTTTTCCAATTAGACTACCATCTCATTACTACGCTTGTAGAGAGATGGAGACCAGAGACACATACGTTCCATTTTCCGTATGGAGAGATGACCATCACCTTACAGGACGTATGCATACAAACAGGTCTACCTATCAATGGTCATGCAGTGATGGGTACTACACATATTAATGGACGTGACCTTTGCATGAGACTTCTTGGTCAGGTCCCAGAGGGCTCGCAAATCAGAGGCAACAAAGTGTCATTTACTTGGCTAAATACAAGATTTGGCACTCTTCCAGATGACCCGACTGAGTTTCAGATGGATGCGTATGTGCGTGCATATATACTCCGTCTTATTGATGGAGTTTTATTCACTACTGATGATGACAGTCGAGTCCATTTGATGTGGTTACCTCTCTTAGAGGACTTCACCCGTACTAGTCAATACAGTTGGGGAGCTGCATGTCTTGCATATTTGTATAGTGAGCTATGTTCGGCAGCTCATCGAGACGCAACTGAAATTGCAGGACCAGTATTCCTATTACAAATTTGGGCGTGGGATAGACTTTCTATAATTTCTTCCACCCTACATCAGAGGACGCCAGCTGCTGACGTCCCTCTGGGGCAACGGTGAGTATGAATTATAATATTTATATAATATTAATTTATTTAATATTCATGGTTAATTACATTTATTTTACATACAGATGGAGCACCTCCAGACGAGTTGCTGAGGTCGTTACCCACGTCTTGCTAGCTATTCGGTATAAATTTGATGTCATGCATGATCAGCAGGTATATAATTAGGATTACACAAATGACACAATTATTGATATGTTATTTTTTATCATGTATTATTCTAATGAATATTAAAATTTTTATAATGTAGATGGTATGGCAGCCCTATGATCACGAGATAATGGAAGCACTCCCTGATTATTGCCATAATGGGCAAGATATATGGCAAGCAGTTGTCCCACTTGTATGCTTCCACATTGTCCAGTGGCACCAGCCCGATAGAGTTTTCAGACAGTTTGGACAGAGGCAACGTATTCCGAAACAGCCTCATCAACCTAGAGGGCTTGAGAACATTGACTTACGTTCTGGAGTTGGTGACTGGCGTGTGCACCATCAACAATGGATTGCAATATGGAATGATAGACGTCAGCAAATCTGTGTAGATGTGCCATGAGAGACACGTCCACAGTACCATTCTCAGTATATGGAATGGTATAGAAGAGTCACCATCAGATATTTATCTCACAATGGTGGTTTGTTTGCCACAATGGTTAGTTGTTGTTTCAGTAATATAAAACTCACATTATTTCAATTTTTCCATGTTGTTTCAGTAATATAAAACTCACATTATTTCAATTTTTCCATGTTGTATCTAATTAATACTGTATTACTTGCAGAAAGATGCTGTGGAGAGAATCCGCATAACAAATGATGTTCAGACAATTCATGAAATCAATCAAACCTTGTTTGATGCATTGGCTGAAGAGGAACGTATTGTCACGGGCCAACCTCCAGAGCTAGAGGAAGTTCCAGAACATCATCAGCCAGATGTAGGTCCCAGTGGACGACGAGCTCAATGGCGTTCTAGTCGGAGTGCAACCCAAAGGCACTCAACGAGTAGATCTGATTTCTCTGATGCATTGCGACCAGTAGAATTCCACCAATCTGGTCAACAGGATGCCACAGTTGATGGTGATAGGTTCCAGCCCAACACATCAACTAGATTTGAATTTGGTAGTTCATCGGGGACTCAGCCACCTGCTGCTACGGATGATTTGTACGGACAGTTCTCCACTCAATTCTCACAGTTCAGTTCACATATGCAGCCTCCGTATGATCCTTTTGCAACTGAACTGTTTCCACCAAATCCATATGTACCAGCACCATCTTCGGCATTCACTCCTTGGACAGGAGCGCAGTGGGGTGGAACTCCTACACAGCAAACAGAATATTCTGGCGGGTTCTTCACTCCAACTGATATGATTGCACTGGCTTTTTTTCAGTTTCCTACATCGGAACCTACTTTTACGCATTCTCCTATTCCATATCAGATTGATGCACAAGGGCAGGATGCTGCTACTACAGAAGAAGAGCCTCCAGAAGTGCAACCTACTGTAGTTCAGCCAAGACGTGCTCCACCACATAACCGTCGGCCTCCACCTTGTGAGACTGGAGGAGACCGATGTCATGTTCAAGGGAGACATAGAGGTCGTGACCATTAGTTATTATTATTTTTTTTAACAATTAATATAATTAAACATTATTTATTATCTTAATTTAAGAAATAATATATTAATTATATAAATATTTCTTAAAATTTATTATTATTGAAAAACTTTTAATAAATATTAAAAAAACTTTACTTATAATATAAATATCAAAAAACTTATAATAAATATTAAAAAAAAAATTTACTTACCATAAATATTTTCTTCAAAAACATAATATATTTGTTTAGTTAATAATATATTAATTATATAAATATTCCTTAAAATTTATTATTGAAAAATTGTATTTGTTTCCTTACCATAAATATTATACACTAATGTCATTTATTTGTTTATTTTTTCCGAAATCCAAACAAAAATTTTAAAAAAATTATACACTAATTTGATTTAAATAAATATAAAACTAATTAAATTATTATTTCACTTATTTCTTAATAATTGTTATTTCATAATAACAAATTTTATATCACAAAAATCATCAAATCTATTCAAAATAATAATTCATTATAAATGATAAACTTATAATAAATATTTGCTTCAAAAAACTTATAATAAATATTAAAAAAAATTTACTTACCATAAATATTTTCTTGAAAAACATAATATATTTGTTTAGTTAATAATATATTAATTATATAAATATTCCTTAAAATTTATTATTGAAAAATTATATTTGTTTCCTTACCATAAATATTATAACTAATGTCATTTATTTGTTTATTTTTTCTGAAATCCAAACAAAAATTTTAAAAAAATTATACACTAATGTGATTTAAATAAATATAAAACTAATTAAATTATTATTTCACTTATTTCTTAATAATTGTTATTTCATAATAACAAATTTTATATCACAAAAATCATCAAATCTATTCAAAATAATAATTCATTATAAATGATAAACTTATAATAAATATTTGCTTCAAAAAACTTATAATAAATATTAAAAAAAATTTACTTACCATAAATATTTTCTTGAAAAACATAATATATATGTTTAGTTAATAATATATTAATTATATAAATATTCCTTAAAATTTATTATTGAAAAATTGTATTTGTTTCCTTACCATAAATATTATACACTAATGTCATTTATTTGTTTATTTTTTCCGAAATCCAAACAAAAATTTTAAAAAAATTATACACTAATGTGATTTAAATAAATATAAAACTAATTAAATTATTATTTCACTTATTTCTTAATAATTGTTATTTCATAATAACAAATTTTATATCACAAAAATCATCAAATCTATTCAAAATAATAATTCATTATAAATGATAAACTTATAATAAATATTTACTTCAAAAAACTTATAATAAATATTAAAAAAAATTTACTTACCATAAATATTTTCTTGAAAAACATAATATATTTGTTTAGTTAATAATATATTAATTATATAAATATTCCTTAAAATTTATTATTGAAAAATTGTATTTGTTTCCTTACCATAAATATTATACACTAATGTCATTTATTTGTTTATTTTTCCGAAATCCAAACAAAAATTTTAAAAAAATTATACACTAATGTGATTTAACTAAATATAAAACTAATTAAATTATTATTTCACTTATTTCTTAATAATTGTTATTTCATAATAACAAATTTTATATCACAAAAATCATCAAATCTATTAAAAATAAAAATTCATTCTAAATGATATACATATATTATTATTTATAAAATAAAATTATTTCACCTAAATATTTAGTTCACATATTTGTAATTTCAAATAATTATTAATTAACAAAATATTATTGATAAAAAATTTATCAATTAAATTTATAAATGACCACTTTTTATTATAAGAAATAAACTTATAATAAATATTTGCTTTAAAAAATTTATAAAAAATATTAAAAAAATTACTTACCATAAAAATAATTCATTATAAATGATAAACTCATAATAAATATACTTTAAAAAATTTATAATAAATTTTAAAAAAATTACTTACTATATTTACTTAAAAAACATATAATAAATATAAAAAAAAATTACTTAATCCGGTAGAATTTAGAAACCGGATGTTTAACATCCGGTTCTATTGCCACGTGTGCAAAAAAACCGGATGTCAAACATCCGGTTTTCTGTACAGATGTTCCTACAAATTTTAGGCCACAAAACCGGAAGTTTGACTTTTGGTTTTATGGTCCCCACTCCAAAAGTGGCATATATGGGTAAATATTTTTGAAACTAGCATATATGGGTAAATAAGTTTTTTAAATAGCATATTTTTGTCATTTGTCCATTCCTTAGATTTGATCCATCAAAGTAGGGTGGATCCAACTTGATCCACAGTGATTCAATTGCATATTAACGCTTTCACCTAATTCTCTACCCTTAGAGTTGGTAACAACCACTTAGCATTATCCTCAAACTTAGGAGAATCATTTTGTTTAATAGGAAAATTTGAATTGAATACTTGAGTTGCGGTGTGTGAAGAACTCACAGTATCGTCTCCACGATCAACAACAACTTCTTCACAATTTTTTAATTTCCCTTTTTGTAAAGTTGTAATGGAATCCATGATTTGAGAGAATTATTTGTCAATAGATTGCGAAAGTTGCTTGCTCAGTTTAGCATGAGAAACTTCATTTTGAGCCTTCATCCCCACCTTCAACGTAGATGGTTGAATTTGCAACTATGAGTTTTGTTCCGTCAATGCCTCCTTAAAGTCTTTGAGTTGCAGCTCATATGCTTGCATCTACTCTTCGAGATTTTGAATGCGAGCTCTATCAGCCATTGCTTCATTGTGCTTTGTCTTTCACAGAAAAAATAGACCTCTGATTCGTTACTGCTCTGATACCATATTGTAACAACCTCAAGCTCGATAATGGAGATATTAGAAATAAGAGAAGAAGAAGAATGAGAGAGAGAGAAACGAGAGAGAGAGAGAGAGAGAGAGAGAGAGAGAACAATGAGGAAATAATTATTGATTTGTTATAACAGAATGATTATCAGTTACAATCATTACTGCCTTTATACCAACTGACAACTCAGCACTTAGTTATAAGGGTTATTATTCCCTATATCTCATTACATTCCATTAATTGTTCTCATGCAATCTCACCCACTAACTGTAACAAGCTGAAATATTTAATTAGGTGCACTTCTAATCTTTTTTGGTCAATCTTTTATTAAAAAAAAAAAAAAAAAAAAGTTTTCTTCACAAAACTTCAAATCCATATTAGATCTATCAATATCAAACTAGTAGCATACTGAATGGAGATAAATCTCCAAACAGAACTCAAAACTAGTGGAGGAAAGCAACAACAGAATTCCTAAACTACATAGAACTGAAAAAAAACCTAAAGAAATAACGAGAAATGAGTGGATTTGCTCCATGGGTGTTGAAACTTGAAAGTGGAAGGCTTGGATCAAATTCCCGGTAAAAAGAATTTAAACTTCCACAATGTTTATTCTCTCTTTAATTCCCAGTAAAAAAAAAAAAAAAAATCTGAAGAAGCCACCTAAACAAACTGTTTCTTTCTTTAAGTCAGCCAAATTCTCCGGTCAGTCGCCTCCTCCAATCAAATTCACTTATATTTATTTATTTATTATAATGAGATGCTTTATCATTTAAAATATATAATAACGTAGCATGTGCATCTGTCTATTGTACTATTTGGTACTAGTTAGCACGTGTTCTTTTCGTATGTATGCGATTTATTTAACGAAATTATTATCTCAAGGCATATTTCGACCTTTCTACATTTATCCCTCTGCATGCCAACCTGATCCAGCAGGTAAACATGACCTGTTTTTTATATATATATATATAACTGCGGATCCAAATCCACCAATATAATAAAAAAAATACAACAATTCATCTCTCTCTCTTTTCCCTTTCATACGGAAGAAGACAACTTAGCACAATTTCATTCTAAAAGCATCATTCTTAATTTATTATTTACTTAATTTATTATTTATTTTTTGTATATTATTTTATTTATTTTTATTTCTATTTTTATTATTTTTATTTGATTTTATATTATTTCTATTTTATATTTATTTATTTTTTCATTTCTAATCAAGGTAAATATAAATATAGAAATTTTTATTTTTTCAACTAGTATTAATTGATAGAGAGATATGTGGATTAGTACAAATATTAGTACGATTGATAAGGTCCGATTCAAATATATATAGAAATTTTTATTTTTTCAACTAGTATTAATTGATAGAGAGATACATGGATTAGTACAAATATTAGTACAATTGATAAGGTCCAATTCGAATATATTTATACACTAAATTTATCTTAATGTGCTTTGTATGTTAATTCTCATTATAACTCATTATAACTCATTTAAGATATAAATAATTATGTTAAACTTTCACTTTTTTTCTTGTTAAATATTTAATGACCAGTTTTTTATTATTTAAGTATAAAATTATATATTTTTATATTAAATGAAGTTTTTAATTAAAATGATATAAAACTTCTCAAATAAATACCATAAAGTCGAAATCTTATTGGTCCATTTTTAATATTATCATGAAGCAATATTTATATAACTTGATTATTAAATTTACTTTAATTGTTGATTCTAAGTTAAGTTAAATTTTCACGTGAAAACCTAAAAATTTAACGAAAATGTAGTTAAAAATAATAAATATTATTTAAGTTGTATATTTATGTATGTATAATATAATTAGACTGATGATACAAAATAATTTTAGATTCTATATAAATATATGAATGTATCTTAAAAGGTAATACATATATAATATTGAAAGAATATAAGCGTTTCTTATAATTTTAAATGATATTCTTATATTTAATAATTCGTTAGAAAAAGAATGTAATGGAATTGATAAATACATTTTATTATAATTTTTTAATTTATTTTATTTTAGTAAAATATCATGTATTGCATAATTTCATACATAAAATATTTTAAAAAATTTGCATGTATATATAAAATATTTTTACATAAAATATTATTTTAAATTAGTTTTACTTTTTAGTTTTCTTTTATACAAATTTTTCATAAAAATAATTAGTTTAAAAAAATAAATTCTATCTTTTTATTCCAAGCCAATTAATGGGCACTCCCATTAAGTAAAAAAAATTACTAATAACTTATATTATCTTTTCAATTAAATACTTTTAAACTTTTACAAAGACAAACCCATATACCAAATTATTATCTTTTAAACTAATAATTTTCTTTGAAAATTTCCCATAATTTTTATTTCAAAATATTAAGATTATAATAAAACTTGATATTACTTATTCATAATTTTATCAATTTTGCTTTATTAAAAAATAAAAAAAGAAAAAAAGAAAAGAAAAAGAAAAGAAAAAAAATTCTCCTCTTGTTAATTTTCAAGAATAATAAATATATTTTATTAGTCAATTCAAATTTTCAAAATTTGTATTTTTTCAAAATTTTCTAATGAAATCTAAAAATTCAACGAAAATATAATTATATAAAATATAAATTATCTAAACTGTATAATCGTGCATTTTAATATAATTAGAATGATGACATAAAATAATTATAAATTTTATAAAAATATATGAATGTACATAAAAGGCAATATATACACAATATTGAAAAAGATGAGTTAAACATATCTAAATAAATCATTTCTTATAATTTTAAATGATATTTTTATATTAAAAAATATGTCAGAAAAAAAAAGTAAAGAAATTGATATATGACTTTCTAATTAAAACTTAAAAACATAATATATATGATTAACAGCTCTCAATTTTATTATCAAATATCAAAATTTCTATTTATAATGGTATATTATTCTAAAAAAAATAATTTATTTGCGATTCTATAAATATTTAAATTTACTTAAAATTTTCAATACGGTAAAGATTCAAGATATATCAAAATTGAAAGTCAATTGGAAATCATTTATAATATAATGAATATTTTCAATTTTCAATGAAAAAAATAACTTTTTTAAAAAATAAAATATCTTTAAAGGTAATAACTTAATAATCAAAATATATTACTATTTTTTTTAAAAAATAAAATATCATTAAAGGTAAAAAGTTAATGAGAATAAAACTAATGAAAATAAAAATTTATAAATTAGATTGATGAAAACAATAATTGTGTAAGTTTATATAGAACCAATTTAATATAATATTAATAGAAGAAGAAAACATAATTTACCTAAGAAATAAAATTCTATTAATATTAATAATTTTAATGTTCAAAACTAATTAGTAACCTAACGAAGTATGAAAGAAAATTAAAATTTGAATATTTGAACAATATAATAAATAATTAATCTTAAAAAATAAAATTAGATTCCTTCAAAAAATAAAATTAGATTTATAATGGTATAATTTATTTACTTGGATGAAATAAAATTAAAATTTTGATTTATTACATAAAGTTATATTATATAATAGATTTATTTTAATCTTAAAAATAAAATAATTTTAATAAATAATAGTCAAAAACTATATACCCTCAAATTAAATATATAATTAGTAAAAGCATAATAAAGAGCACATAAATAAATATACTTTTCCTCTCTCTACCGTGTGTGTGTGTGTGTGTATATATATATATATATATATATATATATATATATACATTTTGAACGTTACAACTTTTAGAGGTGGAATTATAAAACTAAGGATTGGATCAAATTTTAAGGTAATTGTTACTGGATTATAACCAATTTTTAATCAAATAGAAAAAAAAAAAAAATCTAGTATACTGCATGAAACTGGTCATGATCAATTCACTGCAAAAAAAAAAAAAGGATTTAACCCAATAAATTGGATCATCTCTACAGAAATAATCATAAAATAGAGAGTTTTTACATTATTATTTTCTCTTAACGTTATATATAATATAACTATTTGGCAGAGTCAAGAATGTCCTACAATATGTGCATAGAGCAATTCATTCCATATATCAGGCAATCCTGGAACACACCAATGAAGGCAATCTGCATATTTAGTTGGATTAGCCTTTTGCTTTCGTCTAAATAATTTACCACCTTTAATATTATAAAAAGAAGGATGTCCATCTTTCCTGTATTCTGAAAGGGTTGTTATGTTCTGAAAATGAATTGGTAATTTAATTGATTGAATTACACTTTCAGCAATTGCAAAAATTTTCTTGTCTGTCTCCACATCCAATGGCATGAATGTGTTTGGAATTGGTAATGTCTCCTTTGCACAATTAACTCCTTGTTGATTGTTCCAATCTGAGCTCCTATATAACAAATATAATGTATCAGATAGACAATTAAGCACTAGATGTTTGCCAACTTAATGATAGTCGCTACAATAAAAATTTTTATTTCAAAATCTATAAACAATTTTGAAGTTTTTCATTGTCAAATAGGTTTGAATAAAACTCATTCTCAAAAGGTAGCTCAAAGAAAAAGAGTATCCAATCCATATTATACACACTATGACAAGCCACTAAATTAGCAATGTGAAACAATTCTAATGCCACTCTTAACATGTGCTAAACCTAACTAGCATGTAGCACAATTGAATACTAAACCCGTACTAGGAAATACGTGTATAATTTAGAACTTAACAACGAGTGATCCACATGGCGGACATAATAGGGCATAAATGTATAACAGGGATCTGGTTGACACTCTGATTCCTTGTCAAATGAGTTTAGAGAGAACTCACTCTCAAAAGCTAAATCAAAGGAAAAGAGTGTCCAATCCATATTATACACATTATAATAAGTCACTAAGTTAGCGATTTGAGACAATTCTAACATTCATAATTAATACTATTAATCTCTCAACTAGTTTGAATAAATATTATATATAAGATTTTGACATATTAAAGTGTTTTATAATGTACAAAATATTAGAAATTTTAGAGAATAAAGTATTATACATATAAGCTAAAATTTCAAAAATCAAGATGCAGTGAAAATTTTATAAATCAAATTTAAAGTGTTAAATTATAATAAAATTTAAGAATTAAAAATTATAATTTTATAATAATAGGAACTAATATGTTAAATTATTAATAAATTCGAATTTTAGGATATACCCATATTACAGTACCTGTGATGTTCAGGAGAAGCAGTGCTAAAGAAAATTGTGGTGCGTTTGGGATCAATAATTTCCTCTAACCATTTGGCCCATATCCTTAAAACTCTCTCAAATATTATATGCCTTTGGATCTCAACATATTTAGTGGCCCCTTCTTTAAATGTTCCTTGCCTTTTTCATCAATTAAGCACAAGCATATAGAGTTAATTGATTTTTACATTAATAATAATGATGAAATAGTTCTAAACTAGATATAAAAGAAACATGATAAACAATTGTAGAACAAAAGAAATCTATATAATTTTGCTACAGGGTAGTAGTAAAGTGGTATCACTATCGATTTTCGATTGTTGATTAAATCTATTTTGATTATTCAGTAAAAATAATATATCATTTATACCGATCGACTACTATATTTTTTATCTAGTGTTCAAATGCATTGTGTACATGTAAAATGCTTTAAGTTCGAGTCTTTCTTTTGACAAAACTCGATCTAATGCTGAATTTGCATCTCTTTCTAATAAACTAAATATTGGCCGAAAAATTTATACTAAAACTGGATAATTTATAAATTAAGAAAAATATCTCATATATAATTGACCCAAAAATAATTGAATCCGAATCTGCAATAAAGTAGAGAACAAAAACACTTATTAATTAAGCCAATCCTTGCAATTATGTTATGATGAATGGATAAAGCTGTTTCATCGTAAGGTTTTTCATTCTCTCAAAATATGCCTTTTTTTTTTTTTTTTTTAAATGTTCAATGAGTAAATTAACCCATAAATTTTTTATAAAAAATATATTGCACCTCTAATTTTTTTATTAGAACCTACAGCATCTTTAAATTTAGATTTTTAATTAATAAAATCAAATTATCTTAGTCATGAAAATATGTATTTTCAATTAGAAATTAGATATCTTAGTTTGATTATGTATAAAAATTAATAAGTTTCATCTTCAAATTGAAAAAACTTACAATACTCTCACAGTGGCATGCTTGACCCACCAAGCATATGAATCGAAGATTAGATAATCTGCATCTTTCCAATGATCTCCTTGCTTTGCAATTGTTTCAGGCATTATAATTGGGAAAGATTTGCCATCCTTATCTGTTGGAGTGGACTCAACAAGAAATGGTGCCCAGTAAAATTCTATGGTAGCATTATGCTTCTGAAAATTATTCACATATTGCAATAAAAATCAAATGGGTAATCTTATACAATTCAATATAACAAATGAAGTGTTTATCTGGCTCAGTATTAACTGATATTGACATCAGATACATCATACTCAATCTAAATGGATAAAAAATGTCCAAATACATTTGCAATGCAAAGTACAAATCACCAATAAAATATTAAATAATACCTACATCATCAATATGGGTGGAGTTTGAACCTGGTTTGACTAATAACTTTTAAAGATAACACTAATTCACTAGTAATTTAGTTGTCGATTTAATAATCCAATAATCAAAGCTTAAAATTTAAGTTACGAGCCTTTATCCACATAAAAAAAATAAAAAAAAAGTTAAGATCCTTTGATTTCTCTTTAAAAAATTTCAACTGCACAGATATAAAAGAATATATATATATATATATATATATCACATCGATTAAATATAAGATATTAAATAACCTTATATATAATTAGATTCTCTAACCAACTTCAATAATTAGTTTTTAATATTGGTTTTTCTAAATTTATATTAAAAATTTAACATAAGTTATTTTATTTATATATACATATTGATCAATATAAAATTAATTATATTTTATCAGGCTATCGTAGAAGTTCAATTTATTGATATAAATTAAAATGCAATGATTTTGCTTAAATTTAAAGAAAGGAATCATTAACTGGATAATTACATCATTGGTGTCTATATTTTTTTAATTTTTCAATTTTAATGTTTGAAATTTTTAAATAAAATGTTTGAACTATAATAACTATTTTTGGCAATTAAGTGTATCTGATGGAAATTTCCTGCTGAAATATTAAAAACAATTTAACTCAAAGCCCACTTCAATTCATCTTTCTTAATTTCTCTTTTATTACATTCTCTCTTATTTTCAGAAAATTTGGGGAAAGTTTTAGAGTTTTTAAGGAAAAAGCAAAGAAAAAAGTGAGAGAGAGAGAGAGAGAGAGAGACCTTAATTTTGAAGACCTGGGGATTGGTTGAATAGTCCAGTGTCTTCTCTCCTGTTGGGACAGCAGATTGAATCAGACAAACCAAAGACTGCCACTGATTAATATGTATGGAGTCTCCTACAAACATTAGTTTCTTTCCCTTCAGTTTCTCCAGAAACTTTTCTGCCTCAAACCTTAATCAGTAATATAATCATTATTTTAATTACATTATTTATGCAAATCAATAAAATTTACATATAATCAATAATATAAGATTTTAAAAAAAAATACATACAATAATAAAAATCTGTTATTTATGTTATTTTTTAACTAAAAACTGATATTTTACAAATCACTATCACTTATTGAAAATTCTAGTTTTTGAAATTTGGAATCAAATTAACTTCGGCAATAATTGAATAATGTATTAAAGTACATAGACCGATTTAATCTCATGCAACACACCAGCTGTGCAACCATATAAAAATGGATAAGTGTTGGAACTCACTTATCTATTTATATAAAATTTATTGATATGTGTTAGACTCAATATCCATTCACTTGTAAGTTTTCAAATTATTTTATTATTACTCGGTGTGAGATGACTTTCTAACATAATGCACATCCCTGTACCCCGAAAATGTAACAATTTAACCATATATATTATTACTTACTTGGGCAAAGAACAATCTCTTGGCTGCCATTTCCAATTCAGATAAAGTGAATCAGGCCTTCTATTTTTCTTGCAGGCTGACCATTGAGAGATTAGAAAGTTCCCACATTGATCTTCTGTGTACAAAGGATATGTCTTGTTATCCAAAACCCATTTTCCTGAGAAAATATCACAGCCTTCTTCTACAATTTTCTGGTGACTTGGTGTTAAATGTATCAACAAAAATGCTACAATTACTAGTATTGGAAAAGAATGGCTTTTCTGCTGGTTGGTGCGAACATGCATCATTGTGACTGTTATTAAGAGAAGGATGTATCAAACTTGGATATATACAAGGTTGGTGTGGCAAGGCTTTATATAAAGGAGATTTTTATTTTTTGGCAGCCACATTGAAAATTTTTAAATGAAGGAAATTGAAAGGATTAGAAAATTAAAATTTTTAACCTCCTACATCATAAATAAATACTCGACTATTGAATTATTAATATAATAATATTATAAAAGATGTTACTTATTCAAATTTTGTATCAATTCAGTGTCTCAATTGATATAATATTATTTTATTTTTCATAATTTAGATCAAAGCAGAAAAATAAAATATTGCTGAAATTATGTGAATTTTTTGTTATGCCTAACTTGTGGTTTTAACTTGTGTTTTTAAATCCCATAAATAAATTTAAAAAAAAAAAAAAAAAAACCTTGTGTTTTTAATTTTTCCCTTCTAGCATTGTTCCACCTTGCTAATTAAGATACATCTCCTTAGATATACTTATAAGAAGAAGACTCAACAAATGAATTTGGGCTCCAAAGGGTACCCGCTTTTATAGAAGAGAGAGAGGTAAATCTTAACCACACACAACTAAATTTATTCATGGCTGGCTGTAGATATCAATTAGCGAAGAAAATTATGGGCCAAACGAGCCGAATCATTGAAAAAGTGAATATTTTCTAAATTCAAATCCAGCTCATAAACAGGTTTATGTGCAGCTATGCCATACTCAGATCAAGAAGGAAATTTTGAAATATTTTATCCCGAGGATGATGGAGCTATTCTACTGCTTGAACATCTTAAAGAAAGTGATTTAGTCCGCAACTCATCGCAAGTGTTTAGTAATTTTGTTCCTTATGTTATTTTTCTGCTACAACAATTCATTTCTAAAAATGCATTGATTCCATATGTAGTAAATATACACCAATTAATACAGTTGCGTCACAATCAAATAGTACAATAAATTGGTTAAAAAAAATATTAATACATAGTGATAAACAAATAAAGAGAATTGTCAAAACTTGTATGCTTATTTTATTTATTTGCATGCATGTATAAATTTGTGATACTCTTAATTTCAACAGCTCCTGATTCTTTGCCATGAACTTTGGGTTAATATATCTATAATACTTTATTTCTAAGTTGGAGCATGCAGGTCATGCTATTTTGTATAATGAGCCTGAAATTGGCCGTGACCCTAAAGTTTTGGTGAGTATGAAATGCAATTTGTATTTTTTATTGGATTAATTGTAATATGAAATGCTACCACAAAGTCTTCGGATGCAAAATGTAATAATTAAGATATAAAAGTATAGATCTTAATTTTCGTTCTACTCAACCTATATATTACTAAATTTCAATTTGTATATATACACTTAAACTTTGATTTTATTTCAATAAAATCACTATTATATTAATTAATTAAGGTTTCCCTTTCCTCATAGAAAGTGGCAAGAATAATGCATCTATGTTGTGACCTCCAGTTGTCTTGTGCCCTTGTATATTCTGGGTTTTTTTTTTTTTTTTTTTTTTTTTGAGAAATGGTTATATATAGTATAATTCAAAATTCATTATTTTAGTTTTTGGAATTAATACTTGTTTCAAAGCATGGCTTTTATAAGATTATTATTGTAATGGTTGGTGATCGAGTTGATTTCAATCAGACAAAGATTAATCGAATGAATTGAACTAAATTGGATTGAATAAGGTTGAATGAAATTGGGTTGAATAAACTAAATATTGATAAAAATTTATTGAGCGTGATTTAGCTACAATATGACTAAATCTGCCATTAACACTTTACAATTGAGATATTTATAAATTATAAGTCTTTCTATTATTCATACAATGATTCTAGTTCTAATTTGGAATAGATATTGGATTCAATTTATTTTATTTGTTCGTTATGGATTTTTTATACAAATGCAAAAATAGATTACTTATTCCATGATCGAGGCCTGATTGATTTGGTGCCGCTTATTGGGCTAAGACCCAATCTAGCATATTTTGTCTCTCACAAGTGAGGTCCAAAACTATCTCCATATCAGCTATCAGTCGCAATTTTAAAGTCTCAATGACAGCTCAAAATGTATAATTTACTATTACAATATTTTAAACAATCTGCCTTGCAACTTTAATTTATTGTGCCAACTTTATTTCAGCATTTCAACAAACTTAATTTTATTTTTCTCATAAAAAATTAACAATAAATATTTTGATACCGACGTGGACCGTAGGTTTTGAAACTGTCGTGGACGGTAGGTTCCATTCTCATATAACGCTAAATGATCGTGAGAAATTTCAAATCCAATCCTATTTTTTTTTATTATTTTTTTATGTGAAATTTTTAACTCTAATACTTTCTTTTGACACGTGCTAAACTCTTAACTAATATGTGTTGAACAAATTCAAATTAACAAATACACACGTGCCAAGCAAAATCATATTAACAACTTGTTAAACTCTTAAGTTGCACATACCAAATAGATTCAGATTAACAAATTCACACATATCAAACAAATTTAAATTAATAAATGCATATGTACTAAGTATTACTGACACACGGCTGTAGTTATAACGAAAGTGTACAAATTAGAGTACAGAGCTGACTCTAATACCATGCGAAAAATCTCAAATTCATCCCAAAAGTTTAAGCTGTTGGATTGTGAGTCTCAAAAATTATATTATATTTTGATATCTTTTATTATTTTTATATGTGAGATCTTTAATTCTAATAATAATGAAACTCGGTTCACTAGATACTTGCAAAATGAAGAGAAAATAACAATTAAAATGGATGTCGTAGGTATTTTTAACGAGTCTACTCCTATCAGTTAAGTCATTTTATTGAGAGAGAAAATACACTTATTAGAGTTTGAAAGTTTTGACCTTATGTATCTATATAAGAAGTGGGTCTATTTCCTAGTGGGCTTCTATATTGCGTTTGGCTTTAGAGTAACTCATTTGAGAGTATATAGTATATGTATAATGATACTTATCAAATATCACATATAGTACACTATCATTATGTACATTTTTCCTTAATCATATAAGTTATTATAGTAAAAAATAAATCAAGAAGGAACGTATTGCTTCATTTATTTGCCCAGAATATATCAATTAGTTCTATCATTTTAACTAATATTTCGCTATTTCTCCCACAACTATATTATTGCTTTTATGAACCATATATTATCATTGGTTTGCGATAATTAATTTTTCATTATAGTACTAAAATTTATATGCACTTATTTTCAGTGAATTAATTCCTGATATGATTTCATTAGTCAATGATAGAAGAACAAATTGATATTGGAATTGTATTGTATTGTGTGAATAAAAGAATGTAAAAGAGGCTCTATTTATAGAGCTATGAAATACACAAGTAAGGAAACCCTAATGAATCAAGCCTATAACACATCAATTATACATAATTACAGCTTGAAATCATGGCTTTGATTATGGCCATGATATAGTTGACTAACACCCCTCCCCCCTTCCCTCCCCCCTTTCAAACTCAAGTAGGTGAAAAGGAACGTAACTTGAGTTTGTCTACTAGTTCATTAAAGCGGGTTGGTAATTGGGCTTTAGCGAAGATGTCAGCTATCTGATCACGGGATGAGACTAAGTGAAGAAAGACATTTCTTTGCTAGAGATGATGATGAATAAAATGACAATTGTTCTCAATATGCTTAGTTTGCTTATGAAATATATCATTATGGGCAATCTGAATAGCACTGCGATTATCACAAAAAATGGTAGTGGCAGATGAATGGTTAACTCTCATGTCTTGTAA
This sequence comes from Reutealis trisperma, assembly GCA_947687605.1. Lineage (NCBI taxonomy): Eukaryota > Viridiplantae > Streptophyta > Magnoliopsida > Malpighiales > Euphorbiaceae > Reutealis > Reutealis trisperma. Next base: position 921,391 of record CANTUT010000135.1, on the reverse strand, counting down.
TAGCCAGAATAACCATAAAAGTTCAGAAGTTGTGTCAGCAAGTGCTTGATATTCAGCTTCAGTACTGGAACAAGATACCATTGTTTGTTTCTTACTTGTCTATGAGACCAGAGAATCACCAAGAAAAAAGCATAATCTAGTGGTAGAACGATGATCAGTAGGATCAATAACCCCATCAACATTAGAGTATGCACGGAGCTCCAAAGAGGAGGATGATGATAAGAGAAGACCATGAGAGAAAGTTCCTTTAACATAGCGCAAAATACGAAGCACCGCATCATAATGAGTAGTGCGGGTTGCTATCATGAATTGCTCACAATATAAACTGCATATGCTATGTTAGTACGAGTAACAGTGAGATAGACTAAACTCCCTACTAGTTGCCAATAAAGTGTAGGATCACTTAGAGGTTTGCCATCGATTAGAGTGAGATGAACATTGCTCTCAATAGGTGTGGAGGTAATTTTACTATCGCTCATACTAGCACAAGAAAGAAGATTGGTGGCATATTTAGTTTGTGAGAGAGAGTAGCTAGAATCATTAGAGAGAAATTCTAAACCAAGAAAGTAGGCCAGATGTCCCAAATGTTTCATTTCAAAATGTTGACTGAGGTACTGTTTCAACTCTTTAATACCAATAAGATCATCACCAAAGATGATCATATCATCCACATACAGTAATAAAAGCATGCATCCTCTATTTGTGTTATAAAGAAATAAAGCATTATCATAAGGACTATAAACAAAACTAAGTTGCTAAATAATAGAGTAGAATTTGGCAAACCATGCTCGAGGAGCTTGTTTGAGACCATAGAGAGCCTTTTTGAGGGGACAGACAATGTTTGAAGGATGATCGTAGCCTGATGGTGGCCGCATGTATACTTCTTCAAAGAAGTCACCATTCAGAAAGACATTTTTGACATCCATATGAAAGAGTTGCCATTTTTTAATGGCAGCAATAGCGATGAGGCTACGAACTAAAGTGAGGCAGGCCACAGGAGCAAAGGTCTTCTCATAATCAATACCATATTCTTGAGTATATCCTTTAGCAACAATTCAGACCTTATAACGTTCTACTATCCCATCAGTTGGTTTTGATCTTATAGACCCATTTGCATCCTACTAAGGTCTTGTCTGGAGGGAGTGGAATAAGATCCCAAGTCTGAGTTTTCTCTAAAGCCTGCAATTCTTATTTCATAGCTTGCTGCCACAAAGGATTAGTACTAGCTTCTTTATAGCTTTGAGGTTCATAAAAAGAAGCAAGGGCAGAGTGAACAAAATTATTTTTAATATGAGAAAGATTGACAACATAAGGTTCTAAGTGAGAGGGAAGTTTAGTAGTTCTTATAGGGTGTGATGACTAGGATGGTTATGGGGAGATATTGATGACAATATTGTGAGAAGAGCTTGAATCCTCCGATGGAGTTGGATCCTCAGATGGGATAGGTGATTGTTCTGCAAGACCTATAATATAAGGAGACTTAGACAAATGTGGTGAGTCATCAAGAAACAAATTGATAGAGGGATCAGTGAAAAAGGGAGTGGGGAATGAGATTTGGAAGGAAGACAACGATGAGAACATTTTATGTTCCTAGAAAGTGACATGTCTAGATATTCGGAGATGCTTAGAAATAGGATCCCAACATCAATAACCCTTGTGTTCAATACCATACCCTACAAAACAACATAAACGAGCTTAAGGTTCCAATTTGGAACGTTTATGGGATTGAAAAAAAAAAAAAAAAAAACAAAACAGGCAAAACTAAAGACTCAAAGAAGACTGTATTCAGGAGTATGAAAAAGACGTTCATAAGGAGTTTTATTACCTAAAATGGCAGAAGGAACATGATTGATTGTATAAATAGTAGTGAGAGCAGCTTCTCCCTAAAAATGCTCAGGATAAGATCCCAGACAACATTAAGGACATGTCTGTGTTTCCTTTCAGCTCTCCCATTTTATTGGGATGTACCTGGACACGAGCGATGGAGAACAGTGCCATATTGAGGTAAAAGAGAAAGAAATGATATATCCTTATATTCCATGGCATTGTCAGTTCAAAAAATTTTGATTGTTTGAGAAAATTGAGTTTTTACCATTTGAGCAAACTGAGAATAGATATCTTGTAAATCATATTTTTTGTGCATTAAATAAATCCAGATATATCAAGAGAAATCCTCAACAAAAATAATAAAATATTTTGAACCACCCATAGTGGGAATGGGAAAAGGACCCCAAATATCATAATGTATCAAATCAAAAGGAGCAGATGTCTTAGAATCACTATTAGAAAATGGCAAAGATGATGTTTAGTTAATTGACAAGATAAACAATCAACTCGTTCTTGTCTAATAGTGCCTAACAATCCACTAGAAATTAAATGATTCAGACGTTGAAAAGAAACATGACCAAGATGAGAGGTCCAAGTTTTGGAGGTAACAGTAGCACCACAAACAAACTGATGTGAAGGTAGATGAAGTGAAGTGAGGTCAAACAATCGGCCATTTTTACGCCTTGTCTCAAAGATCTACCCCATCGTTGGATCTTACACATAACAATCATGACAAGAAAAGTGAACATCTAAACCAAGATTATAGAGTTGACCAACAGAGATGAGATTAAGGGACAGTTTGGGAACTAAAAAAGCATTAGGTAAAGTAAGATTAGATATAGACATAGTACCAACATGGCTAACAGACATAGCAGAATTATCTACAGTATGTATAGTGGGTGACTGGGAAATGGTTTGTTTAGACATAAGTAGTGAAGGCACAAACGTCACATGATTATAACATGCAGAATCAAGATACCAAGAAGAGTGAATACCTGGTGTGACAAACAAGGCTAAGGTTTTAGAGTTACTAGACTGAGAAGAGATCAGTGCTTGTTTAAGAGTAGCCAACTCAACTTGACTAAGAAGGGTAGCGAGGTCAGATTCAGAAGAAGATGTAGGTGCAAAATCTTTAGTTACTGCAGTGGTGAATGTTGCGCGATTACTGCAAGTGCACAGATCATTTACAAGTAATAAAGTGATAAGTGAGTATCGTTCCCACGAGGAAAGGTTTGTTAAGTACCAATTTTAAGATTACCCTATTATTTAGAAAATCAATTATGAGAATTTATATTTCAAACTAAATTAAAATTAAAGAAATTAAATGTTGATTAATTTAAAAGAAGATTAAAGGCCGAGGATTTAGAATTCATCAATTGATTACCTATGATTTCTTTATATTCTCTATATTGGATTATTTTTGCTGGAATTAATGATTAGATTTTCCTAAATTATATGATGTTCTCTCTCAAGATACAACGTGTGTACTTATATTAATCTTATGTCTACTCTCATGATCATAAGTAATTAACACAAACCCATTAAGTTTTATGGAAATCCTTTTAATAATCATAAAGGAGTATTCTTATCTCTAAGCAATATATTCCCTAGGTCAATTATCCTAATAAACTAATATTGTGTTTCCACTCTCGTTACTTCACACAATATCTTAAATCATGCAATTAATGGCCAGTTAATTACAAGCATTAAGTTCTAAAATAAAAGATTAATCCAACAATCAAACTCAATCAATTAAATATAAATAATCATATGCAAATTAAAAAATTATATTTAAATCCTAGAAAAATGAACTCACCCACTCATAATTAAAAAGAAAGAAACAATTAAATTAACAATAAATATAAAAACAACTTAAAATTAAATTCAAAAGTAAAGTTTAGAAAGAACTCTTTTTGGGATATAATCTTTGATGAACATGAGCTCCAAAACTTCTCTTGATAAAAATAACAAAAAAGAAAACTAATCTATTTTTTTTTCTAAATATTTTTGATGGATTTTCTTGATTCAATTTTCCTTTGCCAAGTATGGTATTTATAGGCATGCTTGGTGGTAGAATTCAAGTTCCATTAAAATTCTTATATCAAAAATTCAATATTGATGGTTAGGTTGGCCACCAACCATTGAATTTTTACATCAAAAATTCAACAATAGTTAGGTTGGCAACCAACCATTGAATTTTGGCTACCAACCATTGAATTTATTTTTCATGGATTGAAAACTTGAATCATTGCTTGCATCATTATTTTTATGACATCACCGTTTACGTCATTTATTTTATTGCATCATTGTGACATCATTTTGATATGCAAAAATAAAATAAAAATACTTAAAATATGTTATAATTTATTTATAAATTGTAGAACTATTTATTTCTAAAAATAAGTAATAATATTATTGCATTCTCGAAAACTGAGCTAAAATTTAAGTTTAAACAAATAAAATAACTCTACAAATATATAGTTATCAGTGAAAGAAGAAGATTGTCATTGATATTGCCTAGACTTGTGTTGAAAATCTTTCTTTGGTGGTCTGCTTGGACAGTCTGCTATCCAATGGCTGGGTTATTTGCAATAATTATAACTGCCTTTTTTCAAAGAGGGAGAGGATGTAGGACCTACAGTAGCTAAGTCATTATTAGAATAACGATGGAATTTGAGAGTAGCCAACCTTTTCTTTAGATATAAGCTTAGCAACAATAGTTTCCATGTTGGAGAATGGATCACAATGGAGAAAAGAGCCACAAACTGGTTCAAATTCTGAGCAAAGAGATATCAAAAGTTTCATTACATTCAAGCAACCTTGTCGTTGAGCATACAACGTAACATCCCTTGAGTCATGCTAGCTTGGATCAGATGTGGCAAGTTGATCCCAAATAGTCTGCAACTGCAAGAGAAAATCTGAGATAGACTGTCCAGGTTCCTATTTTATATGACACAACTGCGAGTAACTGAAACTAATAAGCAAAGTCAGAGGTTGAATATTGTTTGGCAAGCATATCTCATATATCTTTGGCATTCTCAAAATGGCCAAAATGATATTTGATTGATAGTTCACATGTATTGCAGAACCATGTAAGGATATAATGATTTTTGCAATCCCATTCTTCCAAGAGTTCCATGTACTTCGCAGAATCCATATTTGATGTTTGAGTTGGTTGAGAAATGTCATATGTGACGTAATGCCATAGTTTGCAACCTTGCAAAAAAGCTTGACATTTCTTGAGCCCACAACACATAATTAGTTTTGTCAAATGAGATGGTGATGGGTTTGGCAATTTCGAGTTTGTCTATTATAGCAGAAATAGCCAAAAATTGTGTAATGCAAATGCAAAGAAATAGAATTATGAAAAACAGACCCCAAAAATGGATTAAGCACACTTGAAAACTTTGGGAACCAGTCTGAACTAGTCAAAAACTGAGCTGGAACTAACTAAATTGGCGAAGAAACTAAAATCAAAACTGAACCGGTTCGATTCAACAGGAGGACAGTGGACAGTGGCAGCGTGTGATGGCTCGTGGGGATGATTTTTGGCCTGAAATTTTTAGGGTAACTTCTTCTAAAGGGAACAGACCAAATGCCAATGTATAGCCATGGGATATAGAGGTGGAAGATAGTCAAAAACGGACTCAAAGTAGGCTGCCAGGACTTGAATCAAACTAGGTGAAGAAATTCAGAGAACAAAAATTTTTGCAGACCAAAATTAATCAGAGGTAGGCTCTAATACCATGATAGAAGAATAGATTGAGATTGGAATTGTATTGTATTGTGTGAATAAAAGAATATACAAGAGGCTCTATTTATAGAGCTATGAAATACACAAGTAGGGAAACCCTAATGAATCAAGCGTATAATACATCAATTTTACATAATTATAGCCTGAAATCATGGCCTTGATTATGGCCATGATACAATTGACTAACAGTCAAAGTGAATTAATGTTGATTTACGTGTTTACTTTTATAAAAAATTTATGATTGATTGAATGTATAAAATAAGGTCATACACTCGGGTTTAAGAATAAATTTTCTTAAAAACGCAATTATTGTTGAAAAATTACGTTTTACATTTTTATTTCTTGATATATAGCTTTTGTCGCAAAGCTATCTATATATACATTGTGAAATTTGGAGTACTCAAGAGTATGAAATAATATATAGAGCAATTCATTCCATGTATCAAGCAGTCCTGGAATACACCATTGAACACAATCTGCATCTAAAGCTGGATTAGACTTCTGCTTTGTAGCTAATTTATCACTTTGATTTGTGTAAACAGAGAAGTGTGCATCTTTCCTATATCCTGAGAGAGTTGTTATATTAAGGAAATGGATTGGTATTTTCATTGATCGAATCAAATTGGTAGTAATTGCCAAAAGTTGCCTGTCAGTACCCACATCCATTGGCATGGACATGTTTAGAATTGGGTAATTCTCATTAGCACAATTAATCCCATCTGGGTTGTTCCAATCTGAGCTCCTATGTTTATCATTTGCAAAAAATTTGTTAATATATAGTATAGTGCTGTATATATAGCTTGAACTTTGATTTTTTATATCACGAAACAGACAAATATATGTTGTAAATGGTTAGATCATATACCTAAAATGTCAAGGAGATGGACTACTAAAGAAAATAGAGGTATGATTAGGATTAATATTTTCTTCAATCCACTTTGCCCATGTCCTCAAACCTCTTTCATAGGCTACGTGATGCTTGATCTCATCATAAATTGCAGTCTCTTCATCAAACAGTCCTAGCATTCTAAACAAAATAAGTTTCACTTTTATTAAAAAAAACAAGGAAAAAAAAAAGTAACAAAAAGGGAGAAGAGAACAAAAGTTGGCCTTAATTGCAATGTGAATGGCTTCCCTTTGATTGAATCAGAAAGATGAGAGCTACTTAGTAAACTGTAATAAATATAAGATAATATGATTAAATATATTTCCAATATATGTAAATTATATATTAAAAAATACATTTAATTATATTGTACTTTATTTATTTTAATATATCAGTCATTTTAGAGATTTTTTTTTTCTTTTTAACTTTTATGTCATTTTAGGACTTCAAAAAAAAATTATTTTTTTTCTAACTTTACTTTTTATTTATTTTTCCACTAAATATTTATATTAATTACTTTTATCTTTCTAAATTAAAATAAAAAATGAGATATTTTAATCTTTTTATATTTAAATTATGATAATTTAATAATTTTTTTAATTTATATATCCAAATATTAAATAACAGATATTTTAAAATTGATGAAATATTATATCTCACTGCGGTAATTTTACCTCGTTGCGCAGCTTTAATCCAGTAAACGAAAATTAGCCAAGGATACATATCACTTCCTGCTAAATGAAAAAGAAGAAGATTTTTATTTAAGGCAATGCAAAACTTACAATACTTTGACACTTGGGTGCTTGGTCCACCAGTTATATGAGTTGAAGATTAGATAGTCCACTTCTCTCCAGTGATTTCCATGCTTTGCAAGTGATTCAAACATTATTATAGAGCCTGATATGCCGTCTCTTTTTCCTGGATGATCTGAACTGGACTCAACTAGAAACGGTGCCCAATGAAATTCTATGCTAGCATTATAGCCTTGGAGATTCAAAATATTTTTAATAATAAATTAATTCTTATGGGTAAAACCTTGATTACATCTTAATTCTTAATCTAATCTTAAAATTATTTTAGAAATTTTATTTAATTATCACGCAAAAAATTATTGATTGAATTTTCATTAAAAATCTAGTATGGTAATTAAATTATTAATTAAAAAAAATCAAAATTAAGTATGGTTGATATGGATATTAATATCATATTGAAATTTAATTATCTAAGTGAAATTAATATAGTATGCTTAGTTTGGATCATTAGAGGGATAAATACCTCAATTTTGAAGGCATAGGTATAGTTTGAATAGTGTAAGCTCTTCTCCCCAAGTGGAATGGCATATTGAACCATACAAACCAAAGATTGCCACTGACTAGAATGTAAAGAGTCCCCAGCAAACAAAAGTCTCTTTCCCTTGAGTTTCTCCAGCAATTGTTTTGCCTCAAACCTTAACAATATATAAATTGCTCGTCAACTCTTCCTCAAATGAGCAAAATTAAACTGGGATAAATAATTCAATAGTTCAAAATTATAACTAAAACGTTTTAAAAATTGAATTTTTAACTATATTTTTATTATGCCTATATAAGCATGCATGTCATAGTATTTAACATTTAATTATATTATATTAATTATATCATACATCAATTTATTACAATCTTGAATGATCGATATGATTAACTATTATTTATATGAGCATAAATGTAATTTATCTAACTATTTGGCTTTTTAATTGATAGTAGCAATTGTTAAAATGCTCTTTATTAGATAAGATTATACTTTTTAAAATAAAAAGTATTATTAGAGATGCCTTTAATATCTACCGTTAAGTAGAAGAGGTTTTAAGTAGAAGCTGATTATTAAAAAGTTAATTAAACTATTTGGGCAAAGAACAATCTTTGGGCTGCCATCTCCAATGCAGATATAGGGAATCCTGCCTTCCATTCCTTTTGCAGGCCACCCAATCAGAAAGAAACTCCCCACATTCATTTTCTGTGTATAAAGGATGTGTTTTGTTATCCAAAACGCACTCTCCATTGAAAATATCAAAGATTTCTGAATTTGATTGCTGTTGAAACATTTCTTGGTGACTACTTGGTGTTAAAAATTTAAAGGTGATGACATTTTTTTCATTAAAAAAAATGCCTCCAAAGCAATATATCAAACCAAATGTCACAAATATAATTGGAATGGAATGGCTGGGACTAACATGCTTCATTATATATATATAGAGAGAGAGAGTAAAAGATTAGAATTCAGAAATCAGTAAATGTACCTAAACATCCTAACTAAGTTGACAAATTCTTAGCATTCGCATCATCTAATTGATTCCAAAATAAAATAAATGTTGTATATATACTGATCATCATCATAGGTGGATCCAAGGAGACAAGTAGGAGTCTTGGACCCCAAGCATTTAAGATGTATTTACCATTGTTTTAAAAATTGGACTAGACTGAGAGGTTCAATCAGTTGAATTGAGAACCAAAAGCCAATCTAGTCCAATTGTTTCTGAATAATTGGATTTCCAATGATACCGGATTGAACTGGAACTGAAAAAAGGTAAACTTGCTGAACTGAATAAATTGGTCCAATTTTTAAAATTATTAAAAAAATTTTAAACTTCCATTGTATTTGTTTTTTCTTAGATGTATTTAAATTTGGCATTTAGTTAATTATATTTGTTTTTTTTTTTAGATATATTTTTCTTATATGGTTATAATTTAATATATTTTATTAATCACATAAAAACATCAAAAAAAATATAAATATAAGCATTCTATAATAAAACATTAGACCGAAAATCAGTGACATGATTGGTTCGATCACCAGTTTGGTTTTTAAAACATTAGTATATACAATTCTTATAAAATTATTTTTAATTTTTAAATTAATACCTCCAAAGTTTTAATTCATCCTCCCAAAATTAAATTTTATAAATTAAGTTTTTATTTTTATTATTATTTTCCTAGTGATTTTGACCTCTCTACATAATTTTTTTTTTATTCTGCCCCTGATTTCCATTAGTGCTATTATAAATTTAATTTAGAAAATTATGATATCTGCTATATCAATGTGTTACAATAACATTAATTTATTATTACTATTAAAATAATATAATATAATATTATAATGATTAATATTTAAAACACTTAACCAAATAAAGAAAATCAAAAGTTGTCTTCCTTTTTTGATTTTTTTCTTCTAGATGAACAAAAATTGCTTGCATGCATGATGCATGTGGCTCAGTTTAACATTATAAATTCTGGAAAAATTCTTGCCTTGAGTTTTGGAGTAATATTTGTGTTAATTACTCTATTAAAGTCAAAGCATGCAAATTAATCATGAGCCTATTGTATTTGTTTAATAAGCCTTAAATCTAAAGTTTTTTTTACTGTCATCTAATTGTCACATTTTCATGGGATATTGGTAAAATTTCATTAATTAATTGTCAATTAACTTATGACTGAATTTTCATTTCTTAAAAATAATAATCAATAAACTTTATAATTGAACTTTTCTATCAATAAATTATTCAACTATTAAGTTTGTTTCAACAATGTTAACACTACTAATATAATATAATATGTTACAAATTATTGATTTAGGTTTTCGTTTTCTGATGGAGAAGGTTATTTGGTTTCAAAATTCTGGCAATTTTGTAACTTTGGTTTTAATTTAATTAATTAATTAGTGTTATAAATAAAATAGAGAAGAATATGAACAAAGAATATAAAGAAGAGAATAGTTTTTCTAGTTGTTTATTCAATAGTATTAAGTCATTTATATAGAGTACAGAAGATAAAAAAATAGGAAGCTTTTCCAATAAGGAAAATACAAGAAATAGGAAGTTTTTCTAATAAGAAAAATACAATTAATACTAATATAGAAACTAGAATATTCATGTATATGAAAAGACATTAATCAAATCTTATAATATATCATAACACTCCCCCTTGATGTATTTTACAAAGAATATGCCTCGTTAAAACCTTACTAAAGAAAAACCCTGTAGGAAAAAAATTTTAGTGAAGGAAAAAGAGTACATTATTCTTGTAGGGGTTTGCACCATAACATTGCCTCATTAAAAATCTTGCCAGGAAAACCCAATGGGACAAAACCTAGGCTAAGGGAAAAAAGAGTACAGTGCATTAAAATCTCTCTCTCATGAAAATATGATTTCTATCAAATATCTCTTAGCCGACGCATGCTAATTTTGTTGACTAACTTTTCAAATGTGATTGTAAGGAGTGACTTTGTAAACAAATCTGCCAAATTATCAAATTATATACTTAATGATGTTTAAGTAATATCTACATATAATAATGTATTTATAGTACTCTCTTAGGATATTACTTGTGCTATGAATATAACTCGTTAAAAACCTTATTAGAAAACCCAGTGGGAAAAAACATATTTAAGGAAAAGAATATATTTCATGCGCTATTTTTTTATTGCACAGATTGCCTCGTTAAAACCTTTGTCCAAGAAAACCCTATGGGATAAAAACTTGACTAAGGAAAAAGAGTACAATCATATACTAATTCGCTCCCTCTAATGATGACAGATTTTAACACAGCGTATACTAATTGATGAAATGATGCCGTTTAAATACCACATTAGGTAAAAACTTAGTATATAAGTCTATTAAATTGTCACTCAAGCGAATTTGGTGGATATCTCTTCTGAAGCTTATGTATATACAAGAATTTGGGTGAATTTTATGTCTACTTCATTACCCTTAATATAACCACTTTTAATTTGTGCAATACAAATTGCATTATTCTCAAAATACAATGGGAGTATCTTTTAGTGAGGTACTTCAGGACCATAAAAACTTTTTTATAAAATTGCAGTACCACTATAAGTGAATACATAGCCAGTTTAAAATCTACTATTATAGACACTAAGCAAATAACCAATATTCGCATGTAGACCAATTTCAAATATGAATTATAATATTAATAGTATATTGAATACAACTTTTTACACCACTCTAATATCTTTTTGTAGGTGCAGAGCTATACCTAACAAGGAATTTTTCTTGCAAATGCAATATCAGGCCTGATGCAATTTGCAAGATACAAGAGTGCCCTGTAGCACTTATATATGGTACTTCGAGACCAAATAACTCTTTATTATCTTTTTTAGGTATAAAATGGTCTCTCTTCACTTCTAGTGAGCGGACCACCTATTGGTGTGCTTGAGGAAGAAGATTTATTCATGCAAAAATTGCTTAAATATCTTTTTCACATAAGTATACTGGTGTATTATGACTCCTTAATAATTGGTCTGCAGGCCGATACAAAATTTCATTTCCTTTAAATTTTTTATCTCAAACTCACTTTTCAAATAGGTACATACTTATTTGATTTCATTAGGAGTCACATTGATATTTAAATCAACTTATACTGCAATAATAATATATACCATTTTATGGTCTTTTATGAATACAAATGGACATAGTGTATTATTCACATATCTTTCTTTCAATAAGAATTTACTCAAATAATCATACCACATATCCATATTGCTTTAATCCATACATAGATTTTTGCAATTTGATGAAATATATATCATATGTTTAATGTATATTCATTTATGATATACTTAGTCCTTCTAAGACTCTTATTACTTTCATAAGGCGTACAATAAGCCTTTCATTAACTGCCATATTAATTAAGTATCGGAACATAATCATTTCCATAATAAGAGAATTATTTTTCTCATAGTCAATGATAGAACAAGTCTAGCTCTACTTTAATTGCCTCATTCCATGATGATCAATCATGTTTATACTAATATTCAGTTATACTTATAGATTATGGATCCATATTTTCTCTTGTAACAGGAAAAGCTACTGTTGAGACAAATTCATCGTCGACGATAATTAAATTTCTATCAACTCTTTCTTATATCACAAAATAATTGAGATCTCATAGTTTTCATTTATATGATCATCAACTCCAGAAGCCATATCTGGAGGATCTAATTATTCCGTTGTCTCAGTCTGTGTCTCATAATTAGCTATAGCTCTTTGACTGAGATCTTCCTCTTCAGGAGGTTTCTCTTCAGAAGATTTTATGAGTGGCGCTGCTTTTCTTTTCCGCGGATTTTTGTCTTTAGTTCCAATTTACTATCCACGCTTCTGGCGTGTAGTGAGATTGATTGATTTTCTATTTGCAATTGGAATCACAACCCTTGCTAGGGTATTAGCAGCTGTAATATGAGAGTTTGTCACTCTTTTAGCATCTATAAATGCATTTGGCAGTTAAGTTGCAATTTGTTGCAACTGTATTATTTTGTAAACTTCTGGTTCACTCTAACTTGTACATAGACCAAAATTATTTAAAGGGTTTTTCTTCTAATAAATTTCTCGACATTTTTTAGTACTGCAGATGCTTTTCCTCCCCCTAATGTTGAAAAATATGCCTCATCAAAATAAATTCATAGTCTCTTTTGTGGACCCATTATCGCACATTGAGATAGATTTAATATATTCATGGCACAAAAAAAATTTATGACTCATGTCCTTATACAAGTTTCAAGGGAAAGTATATATGATGTACACAGTGGTATTCATGCCAAACTTTCAAGGTTTAATTATTGAACTATAAGTTCAATATTTGAACTGCAGGTTCAACGCAATATATTGTGTATGTATACTAGGGATAAAACAGTAATTAAATAACTCATTATAATACACAACTTATAAAATTCTTGCAAATTACTCATTCAAGGAGTTTACATAAAATCATCAATATTGAATTGAGTTGTGTCCTCTATATGGGCGGTTCCTCTTTTAGAATCTCATGATTTACCAAATGATTTATAGTATTCACTTTATAGAATACAATTGTACTAGTGAGCATTATTTGATGATTTCTCGTCAGCAATTATTCTTTCAGAATTCTCATTATCTATCAAATGATTTATAGTATTCACTTCAGGGAATACAGTTGTACTAGTGGGTATTATTTGATGATTTCTTATTAATAATTATTCTTTGCAACCACTAGAAAAATAATATTTATAAATTTTCACTTTTTATACTGCTACTACAGGAGCATATAACTTTATTACCGCACAATTTCAGCTGTGAAGTAATTTTAAATATGGTTGAATTATATTCTCAAATAGACTTTAAGTTTTGTAGGCGTAGATTTAACCAATCATATTGAGTTTATGGTAGTACCACATATTTCAAGTGATTTATATCTATCTTTAAAACTCTTTTAAAAAATATAAAAATCATTAATAGTAAGATATTCAACCTTTAAATCCTCACTTAAATGAGATTTAAGTAGATAATAGCTTTTGCTTTTGCTAGCATCTAAATGCATTTCATTATCAACAACTTACGTCAAAAATTATTTCCATTGAATTCAAGAGCATATAAAAATTATCAACCAAACTTTAATTCACTATACTTCACTTTATTTAAATAACTTAATTTGCATATATTTAAAATATATCTAAATAGACCAATCAGAAAATAAATTAATATTAATTTAATAAATTCATAATTTAGCCCACCAAGGAAAGGTAAGCATTAATTATGCTTCTCTATACCAACATAAATCCAACAATCTATGCAATCCGGAAATAAATTCATCAATTCACAAATTAACAAAACCATGTTACTTATATAATTTATATTAATCTTATCTCACATTTAAATCTCTAATTGTTTTCACATCTAATACACATTGACATAAGTAAATTCAAAACATATATAACACACACAACTTTCTTGTAGGCTATTCAACTAACAAATATATATATATATATATATATATATATATATATATATATATATATATATATATATATATATATATGAGACATGTATTGTCCATAAAATAAATTTTGAGTTGAGATGCTAAGACCGAAGGATGTGTAATAATATATATATTAGTAGAATCAATTTCAATTTAATGAATCAAGTAAACCTATTAATATGAACGCAAGATCACCATTTTCCCATAAAGCAGGTCAATCAATCAATAAATGAATAATTTAGGGTCGAATTTTATGCCAAAAAAAAAATTATAAGCCATAACTTTAAAACTATGCATAAAATGTGTTGTTATAATTGATAACCAATTAAAAGTTGCAATTTGGTTGGTAAATCAAATCGGCCATACCCATCATTCCAATACATATAAACAACAATGAAACACCCAAAACAAAAAAATCAAAGTAAAAGGGTTTACCTTAATATTATGGCCATACGCAGGTACTTTATTGATATCCAATTTATTTAATGCGTATAGTTTAAATCAAATTTATTAGTTATTCAGGAACATAAAATATCAAATTTTTAAGGATGTCTATTTTATTTATTTAATTACCCGAATGAGTAACACTAGTGTAAATAATTCTTACTCATGATGTCGAGGCCCATCAATTAACATTGTCTAATATAAAATCATAATAAAATTAGTCTTTTAAAGACTTATAGATAATGTATTTAGTTCTTCAGAAATATTTAATGATTCTTTAATGAATTTATTTACTTTGATTAGTTTTTCAGGAACTATATAGAATATCAGTTCTTTAGGAACTGTAGAGAATATCAGTTCTTCAAAAACTGTAGAGAATAATAATTTTTCAAGAACTATAAGGAATACTAGTTTTTCAGGAACTTTAATTATTATTAGTTCTTCAGGAACTTATAGCTTAGTTATTTATTTAATTAGTTTTTCAGGAATTATAAATAATACTAGTTCTTTAGGAACTAGAATTTAAAATATAATACTAATTCTCTAGGAACTCATAGCTTAGTTATTTATTTAATTAGTTCTTTAGGAACTATAAATAATACTAGTTCTTCAAGAATTAGTATTTAAAATATAATGCTAGTTTTTAAGGAACTAGAATTTAATTGATTAATCATTAAATAGTATATCAAATCTTTATAAATCTAAAAAAAAAAAAAACGATTTGAGATAAATGATTATAAGAGAGAAGAAAAAAATGATTTCTTCAAATTAATTAGCCCAATATGTTTAAACGATTTCTTAAAAAAAAACGATTTAGTTTTTTTTTCTTAAAAAAATGTATTTGATACATAAATATTAATAATAATAGTAATTAATTAGACAAAAATTGTTTACCATAAATCTTAAATTTTATTTTTTTAAATTTTTCGCCTTAACTGGGTTGTAGCAAACCACAAGCTATCCAAAATCATGAACAATATTATAGAACGATTCGTGCTGATAACGTGTTATAAATAAAATGGAGAAGAATATGAACAAAGAATATAGAGAAGAGAATAGTTTTTCTAGTTGTTCCATTCAATAGTATTAAGCCATTTATATAGAGTACAGAATATAAAGAAATAGGAAGTTTTTTCAATAAGAAAAATATAAGAAATAGGAAGTTTTTCCAATAAGGAAAATACAATCAATACTAATATGGAAACTAAAATATTCATGTATATGAAAAGACATTAATCAAATCTTATAATATATCATAACAATTAGTTTACTTTTTCCCTTTATTGATAATATATTCTAATTTTGAAATTAAAAAATCCATGAGTATGATACCACTTAGGAATTTCAACAAATTCCATATCGTAAAACGGTCTATAAGAAACTGATGTATTACTGACGGTTTAGTTATCGACAGATTAGAGAAATTTGTTATAAAAACCATAGTTGGTAACTATTTACGGACGGATTTTTGGTTCCGTTGGTAAATTTGCCGATGACAAAATAATCGGTATCCATCGGCAAATAAAAATTAAAATAATTAAATAATTTCTTTCTGTCTGTAACCGTCATTAAATAAAAATAAAAATATTTATTAAATAAAATACATCTGTCGGTAATCATCGGTAAGTATGTAATAAATTATTTTTTTAATTTAATATTTATTTTAATAAATAAAAATTGATTTTTTATTATAATGCAATATAAAAATTAATGAAACATAAAATTAAATGTTATGTGATTTATAATAAAATTAATAATATAAATATAATAAAATATGTACAAAATATGTACTAAAACTGTATTAATAGCCAAAAAACTGTACTGATATCCAAAAAACTAAGAAAACACTATCTATCAAGATGCTTCGTATCATCATCATCATCATCATCCTTATCCTCATCATCCAAATCCTCTGGATCTCTAATATATCCGTCAGTAATAGCAGTATCATCAGCAGGATGAGAAGTCACCTATGAAGGAGCAACAGGAGGTTGGAATTAAGCCCCAGGAGGCTAGAATTGAAAAGTAAAAACCTAGAACTGGGGAATAGGTGCCCCAAGACCCATCTACTGAAAGAATTGTTGCATGCACTGCTACAAGTACTATTGCATTTGCTATTGAACCAACTTCTACATCTAATGCTCAATCCACTTCTTCCACACCTCACATGGAATTCAGGTCTCCTGCTTCCCCTTCTCCTTTATGTCATGGATGAATTCCTTGTACGGTGCTATAGCCTTCTGATCAAAGGCTTTCTTCATCATGGCATCGATCGCCTAGCTGTAATAATATTGCTTCTACAAAATTAAATAAAAAATACATATTATTAGAATAATTAATAATTAACAAAATGAATATTTTCATTTAATATATTTATTGTACGTACCTTAAACTCCTCCTAATAGAACTTCTCTATATCCACAGTCATATTCTTCCAACAAACACCAAACGGGTTAAGCTTGTTCCTGAAATTTCGTAAGATTGTTCATGTAGTCTTGATCGACAGCATGCTAAAAAAAAACATTTAAATGTTAGTTGCAAAAAGAGGAAAATCACATATAATAATTACAATTATTAATAATTAAAATATGGATAATAACATAAAAATACCTCTCCCAGCATAGTGACTAGGTCTTGTTCTCAAGATATGGTGGAGGGATCACAACATCATCATCTGCTGCTCGCAATGATGATGGTCTAGCTATAGTTATAAGAGAGGCAATAGGGATAGAGATGGGTGCAGAAATGGAAGGAGTATAAGAAGAAGAGGTAGAAGTGAGTGCAAAAGTGGGAGTATAAGAAGAAGGGATAGAGGTGGTGATGGTGGATAACACAAATGGAGGAAGAATATGAGCAACGAGGGAAAGTAAAGAAGTTGTGGTATCTGTAAGCAATAAACTAGGTATGATGGTCCTACTGTTACAAACACGTGAATGTACACATGGTCGAGATGGCTTCACAAGATCTGTAAGAGCACTAATGGAAAGCGGCACACATCCCATCTACTATAATTAATTACATACTTATATATATAATGATAATTTCATATATATTATATGAAAATTATAATCCAACACAAAATGAATGAGGATACATACATTTTCTTCATTTTAAATAAAAATAAAATACAATTAAAAATTACACATGTTTTATTTAATGTAAATAAAAATACAATTAATTAGAATCAGATTCCTAGACATAATCTTCAGCAATATTTTTCTCAAATGATTCAAATTCTAAATCAAACTCGGGTTAATCTTCTACATCATTGGCATCTTGGTTATACATTTCAACAAATGGCTTATTAGGATCGTTTAAAGCTATATAAGGCTCGTCATCGATAACTTTAGGTAAAGGATCATTAGCATTGTCATCCAGGAATGGTTCTTCAAATGATGTGTTAATCTAGGGGCTTTCCTTAATTTCTATGACTGAGTTGGCTTTAATCTTGCATACCTCCCTTAATTTCTATGACTGATCTGGCTTTAATCTTGCATACCTCCCACCAATTAACTTTATCTCATCATAGACTCGGATAAGGAACATAATACACCTGACAAGCTTGCATAGCCAATATAAATGGTTCATATTTATTGAATTGCTGGCTGTGGTTAATTTCAACAAGATTAAATTCTCATATACTTACATTCCCATATTTGGCTTCGGATCAAACCATTCATATTTAAACAAAATAGTTATCTTAATTAGAAGTGCTAGGTATTCCAACTGCAGAACCTCAATTAATCAACCATAATAGTCAAAATACGCTCTCACTGTAGTTCAAACCCTTTATACAAACCCCAATATTAACTGATGCACTACCTAAACTCTGTTTTTCAGTATGAAACTTGTATTCATTGATGAAGTAAATGGGATAAGTCTTCACATATTGTAGCGGACCCTTAGTAAGGTCAACAATGAATTGATTTGTGATTCCATTCATAGGATTATAAGCTTATAAGAAAAATTAATTATATGAAAATGAAGAGACTGAAAAAATTTTAGGATATTATAAAAGTGACAAAAATTTAATTAAACTTGCATATGACTCAAACCATTTAGCAAATTTAGCCTATAATTTTACATCTATATCATCTTTTGATATATTTGGGATAGTTTGCTTTAGAAATTCAATGTTTAAGCTTCAAAAAAAGGGAAAAGAAAAAATTAATATTAGTCAAAAGATCAAATACAACTTATTATGATTAATGTTTATAATTTTTATAACCTACTCGATGAATTCTGCAACTTCAGAGCAATTTAGAAGAATCTGCTTTGTGTTCTTCATCCATTATCAATCTCATTTTAGGTTGAATGAATGGTCTACCTAAATGAGTGAATATTGATAAATTCTAGGGGATATTAACTCCTTCAGGAATTCCAACATCATCATTTTGAGAAACTCTCATATGCCTTGTATAAACATAGGGTTCAAAATAGTAAGAGCAAAATGATGAGGTTTCTTTAACCAAGTATGCATTGCATATTAAGCCCTTAACTCTCACTTTGTTCTTGATATTATATTTCAAATGTCCATTAAATCTACAATTGAACAATATTATAGATAATGACTTTACATAATGTTATTGAAATTTTTGTAAATAAGAAAGGACATAAAGATGTTACCTCTTAAATGGATACATCAATTGGTACTGAACAAGGCTTGCTATACGAGTCTTGTATGGTAGATATACTAGTAGATGCTCCATGGAGTCAAAAAAAACTAGGGAGAAAATCCATTCCAATTTACACATAATCAATGGAAATTGTTATTTTCAAGCCCCACAGTGTCTTCCTTCTTAAGAATTATTGACGTGAGTTCTTTGAAAAATAAACTCAAGTCTGTCAGTGGTTGCCAAACATCCTTCAATAAAAATTCACAAAAGGCAATAAGGAGTAAGCATTGCATAAAAACCTGACAATCATGGCTCTTCATTCCAAAAAATCTTAGCTTTCGCATATCAACATATCGGCCCATATTGGATATATACCCATCCTAAAATTTAATATCTTTTAGCCATTCACACAAGACTTGTTTAACCCGCTTATCTAGCATATATCTTATCGTAGGATATTTTCCGAATTCTTCATCCATCTCTAACTCACGACGATGGCACAATAGTTTCAAGTCCTATCTAACTTTAGCATTATCTTTGCTTTTTCCTTAGATGTTCATTACCGTGTTGAAAATATTTTTCAAACATATTTTTTTCAATGTGCATCAGATCCAAATTATATCTTATCAAATTAGTGCTCCAATATGGTAAATCCCCAAAATATACTGTGTTTCTTCCACCCTCATCCACTTTGCCTTAAAATTTGAGCATTCACATCGTCTGACCCTAGCTCAATGACTCTTATTAATTTCAAACTAGTTATTTTTTGCAACAGCTCTGTGCCAGACCGTATAGGTGGAGTCAATTCACTGACCATTAGATTCTTTATGAAAGATGTTTTATTATGTCTAAGAGCATGATTAAGTGATAAGAATTTATGGTGACAATCGAACCATGATTAGTTATCCCATTAGGAAGAGTGAAGGCATCTATTTTTTCCTTGCAATATGGACATGCAAGTCTACCTTGAGTACTCCATCTAGATAGCATACTAAATACAAGAAAATTGCTCACAGTCCACATCAGAAGAGCTCACATCTAAAAATTCTGCTTTGTGGACACATCATATGTTTTCGCCCCTATTTCTCACAACATAGCAATTATGCAATTAGAGGCTATAAAAAGGCATTGAACTTATGTTTTGAATTATTTGGTCGGGGGACTATTACAGAAAGGAACATATATTCATTCTTCATACACATTTTTGGAAGCAAATTATATTGCATGACTATAATTGGCCAAAATGAATACTACTGTCCAGATTAACCAAAATGTTGAAAGCTATCAATGCATAAGCCCAAACAAACATTGCATATTTTAGAAGCAAATTCTGAATTAGCATAATTGAAATACTTCCATGCTTCAAAATCTAAACGGTATTGCATCACACCCACTTCCTCCTCATGCTTGGTATGCCATCTCATATGCTTGATGGTTGTTTCAGATACATACAATCTCTACAACCTCAAAGTTAGAAGAAAGTAGAATATTGTCTTAAATGGAATATCTTTGAACGTCGTACTAGCACCCCGATGCCTATGCTTACATCTAGGACAATCACAAAATTTGCATGCAATCAGATAACTGTCTTCATCCCAATAAAGCATGTAATTGTTCTTGTAACAATGAATCTTCTCCACTAGAAGTCTCAATCCCTGCATCAACTTCTTAGTGTAGAAGAAATTAGCTACCATCATATTATCTTCAGGCAACGACTCGTTATACCATTGCAATATATTGTCATAGCACCTTTCTGATAAATGGTGCTTCAATTTGATATTCAAAAGTTATGCCGTAGCAGATAACTTCGACTATTTTCCACACCATGACCACAATTCTTCATTAGCTGCATCCAACATATCATACAATTTCTGAATTGTTGGATTCGATGCTTCCTCCATTCTATCCCATTCAAAACATGGTCCAACTGCATCCATTAACATTGTCTGATATGCAATTAGAGGACTATCATCCACATCTTCACCATTATGATCATCCGTAGCTGAAGTTCCAAACCCACAAACTTCACCATGTAAATATCATTTATAATACCTCGAAATAAAGTCCTTCTTTGCAGTCTGCAACATGATGGTATTTGGTTTAAAGAAATTCCAATTCTGATATTTCTTATGGTTACAGAGACATTTAATTTTGCTTACACTCATCAACTGAAGATGCATTGTCGTGAATTGAATGAATTGATTTGAACCCTCTAAGAATTTCAGATTCAGAAATCCATCATTGAGTCTAGAATACATCCAATTCCTATCCATTCTCATGATTAATCCATGAAAGTTGTGGGAATGCATTATTTTGAAGAATGAACAAGACAAAATTTATCTTTACATTCCTTATTGATTAGTTATAAGTTTAATAAAGTTATCAATATTTAATCCTATCTCCTTATATCTTCCTTCTTACAGAGTAAGAACCTAACACATTTAAAAACTCACTGTTATATAATCATTACTGAAACATTCTATATTCATGCACCTACCGAAATTTTAGCAGCATATCCCTACAGTTGTCCTAGTGCACCAAGTTGAAAAGTGTCATAAATTAATTAAGACATTTTCCAATATGCACTAAGAGAACAAGTAGGAAGATGATACCAAAATTCTAAACATGAGTATGAAATAGAATATTCACAGTAAGTTACACAGACAATGAATTTTGTAAACTATCCACTTTTGACAATTCAGTGTCCTCTCATCATCCGATGAGAATGATACCAAACGGGTTCTATGGTTAAGTCTAAACATATTAGTCATTTTTAGTTAACCATATTTTTAGGCTTTTGATTGTCAAAGTCCAAAAATACAGTTAAAATCAATTGTATTAATTAACAAAACTTTCTATTTTAGAGTAAATGCATATTATCAACTCAACTCACAAAATAATAACATCACAAAAATGACATAATAAAATATGAGATCTTATGCATATATTTCACTAAGTTTAAATTTTTTTAATTCTAATCATATTGCAATTTTAACTTATATTTAAATTTTATTTTAAAGTTTGTTTTTTATCGTAATAGTATATTTTTCCTATCTTCTAGTATTTTATGAAATACATATTAGATTTCAATTTTTATGATATATTTATATTTTATGATTATTTTTATAAATTTTTTATTTTAAAGTATCTTTTTTACATCTATTAGCATATTTTCCTATTTTTTTAGTATGTTATGAAATGCATTATAGATTTCAATTTTTATGGCATATTTATATTTTATGATTATTTTTATGAATTTTATTTCAAAGTCTAATTTTTATCTTAATAGGATATTTTTCCTATTTTTTGGTATTTTATGAAATGCATAATAGATTTCAATTTTTATGGCATGTTGTTATTTTGTTATTATTTTTATATTTTTATTTTAAAGTATCTTTTTACTCCTATTAGTATATTTTCCTTTTTTTTTTTTTTTTTATATTTTATGAAATGCATTATAGAGTTTATGCTTTTTACGGCATATGTATATTTTATAGTTTAAACATATTTTTTTACTTTGAAGCCCTATAATTTTTAGAATATAACTTTCTTTCTTTTTTTTTTTTTGGTTCTTTTATGATTATTTTTCATATTATTATTTTTTGATATTATTATTTTTCATTTATCTGAATTTGCCACTTTTACTTTGCTTTGCTTTTATTCATTTGATATAATTTTGCATTTTAAATTCTAAATTACATTATCAAAATTAAAAAAATACATAAATTAATTCAATATGCAACATTTACTAACTTATACATACAAATAATATACATACTAATTACAAAATAATTCAAATTGTAATTATACAATAATTCAATATTTTTATCATACATGCATATAATTCAAATTGTAATACCTCTTATAGCAAAGTTCGCAAAAATCAAATGGAAACAGAAGCAATGTAACTAAAATTACAAAAATTAAATAATTTATAAACCACCAAGCAAATAATATTCAATAAAAATTGATAAGGCAAATTGAGTAACATGTGTCGAATTATATTTAATATACAAATTGTTGACAATATATTATTAATTATAAAAAATAACAAACAATCAACCAAATTTTAGCAAATTAACACAAAATTAAAAATTACAAAAATTACTCAAATTTAACATAAATTAATATAACAATATAAACATATATAAAATGACACTTCAACATTAAAAAAAAAAAACAAAATTTATTAAACAAAATTCACAAATTAACCACATTACAAATTATCAAATTCACAAAATTAACAAATTACAAAAAATTAACACAAATTAAAAATAAAAATTTATCATTGAAAAAATTACACAAATTAACAAATTACAAATAACAAATCAACATTAAAAAACAAAATTTATTAAACAAAACTCACAAATTAATCACATTGCAAACTAACAAATTACAAAAAATTAACACAAATTAGCAAATTAAAAATAACAATTTAACAAATTAAAAATACCACATTATGTAAAAATACAAAAATAACAAGAAAAATCTAAAAAATTACAAATAATAGACCATTTAACATTATATAAAAAAAATTAAAAATTAAAAAAAAAAAAAAAAGAACTTTCATGAATGGATGAATGGTGGCAAGGATCGATGGCAACAAATAGTTGCAAACCAGTGGTGAATGGCAAACGGATGGAGAAACCATAGATGGACAAAGGAGATAGAGAAAGAAGCAAAAGTAGGAAGAAAGAAAGAAGAAAGAGGGTCTGTGATATTTTATAACCCATCCATCGATGGATACCAACGGAAAATTGCTACGTGGCTAATTAATGAATTTGTCAGTAAATAGCATCAAAACGTTGAAGCTACTTGGTTATTACTTACCGACAAACACCGACGGATTCATTAAGTCACGTGACAATTTTCTATCAGTATCCGCCGGTAAATTTTGGTTTTGGAGTCAAAATTTTTGCTATGACTTTTGGGTTTTTTGTTACTACTTACTGATAGAATACTGCCAAGTTTTCATTGGTGTCTTTCAGTAACCATTGGTATGTATTCCCACCAATCCTTCACCCTTAAATTGACCAACGAAATTGAAACCGTCACTAAATTTCGTGGCAAATCCATCACTAATCGTGGAAAACTGCTCTATTTAATTCTGATTCACGTTTCTTCTCTAATTCATTATTATTTAATGACAGATTTCAATCTGTCGGTAATGAATACTTTCCTTCTACTATAGAAGGATCACTATTACAACTAAATTGAAGTTTAGGGATAACATTAAAATTTAGGGATAACAGTGAATATTTGTAATAAGTTTGGAGAAAATAAATGTAATTTAGCTGATTAATATACTATTAAATGATACTAATAATCCCATATTATAAATCATGAC
Organism: Reutealis trisperma; assembly: GCA_947687605.1. NCBI lineage: Eukaryota > Viridiplantae > Streptophyta > Magnoliopsida > Malpighiales > Euphorbiaceae > Reutealis > Reutealis trisperma. The sequence continues at coordinate 896,736 of CANTUT010000135.1, read as the reverse complement.
AAATTCTCCACCCATTTTAATTTAGTCTATATTTATTCGCATTGAGCAAAATTGTCAACAAAAGTACCTTAAAAGGACAACGAAGGATTTAATACTCAAGTGTTATAACATTCCGATAACATCTTTGGCCAACCTAACCCGAAAACATCTTTGGCCAAAAAAAAAAAACACCCTAACCCAAGAATGCGACTTCTTGTGAAATTCATGGATACTAAAAGGTCAACTCAAAAATTAATTGGGGTAAAATGCACTGAAAGTCACTAAATTTTTGCTCGTTTTCTGTTTTGGTCATTAAACTTTAATTTTTTACAATTTAATCACTAAACTTTAATTTTTTACAATTTAATCACTAAACTTTAATTTTTTTTTCATTGGTGAGTCACTAAAAGAATTTCGATGAAATAACTCACCAGAAAGTTGACATGACATTACAGGTAGGATGACACTTTATCAAAATTGATGATATAAGCATGCCATATCACATTGAGATGTTTTTAAAATTTAAAATTTAAAAAATCATATTTTTAAATTAAAAATTAAAATTAAAATATATTTATCTGTGTGATGTGGGATGCTTATGTCATCAACTTTGATGACGTGTCATCCTACTTGGAACACCACATCAGTTTTTTAGTGAGTTGTTCATCGGAATTGTCTTAGTGACCTGCCGGTAAAAAAAAAAATTAAAGTTTAATGATTAAATTGTAAGAAATTAAAATTTAGTGACCAAAACAGAAAACAGACAAAAGTTTAATGATCTTTACTGCACTTTACCCATCAATTGGGATTTCACTTTTCATAAGCATAGTGAAATTTCATTCTTTTTTAATGTATCAGGGTATGTTTGGTTTAGCAATAGCAGTCAGCTATGAGCAGTTAGCGTATTACAAATAATGTTTGAGATTTCTTGTAAAATGTTTAATAATTCAATAGTTAAAATTGTAATTAAATTGTTTTTGCATTCTATTAATTGTATATTTATTACGAACAGAAGAATTTTATTACAAAATCATTTGAATTGAATTGAATTCAATTCAATTACAAAGGAATTTGGAATTAAGAGTCAAGAGTGTGCTATAATATGTGCATAAAGTAATTCATTCCATGTATCAGGCAGTCCTGGAACACACCAGTGAAGACAATCTGCATATTTAGCTGGATTAGCCTTCTGCTTCTGCCTAAGTGATTTACTACCTTTGCTGTTGTAAAAAGAGGGATGTGCATCTTTCCTGTACTCTGAAAGGGTTGTTATGTTCTGAAAATGAACTGGTACTTTCATTGACCGAATCACATTTTCAGTAATTGCAAAAATCTTCCAGTCTATATTTATATCCAATGGCAAGGATTTGTTTAGAATTGGTAAAGACTCGCTTGCACAGTTAACCCCATATGGGTTATTCCAGTATGAGCTCCTATAAATAAATCATTTGCACACTAGCTGTTAATTAATATCATCATATTAAAATTCTTGACAGATACTTGACCACTAGATGCTGGCCCAGTGCTAGCCATAACAACATCAAGAAAATAAGCAGAGAGATGATCTCATACCTGTCATGTTGCGGATTTGCAGTGCTAAAGAAAATAGTGGTACGTTTGGGATTAATATTTTCCTCTATCCATTTAGCCCATGTCCTTAAGACCCTTTGAAATATTTCATGTCTTTCGATCTCAATGTACTTTGTAGCCCCTTCTTCAAATGATCCTTGCCTTTTTAAGAAAATACAAGTTTGAGGCCCAACAGAGAATTATGCTCATAAAGAAAGGGAAAAAAAAAAAAAAAAAAGAGAGAGAAGGGTAATTAAAACTTACAATACTCTCACTGTGGGGTGCTTGGTCCACCAGGTATATGAGTCAAAGATTAGATAGTCAGAATCTCTCCAGTTATTTCCATGTTTTGCAATTGCTTCAGGCATTATTATAGCCACCGATTTGCCATCCCTTATATTTGGAGGGTCTGCACTGGACTCAACTAGATATGGTGCCCAGTAAAATTCTATGGTAACATTATATTTCTGTAAATTATCAAATATAACAATAAATCATGTGAGTAATCTTTATGCCAGTAGTTCATGCAAAGTCCAAAGTGTTCTTGTGGTGCCATTGGATTAGTAACCCACCCACTAGTCAGTGTTTAACTCATAGTACCTTAAGAATTTCTGATGTTTTTGAAAAATATAATTCCCATTGTTGATATAAATTAAAATTTCAATCATTCTGAAATTTATAAAAATCAATGAACTTAAGTTATGTGGCCAGTTGAATCATCAAAAACTAAAAGATAGAGAGAGACCTTAATTGTGAAGACTTGGGGGTAGCCCGAGTAGTCCACTCTCTTCTTGCTTGGTGAAACAGCAGACTGAACCAAACAAACCAAAGATTGCCACTGGTTAATATGTATAGAGTCTCCAACAAACATAACCTTCTTTCCCTTGAGTTTGTTCAGCAACCTTTTTGCCTTAAACCTTAAATCAAGATTCAAGAATATAATTGCGGTTTAGACATTCAAAAACTATATAAAAAAAAATGTAACAATTTAACCATATTTACTTACTTAGGCAAAGAACAATCTCTGGGTTGCCATCTCCAATTCAGATACAGTGAATCAGGCCTTCCATTGTTCTTGCAGGCTGACCATTGAGAGAGAAACTTACCACATTCACCTTCTGTGTACAAAGGATGTGTCTTGTTATCCAAAACCCAGTCTCCTGTGAAAATATCACAGGATTCTTCTACAATTTTCTGGTGAATAGGGGTTAAAGACATCAACAAAAATGCTACTACAACTAGAATTGAACTGGAAAGGCTTTTCTGGCTGGGATCAACATGCTTCATTGTGACTGTTATTAAGAGAAGGATGTATCAAACTTGGATGCAAGGCACTGTTTTCACTTCTTTGGGGCAGCCTTAGAGACAAACTATTGAGGTAAAAGTTCAAACCCCCTAACCTAACACTCAGCCACTAGACTTTTAAACTTGCATACCATTGTTTTTTAATTTTTAATTTGTTTATGGTCAGAAAGTTGTCTGCATATATGAATCTGCAGCACCAATTTCAATACCTCTGATTCTTTGCCATGAATTTTGGGTTTATATATTGGTTCTTTATTTACAAGTTGTAGCCTGCAAATCACGAGCTAATTTGTCTATTGAGCCTGAAATTGATCATGATTATAAAGTTTTAGGTAGTATGTATGCAAATTTGTATTTTATATTTGATTAATTGAAGATGAAGTGCTACCAACTCATTATCACCAAGGATATGAATTAATTATTTATTTGTTCATAGTTGACTCAACTTATTACTAAAAAATTTCAATAATATAGTGATTCAATTTGCATCTGTAGAATCACTTTAACAGTAAAAAAAAAAAAAAAAAAGAACACAGTGGAATTTATTTTATCAGTGAAAAATCAAACGAAGAGGTGATTTGACTTTACTAATGCAAAATCACAGCAGAATTCATTATATGAGGTCAAAGGGTTATTAAGAATCATTAGTAAAAAACAAAATTCATTTTCTCCAAATTGTATGAGTAATTACTGATTAGGCTGCAAAAATTATATTGGCAACAATTAAATTCAGTAATTAACAGAAAACAGAAGAATTAAATTAGATGTTAATGTACAAAAATTTCATTCCAATGTTCAGATAATAACTTCAAAAACAGAGATTATTAAAACAAATAAATTTAAAAAAAAAAAAAAAAACTCTGTTTAAAACCAGAGATTTTAAAAGAAAAGTTGAATATAACATTACCCTCCAAGAATCAACCTGCGAGTCCCTTTCTATCTCTAAATAATTTCTTGTTTATATTTTCATTTTCCAATGCTTTTCATCGATCACATTTAATCAAAGCTCTTGGCTTTATGAAATTTTCTTTGGATTTCTCAGGAACCAAACGAAGGGTTTCAATGAAATTAACTTGAGAAGTACTAGCATTGGAGCTTTGACAGGGATTTTGATAATTGAGAAACATAGATATTAGGGTAAATATATTTGGCAAAAAAAAAAATTAGGGTAAATATCGATTCCAATTGATTCAAAACAAGTAGGGATTGTGGTTTTTGTCTTGTCTTCGCCTTACAGATGAGCAAAGGATAAAACGACATGATAGCAGAGAATCAGATGCTCTTGTATTTTCAAATTTGTCCTCTTACCCTATAAAAACGAGCACATCTCTAAATGTGTTTGCAATTGTCGTTTTATTTTGGGATCCTCGTTCGCCGCTGATTTTTGCCGTTACTTTCGTCTATTTTATAAACTCTGCCCAATTCTGTTGGGCAGACGCTCTTTAATACCTTTAAATTATTTTTTATAAATTATTTTTTTTCATAAAATAATTAAATTTTATAATTTTTAGTTATAATAAAATAATTAACAAGTTAATTAATATATCATGTAATAAATAATCATTATACATTAATAAACATATATATTAAATATAACTCTTTAATTTCTCAACTTATACTTATGTTCTATACTTATAAATTTAAAACTCTTATCTAATTTTTCAATTTATAATTATGATTATAATTTGTCATTTCATCTTTTTCTTACTGTTAATAAAATTAATTTTTATCTCTTTATTTTTTTATACATGCAATTTTTAAATATAATATAAATTAAATAAATCAATAATCTTTTAAATTGTTTTTCTTCCTATTTTATATTGGTACTTAAAAATCACTTGTATTTTTAAACTATTTATCTTTTTAAAAAAATTATTGTATTATTGATTAAAGTTAAATGATATCTCAAATTTTTTGAACTTTTTTATTTAACTTTAAATACATAAAGTGAACAATCATTCCTCTCTTTTCTTTTTTAATTGTGAAATATAGTTAGGTGAAACAAAATGGAGTAAAATTATTATAAAAAATAATAATCTTCTATTATTTTCATCACTTTTATAAGATTATTGAAATCTAATAAGGTAATTACTAAAAAAAAAAAATATCTCTATAAGTGGAATTTGACATTGTTTTTTCTTTAATTTCATTTATTTATTTCAATGTGATATTTTATCATTTATTTTGAATTATATATTAATTTTTCAAAGCACTTTTCTTACCAAAAAATAATATTTTTAAATAATTTATTATCAGAGAATTAATAGTTTATAAAACTAAAATTATGATAGATTTATATTGAGATATAAAAATTTTCTTTAATGATTAACTTATGATCCAAGTAAAAATTTAATTATAATTTAGTTTTTTACTTTTATTGGCCGTTAATTATTTATTAAATATTCATTATTTTTAGACTTTTGCTTTGATTTAAGTTATACTAATTAATAGTTATAATATTATTAACAGTACACTTAAAATTTTTAATTCTTAGTTTTCCTTTTTTTAGTTATAGTTCAATTCTTTATAAAAAGATTTTAGTAATAAGAAAATATTTGATTTAATTTTTTAATAATCATTGTGAAATTGATATTAGTCTTTTTTATCATAGTTTTTTTATTTGTATTCTTTAAATTTTAATATTGTATATTATGTTCATTTTTCTATCTAATATTTTTATATGAAATCCTAATTTTGCTTATTTTTCTTTTAATATTATCAATTTTGTATTCCTTTATTTTTGTTATTATGATTTTATGACATACAAGTGAAATTGTAAAATAAAAAAATATTAATTATATATCAATTTTGAGATTTTTTTACTAGATTTTTTTTTACCAACCTCTTAACTATTTGACAAAAATAAGAATACTGCAAGTGGATTTTGATTTTTCATATTGTCATTGTAAATACATTGATTCTATTTTTTGTAACTATAAATTTTTATTTTGAAATTTAATTTGTGTAATTATATTTTACTCTTATTTCTTTTTCTTTTTGTAATTTTTATATACATATATATGTAAAAATTACTTATTATTTGGTTCAAAACTAATAATTTATGGAGTAACAATTTAAAAGAAATATGATTTTATTATTGTATTTTTAACATGATTTATTACTTGGTGCTTTTTTAGAGTTGGATTATCATTTACAATTTTTTTTTTATATTTTACTTAAAAAATATTAATATTATTTTATCAATTTTATATCTAATTACATAATTAAATTAATTTATTCTTTTAGATGCCATGTAAAGTGCATAATTATATTAATTTATTTTTTAAATGTCACGCAAAGCACAAATTTATTATCTAGTAGAGATTAAGTGAAAAAAGAATAAATGAAAAAAATCCATAAATTTTTTCTTCTTTACTTGAAAGTTAAGATGAGAAATATTAGAAGTATATCTAAATATTCTAACTAAACTAACCATTTTTAACTCTGGCATAATCATTCTCCTCCTAATATTATTAAGATAGTAAAAATAGTTGAGAACATAAACATAATCCAAAAGGCACAATATTGGACAAAACTAAAGAAACCTATAGTTTTTCTCTTTGACAAAAATTAAAATAAATTATACTAGAGCAAAAGGAGGGGTAAGTTTTTTGCTTATAATTTTAAATTAAAATTTAGTGCAATCTATGAAATGTTCTCTCACTAAGACTTTAGTCTAATAACATATATTAAATTTCTTTTAACAAGTTGATTTCAATATTAATTAGTTTCATAAATTCCACCTAATTAGAGGATCATAAAATTAAAAAATTTTAAAATGAGGCTGAAAATAACATTATCCTTTCATTGACAAGTATTTTTTAATATTCATATGGGTTGTTATATTATGGATTTGAGTTCATGATGCGTTATGGACTACATATACAAAACACGTGTTGGGCAAAAAAAAAAAATTTATTACTACAAGTTGTGGTACTATTCAGGAGTTGTACAAAGTCGTTGTTAGTGGAACCAACTCCAAATCTTCCCACATGGCTGATTTAAATACTTTTCCGTTTCAAAAAAGTTATTCATTTTATTTTTTTATATAATTTTAAAAAAATTATTAATTATTTACCAACTCATAAATTTTTTATATTTTTTCACTTATATCCTTGTATATACTCATTTATTACTACTTTTATTATTAATTTTGAAAATACATACATTTCAATTAATAAAAATAAAATAGACAAATACTATAACTATTTTTAAAGTAAGCAAATATTTTGAGACATTCTAAAAATGAATAATAGATTTTTTTTTTTTTACACAGAGAGAGTATGATTTATTATTGTTTTTTCAATTATCTTAGCTATAAATTTTGATTTTCTTTTTTATTTTATTTTGAATGTGAAATGAAACTATTTTTGTATTAAAACAAATTAATATAATCAACTGATTTTTCACAATCAATTGATTTTTTTTTTCTTTGTGATCTAATTTCTTACTCTGATTTTTTTACACGTGTCACGTTTTTAGAAATTTGATTTTAAGAATTAAACTAAATTAATTTGTAATCAATAGTATTACTTATGTTATAAATTAAAATAATTAAAAATGATTAAATTGAATAACCGTGTATTTATTTATTTATTTATTGTTAACTTCGGAAGTATTTTTATTGTTGGATAGTGAAGCCAAGAAAGAGCATCTAAAAAACACGACAAGAAAGAGAATATAATTAATTTTGAAAGTTTAATTTTAATATGGTTAGTTTAACAAGTATTTTAAGAGCACTTTTTAAGAAATAAAAATTTAAATAAATATTAAATAAATAAAATAAATGAGTGTATAATAATGAAAGACAACTTTATTAAAATCTCTAATTTTTATCCAATTTATTTTATATTAATGTAATTAAAGTAATATGATATAACTAATAAATCTTATGCTAATAACATATGAATATACATTTTATAAATAATAAATCTAAATATTATATTTAATTAACCTAATTCTAATAATAAATGAATGTACACTTTATAAATAATCAACATAAATATTGTGTCTAATGAACTTGACATTAATAATATATAAATATATATTTTATAAATAATAAATCTAAATATTATGTTTAGTGAACTTGATAACATATAAGTATATATTTTGTAAGTAATGAAATTAAATCTTATATTTAATAAACTTGATACTAATAACAGATAAATATATATTTTATAAGTAATAAATATAAATTTTATATTTAATGAATTTGATACTAATAACAAAAGAATATACACTTTATTAATAATGAACTTAAAGTTTATGTTTAATAAATTGACACTAACAACAGATGAATATACACTTTATAATCACTATTAAATTATACTTACATTTAAAAATATACAATACTAAAATTTTAAAATTATTAAATTATATAAATGTAAGAAAATGAATTATTTATTTGTCAAAACGAAAGATGAAATTTTATTATAAAAATAAATTATATTATAACTTGAGTTATTAAATATTTTATAATAATTATTTTAAATATAATAATTTAAGTATATTTAATTATAATTATAATAACTATTAGATGGGAGAAGAAATAATTTATATGTTCAAAGTATTGCAAACAAATAAAAAAAAAGTAAAAAAAAAATTAATTAGCACTTAATCTAAAAAATCTTATGGTCCCGGTCTTATTTTTTTCACCAATGTTGGAGTCCATATAAGGTAAGAATTCCAGCCAATTTGCTGGTCCTCACACTTCTCAACTAAATTGACGATCTGACAGTTTTTTTTTTTTTTTTAATAGCTGATGGCGGTGTGTGATTATATAACTAGTCCGTATTGCTATATGAACTCAGGTCTATGTAATAATTTGCTTATTTATAATCTATTATTTCCATAACTTTAGTAGTATTAATTAATCGTAATGTAAAATTCCAACCAACAAGAGGATTAATTAAGATGTAAAATTTCATCCAACCAAATGCTTTTGTTAGTAGGATTCTCAAAGCAAGATATTACCCAGGAGGATTTTTTCCAAGCTCAAATAGGGTCTAACCTGAGCTTAATTTGGAGAAGTATTTGAAGTGTGAGGCATATTCTGTAAAAAGGTTGTAGATGGAGAATTGGGAATGGGGTGAGGGTGAATGTGTGGAATGATCCTTGGTTGCCTAATGCTAATAATTTTAAGGTGTCATCGTCACCACCGGTGGGTTTAGAGAACTTTACAATTGTTGATCTTCAGAGTGAGTCAGGGTGTGGTTGGAACATTAATCTTCTGAACCACTTTTTCACGTAGCAGGAGGTAAATTTTATGGATGCTATTGTGTGAGAACTAGCTATAGAGTGGCTTTTAACTTGCATATAGAGTTTGATGAATCTCTATTTACTTTACCTTGGACTAAAATTTGGACATATAAAATTCCACCTCGTGTCAAAATTTTAGTTTGGAAAATGGCTATCTCCCTCTCAAAGATAAATTGCTTCTCAAAGGCCTTCATTATGATAATATTTGTAATTTATGCGATGATTATAGGGAGTATGATTTACATCTTTTTGTTGATTGTAAGTATGCTATGGAATGTTGGCAAATTTTGGGATTATCTCATATGTTGGTGGATACAATGGATATGGGTGATTGATTGAGTTTTATGGTACAAAGGGAGGGGTCATCACTTTGTGAAAAAAATATGCATGCTACTGTGGGGCATATGGCATAATATAAATGATAAATTATGGAGGTTTGATTGTTGCACTCCATCTCTGTGCTTTCGGTTATATATGGATTATTTTGGTCAATATCATGCAGCCAACAAGGCTCAAAATAGCCTTGGTAATTTCAATCTATCAAGAATCAAAAAATGGTGCAAGCCGCCTATTGGTCTGATGAAGCTTAATATAGATGCTGCTTGTCATGTTCAGTCACGGTCCATTGGGTTTGGAGGCATTTTGTGTGACCATTTCGGAGGAATTCACACCGTGTACTGCAGGAAGATCAATGGTTATTTCCAATCTCATGTGGCAGAAGCTGTCGGATTGAAGGAGGCACTTAACTGGATTATAGAGTCAGGCCTTTCTAATATAATCATTGAAATGGATGTACAACTAGTCACTACTACTCTAAAGTCTTTCAATAGTGATATGTTAAAGTTTGGAGCTATCATCAATTCATGTAAAAATCTCTTATCTCAATGCATCTAATGTCTCAGTTAACTTCTCTAATAGGCAATCCAATACTGCCGCTGATATTATTGCTCACTATGCTATTAATGTTGAAAATCATTGTTTTTGGCATGAGACCCCAGACTTTGTAAGGGTTTGTGTTTTGAATGATGTATCATGATTACAAAGCAATAAAATTGACTACCTTATATCAAAAAAAAAAAAAAAAAAAAAAAAAGATGATAAAACTCAATAAATTTAAAAGAGAAGTTGAAAAAAATATTATCCTTCCATCCAGAAAGATCATTTCAATATTAGTTTCATAGTTTTGGTAGTATTAATCAATTAAGATGTAAAATTCTACCTAACAAGAGGGTTTATTAAGATGTAAAATTTCACCAAACTAGAGATATTTCAAGAATTTAAAAGTGAAGTTTAAAATTACATTACCCTCATGAAGCTACTCTTTAGCTTTATGAATTCTCCATGAATTTCTCAAAAGCCAAAGCCAAAGCCAAAGCGCAAAACAAAGGCATCAGATAAGAATAGTATAAAATGACAGGATTTCCAGGAACAACTTTCTAATTTTGCTTGTTTCTTTTTCAGGAACTTAACATCCGTTAAAAAAAAAAAAAAAAAAAAAAAAAAAAAGGAGTCAATAGCTCTTTTTGGACCAAAATTTTAGATTATATTTCAAATTAAACCTTTGAATTTTTTTTTGTTTTTTTTTTTTTTTTGGTATCAAAATTTTAATTTTTCTTTTATAAAATGATACTTATTGAGAATCTGGTCAAATTTTATTGACATGAATATCATAATACTATATAAATTTGATAAAAAGTATCCACGTCACTATCTAATTATGTCAAACTGATATTTTGGCGTTCACATCAATCACCTAATTAATGGATATTATTTTTTGAAAGAAAAATCAAATTAAGTTTTGGCATCAAAAAGAAAAAAAAATAAGATTTGTTATTAATTTGAAATATAGTGTAAGTTTTAGCAACTAAAAGAAAAAAATTAAAAAATTAGTATCAATTTAAAATACAGTGAAAAATTTTAATACCAAAAGGGCTATTTACCCAAAAAAAAAAAAAAAAAAAAGACCATATGGCTTAATTTTGGTCGTTTGCGCTAAAATGTAAATTGATATGATTTATTTTGGACTCGTCATTTGCTAACCGTCTTTTTTTTTTTCTTTTTCTTTTGTTCATTGTAGGTCAAGAATTTAAATAGGAGATGGACTAAGAACAAATATCAAAATATAAAATTTTAAATTAAAAATTAAATATAATAAAAAAAATTTATTTTAATTGTACATGATGATTTTTGCTGCAATAAAATTCATCAATAATTAAATCTAAATCTAACTTTTTAGCTAAATCTTGAGAAATAAAAAATTTTGTAAAGGGATAGAACTAAATTATCAAAAGTTCTATTCTCATACTATTACAGTTCAATCAATGATGAGATGGTTCCAAGGGCAGTGTAAGGATATGTGTGGCTCTAAGTAAGAATCAATTGGAGGCCCTTTAATAATATAAATATAATTTTTAAATTATATATTTAAAATTTACTTTTCTTATTTTTTGATACGCAAAGTCATTAATTAGTATTTTATATTCAAGTTTAGAAATCAATGTCTTTTCAATAGATAATATGGCCAAATTACTTAATTTTCCTTGTGACATTGTTAAATATAAATAAGATTTTATCAATTTTCATTTCGAAAAACTTCTTTTTATTGAAACTACAATAACAAGAATAGTTAATAATATTGTATAGGTTATCTATGCATTTGGAAAAGAATTTACATTTTGTATAAAATTTAGTATCTTAAGTGGTGTTTTTATTTCTATAGTTATGATCTCTTTTAAAACTTTTAATTCTGAAAATAAATATAAACCATCAACATCATAAAAGCATGTCATGTTTTAGAAAATTTTTAAGATTTAAATAATTTTTCTTCAAATTATCATTATCAAGCAATTTTAATCTTTTTATATTACAAATAAAATCAAAATTATTTTCATATTTTTTAAATTGTTCAAATCTGCTTTGAAGTGAAGAAATAATATGATCAACTAAATATGTGAAATAATTAATTCTAAAATATTCTTCAGCAGATAATTTCATTTCTTCATTTTAATTAAATAGCGCCCCAAAACACTTATTTAATTGATTCTATAAAAAAAAACTATATATAATTAATAAAAAAAAATTTAGGGAGGCATAGGCCTTAATGCCCTATGCCTTAAGCCACCTCTAGATGGTTCCTGTATCATCTCAGAAATGGACCACTAACATGGATGGTGAATATGGTGTGATGCTTGACACTGGATCTGCAATAACATACTTTCCAGATGAAATGTACTCCACAATTCATTCCAAATTTGTGGAGAAGCTCTCACATTTCAAAACTTTGCCAGCAGATCAACTACCAATCATCAATACTTGACACATGCTATGACATCTCTCCCCCTTATTTTGTTAGGCATTTCCCTAAGATCTCACTACACTTTCTTGGTGATACGAAGCCTCTCATCTTAACCTAAGAACAAGTAATGCATCATGAAGGTACTACACAATGTCTCACATTTACTTCAGTATTTTTTGCTGGCAGTGGAAACAAGGGAGGAGTACAACAAGACAAAGTCAAAGGAAAAGAATATGCAATAGAAACAGTGTTAGAAAGTTATATTTTCTAGAAAACAAGACTTTCATTCAATGTGAAAGAAAAGTCTTTAGAATTGTTTAGAAATGAATATGAAAAATAACAAAATATATAAGGACTTATATGTGAGCTTTGAACCTAGCACAGGCCAATTGATTTTATGCAAGTGAGTTTCAATATTTTTCCACTCATAAGTCTTCATATGTAAGGGCCTATGGATTTTAATATAGTATCACAGTTTCATATCCAAACAGGCTAAATTCTAGGACCTATGCTCAAGCCCCCATTGTTGGACTAATGATGATGCTAGTCCAAATTGAAATTAAAGAACATACCTTAGCTAAAGAACTTATAAATGAGTAAATGTTAGATCTAGCACAAGCCAATTGCCCTAAGTATGTGTGGACTTTAAATGATGCGTCATCAACATCTAGTTGTCCTCACATATGTTCCTTTTCTTTTTCTTTTTTTTTTTTGGCCAAATGATGATCATCTATTAATGAGACTCAGAATTTAACAATGTTTGTAAATCAATAGGAGGAATTACAAACCATATAGGGGATAGAAAGCTATACAACAGATGTCTAGCTACCTACTTATCAGGCTTATTAGCCTCTCTTTTAATCCAACAAAAACAAAAATTTTCAAAAGAAGAACTTAGTTCCTTAGCTAACAATAAATGGGATTGAATTTACCAGGATGATGTTTCCATAGGAATAGTATAAGCTTGAATTAAATATTTGCAATATAAGCTTAAACTAAATATTTGCAATCAAACTCTGAAACTATCTTTAATGTTAGAATCATGGTGTCCACCTCAGCAGAAAAAGGTGATTTGGTGAGTTTTTTAACTGCTACTCCATCAATTAATTCTCCTTTTTCATTCCTACAAAGAGTAACTATTGCTACAGTACTTATTCATTTGTCAAAACATGCATCAAAATTAATTTCTGTTACACCTGAGTTAGGAGGGCTCCAATGATCATACGGTGATGAAATTGAATCACACATAGAAACTGAGGTAGCCTAAGCATCTTGATATTCTTGAGCATATTTTTTTTCCATCATTATCATATCCAATGGATCAATCTACTGCTACTTGAAAACAAAATTATTTCTTTTTTTCCAAATGGACCAACATAACTAAGCAATCTTAAAGAGTCTTTAATCCCTTAAATATGCTTTGTCATTGGGAACCATCAGTCTGCCAATGATATAGACATGTTAGAGTGTAGACAGTAGCCTCATATAGAACTAAACCAACTAGCTCTAGCATGATGACAATGGAAAAATACATGCTTAGTGGTTTTAGTTTCTACGTTACAAATTACACAAATTGAATTATTAATTAACTTTCTTTTAAAAAAATGGTCCTTTGTTTCAAATGCATTCCTGCATGCCCTCCATATAAAAGAACCTAATTTTGGAGGAAGTTTTGAGTTTCAAATTGTGATTTCCATAAAGCTGGTGTGCTTGAATTTAGTGATGAATTGTTGGATGAAGCTTGCTAGTTCTCCCTTTTATGTATTAGCTAGTGATATACGAATTTTACTATAAATAAATCATTTTTTGTCCAGTGCCAAATCCAATAATCTGATCTCAATATTGCACCAATGAGTACTATACAGACCATTTTAACCTCATCTTTAGATAAATATGGTTTGGGTAGATTAACATTCCATTCTCTTTGTTCATTAATAAAATCTGCTACCTAATAAGGAAAGAAAGAAAATGGCCTTTCAAAAAGAATTTTGAAATAAGCGCTTTCTAGATTCTAGGGATCTTGCCAGAACTTGGTATTCTTTCCACTTTAAATATTGATTCTTGCTCTTGAAATAATAAGTTCTCTAGCAGCCAACAAATTCCTCTAACTCCATGATGCTCCTGAACCAGCTTTAGCTTGCTAGAAATCCACATTATAAAAATAAAGAGACTTAACCAACTTGCTTTTTAAAGCAAAGAGCAAATGCAAAGCAGTTTGCTTGAAATTAATGCTTTTCAAGCTTCAAAAGTTGGTGATTTGAAGTGTGGAGAGGTTTTCTATATAGAGGGAGAAAATTGGAGGAAAAAACTGATGTTTCGATGTGAGATTATGAAAACATGAGAATTTGCCAGAGTTGCTATAGAGGGCTCTGCAGTGCTGCAGAGGGTTCTGTGGCAACGTCGCACAAATCTCTATGGTTTCGCAAAGGGCTTTGCGATAGTGCCGAAGGACTTTGCGGCAACAGGCCTGTTTTTACTCGTTTTGCTCATTTTCATTTGTTCTTGCTCCTTTCTCATCCATTTTTCACTATTCCAATTGTGTTATATTTGTTACTTAGTCTCGGATGATTTAAAAGGGTTCCAATGTCAAAAAAACATATTTTGATTTTTCTAATTCTCCCGTTTTGAGAGTTTTCGACTTCTAAATGTTTTTTTACCAAGTCTAAGTGCTTCTAAGGTTCAAATGCATACTGGAGGGTGCAAAATTAAGGGTTCACACTGCTGTATCAACTGGATCCATATAAGTTGCTTGTGAAAAGCCAAATTTCCTCTGAATCTTCTCTAAATAGTCAATCTTATTCTTTATTTCTGAGATAAAGACTAACTCGGGATGATGGGATCTCAAGAGCATTCCCAGATTCCTAACTATTAGAGCTCATCTCAGACCTTGATAGTTCCACACTAGAAACTTCATTGTGATTGGGTGGCTTTAGGCGAGCCACTAATGCCTTCAGCTTCAATAAAACATCCACTCTTTGCATCTTTCTTATCACCATCATCCTCTAATTCTAAAATGTTTAGAGAATTAGAAGTATTTTCATCACTAGAACTTAATGCTAGTCCACTTGTGCCTCCAAAAGCTGTAGACCTAGCCAATTGTTTGAGCTTTACCTTTCTCATAGTAGATACCACTTCTAAAACATGTCCCCTTGAGTTTTGTATCACAGCTACCTCCTTTATTGACTCAGCCTTTATTAATTTTCCTTCATTAATAAAACACTAAGCTCGTAAGCCCTGGTTGTTATTTTGGGGCTTTAAGAATACCATAATTGGGCCTAGGTCAGAAACTACATGTCTCCTCAATTCATGTGGAACTTTGAAAGGCTTACTTTGGACAATCTTAAGCCCAATATTGCTATTTTGACGTTTAGGCCTATCCTTCTGCTTGAGAATGCAACCAATTTTTGGGCTAAAAGCCTCTTTGAGGACCCACTTTCAATTTTTACCTAGTATCCCTTATCCACCTCCATAATTTCATCAACTGATTTATCTTTCTGAATCTCAGCATTTAACTCTAAAATTCTCAAGGCTCTAAGAGCTATTTCCTTTTTTCTACTTATTATGCCTTCCATCTCTACATCCTTGCCTTTATCCTTCTAAGTAATTAATTGATTTGATTGATAAAACTTTGAGCCATACTCCATACCTTTGTTTAGAGATTTTGTTGTTTCACCCAATTCTGCCAAACCCCTTCCCGCAATGTTCCTAGTGCATGAGAAGCACATTCTTATAATGGATGTTTATTGCAACTCCCTTCTGCCATACAAGGCTAAGCAATTGCCTTAGGAGAATTACCTAGGGCTAGACTAGTCAAATACCTTCTAGCAAAGTAAATTTTAATTCCTTTACCATGGTCTTTCTTTTGTAATCCAGTAAACCCACTATCACTGGTAGTTTGTTGAAACATCTTTTTTTAGTTGGCTTGAATTTGGAAATTTGAAAATAGTTGTTGAGTTCAAGTTGTATCTTCACCGGCTAGTGCTCTCATGGCAGGACCATAATGTAAAGCCCCTATTTACAGAGCAGCTTTGTAGATTTCATCTTCTTTGTTGATACATGTACTAAGTGTATGTCCCATGATTCCATATACATAACAAATATTTGGTAGTCGCTCATAGTGAAACTTAACCCAAACTTGTTCATGTTCCCCTATTTTATTCCAAAATCCCAATGGAAGAAGGTGTTTAACTTCCACTAAAACCTTCAGCCGCATAGTAGTTCGCCATTCCAATGAACTTTGAAAGTTTTCATCTATTTCCAGAAGACCTTTAAACAAGCTTCCTATCTTTTCAGCATTACTTCTGTTCATTTGATTTAAAGGAATATCCTTTATATGGATCTAGAAGGGAGAACATGTGAAATCCAATTGATTGATAGATTTCCGAGGAGGCCAATCCTTTATCACCAACAATCCATTATCTACTGACCAGGGAGGCCCCATGAGAACTAGATTTTTATCCTCTTCAGTCTTGAATTGAAAAACAAAAATTTTACTTGGTTCCTTATTTACCTTAAAATCATTTTTCAACTTCCAAGACTTAATGAGGGAAGCCTTAACCACTAATAGTCTAGGGTTTTTTATTGTTATTAACTTCTTAGCTATCACATATTTTATTTTCTACTTTATAGATGAGGAATCTAAGGTCAAGGATAGAACTTGTTGCTTGCATTGTAGATTCTATGTTTTATCTATAAGTAATTCAATGTCAGAATCATGATCATCCTCTACATTCATAGTAATAAGAAAGGGATAGAATAAGAAGGTTATAAGCAAAGCAGACAAAAACCACAAAACTATAGACAATAAATATGAAAAGGGAGGTAAAAAAAAAAAAAAAAAAGGAGATTTGTTGAAAAAGAGAGATCTTAACAAACTATAACTAAAGGCCAAGTAGAAGAAAACTCTATGTTAGTGGTGCCTTGAATTTCTATTCATAAAATGACTAATTTGATGATTGAAGTTAAGTCACTTTTCCTTCTTGGATTAGGAAAAAGTATCCAACAAGGTCTCTAATTTAATTGGTTGAGCTAATTTATTTTTCCTTTTTGGATTGGGAAAAGTAGCCTACTGTAACACACTACATATATGTGTATTATTATTGTTCTTTTGTGCAAGAAATACAATAACGCAAGTTAGAGAATTAGAGAGGCATTAGGAAGTTAATATTTTGAGAGCCCAATTTTATAAATCAAGAGTACTATAATTTCAATCTTATTTTTGAGAGTGGTGGGCACGTTGGGTATATTTGGGTTTAAGGGTTGAGTGTTATTCTCCTTTCTAATTTTGTTTCTCTCTAATTTGTTAGTAGATTTTTTCCCCTTCACCTGTGGATGTAAGCGTATGTGAACCACATAAATTTATTTCTTCTCTATCTTCTTTGTTTTGTCATTGCATCTATATTATTCCAAATAAATTTTGGTTTGATGCTAACAAGTAGTATCAGAGCCCTAGTTAAAATTCATTTGGGATTAGTTATGGCTACAACAAAGTTTGATATTAAGAAGTATGACCGCAATGTTAGTTTTACTTTGTGGCAAGTCAAGATGCGTGCAATCCTAACACAGAATAGGTTACAAAAAACCCTATTAAGGAAGGACAAGATGCCTTCTACAATGACTGAAGTGTAGAAGCAAGAATCAGATGACAAAGCTCTAGCAATCATTTAGTTATGCTTGTCAAAATAAGGTTTGTGTGAGGTTATTACTGAAAATACTATGAAAGATTAATGGCAAGTCAAGATGCGTGCAATCCTAACACATAATAGGTTACAAAAAACCATATTAAGGAAGGATAAGATGCCTTCTACAATGACTGAAGTGTAGAAGCAAGAATCAAATGATAAAGCTCTAGCAACCATTCAATTATGCTTGTCAAAATAAGGTTTGTGTGAGGTTATTACTGAAAATACTATGAAAGATTAATGGCAAGTCAAGATGCGTGCAATCCTAACACATAATAGGTTACAAAAAACCATATTAAGGAAGGATAAGATGCCTTCTACAATGACTGAAGTGTAGAAGCAAGAATCAAATGATAAAGCTCTAGCAACCATTCAATTATGCTTGTCAAAATAGGTTTTGTGTGAGGTTATTACTGAATATACTGCAAAAGATTTGTGGTCCAAGCTTGTGTCATTATACATGACGAAAACCCTCACAACAAAATTGGTGGCAAGACATTGGTTACATATAATTAATATAACAGAAGGTACACCTTTAAAATCATATATTGGTGAATTCTTTTCTATTATGATGGATTTAGAAAATATGGATATCAAGTACGACGAAGAAGATAAAGCTTTTATGCTGCTTTACTCTTTACCTCTATCATATAAGCACTTTAGAGATACTATGATTTTCAATAGGCGTACGCTTACTTTGGAGGAGGTTACATCAGCTTTGTTTTCAAATGAGCTTATGGATAAAGAACTTGCATCATGTAGTGATGGTCCTACAAAAAACTTGATCATTAGGAGGTCAACTAATAAAGATTTTGCCAATAGCAAATCCAAGTCCGCACAAAAATACAACTTGCAATTATTGTAAGAAAAAGGGATACATTAAAACTGAATGTTTCAAATTATAGAATAAGCAACAAAATAAAGATAAGGATCTGAGAAAAAATGATGAGAAACCCACTAAAGGCACTATTGTAGAAGAAGAATTTGAATGTGATATTCTCTCTATAACTAGTGATGATTCCAAATCTACGCAAAGGTGGATTTTAGAATTTGCTTGCTTATTCCATATATGTCACAATAAAGATTAGTTTTCTACCTATGAACCTGTTCATGGTAGAGTTGATCTAATGGTTGATGACTATCCTTGTGAGATTACTGGAATTGGCACAATTAAAATTAGAACACATGATGGTGTAATGAGACATTGACTAAAGTGCAGCATGTTCCTAACTTGAAGAAAAATCTTATTTCTTTAAGTGTATTAGAAATTTCTAGTCATGAATTCACTAGTGGAAGTGGAGTTTTGAAGGTTCTAAAAGGAGCCCTTACTGTGATGAAGGGTTTGCAGAAAAATAGTATATTATATTTGTTGCAAGGATCTGTAGTTATAAGTATAGCTGCTGTCTCTTTATCTTTTATGTCAAATTTTGATATCACTAAATTATGGTATATGAGACTAAGACACATGAGTAAGAGAGGTTCGAATGTTTTCAATAAGATGGGTCTTTTATGTGGACAAAGTACATCAAAATTAGAGTTTTGTGAACATTGTATTTTTGGCAAATAGAAGTGAGTAAGTTTTAATACTATAGTTCACAAGATGAAAGGTACTTTGGATTATGTTCATTTAGACCTTTGGGGGCCTGCTAGTGTTCCTTCGAAAGGTGGTGCTCAATACATGCTTACCTTTATCGATAATTACTTTAGAAAGGTATGGGTTTATTTTCTAAAAAACAAAAATAATATTTTTACCATTTTTGCTATGGAAGGCTTTGGTAGAAAAGTAAACAAATAAAAAATTAAACACCTTCACACTGATAATGGTTTAGAGTTTTATAATAGTGAATTCAATAAATTTTGTAAAGATGAAGATATTATTAGACATTTAACAGTTAGAGGGACCCCACAATAAAATGGTATAGTTGAGCGCATGAATAGAACTCTATTAGAGAAAGTCCATTGCGTATTATCCAATTCAGGCCTATCTAAAGATTTTTGGGTAGAGGTAGTTTGTACAGCTTGTTACTTGGTTAATCATTCTCCATCTACATCTATTAATTGCAAGACTCCAGAAGAATTAAGGTCTAATAAACCTACTAATTATTATGATTTGAGGATATTTGGTTGCTTGGTCTATGTTCATGTTAATGATGGCAAATTGGAGCCTAGATCTAAAAAAGGCATTTTTATTGGTTATGCTCTTAGTGTAAAAGGATATAAGGTCTGGTATTCTGATCCTAAAACACTTAACACTATAATCAGTAGGGATGTTGTATTTGATGAGTATGTTAAGCTTCACCCAAGAAAGAAATTTCCTATTTCTTCAAATATAGGTATGAAGAACTCAGTTAAAATTGTTGAAGTTGAGATAGAGAATTTACCTTCAGACGATGGTGTTTATAGTAAAACCTAATTTAGTTGCCTCCTCTTATTGAAACAAAAGAATTACCATAAGAGGAGCATTCCTTTGCTACACATAGGCCAAGAAGAGAGAAGAAAATACCTTAGAGATTACTTGATATAGATTATGTTGCATATGCATTAGCTGTGGCACAATAAATTAATGATGTTGGTGAACCTTCCATATATTTAGAAGCTGTTTCTTGTGATGATTCATCCAAATAGTTAGTTGCTATGCAAGAAGAGGTAGAGTCTCTTTATAAAAATAGAAATCAGGAATTGGTGTAACCACCTAAAGACAAGAAGATTATTAGTTACAAATGGGTCTTTAAGAAAAAAGAGGGCATTCTAGGTGTTGAAAATGCTAGATACAAGGCACGGTCGGTTGCAAATGGTATAGTCAGGTTTGTGGAATTGACTTCAATGATATTTTCTCACCTGTTGTTAAACGTAGCTTTGTTTGTGTCTTGCTTGCTTTAGTTGCAATATGTGACTTAGAGCTAGAACAACTAGATGTTAAAACTACTTTCTTAAATGGTGAGCTTAAGGAGAAAATTTATATGTCACAACTTGAGGATTTTGAGATTGAAGGCAAAGAAGACCATGTTTGCTAGTTAAAGAAATCATTATATAGTTTGAAATAGTCTCCTAGACAATGGTACAAGCGGTTTGATTCTTTTATGGTCAAGCATGGCTATTTAAGGAGCCAATATGATAGTTGTGTGTATTTTAGAAAACTTAATGATGGCTCATTCATTTATTTGCTAATTTATATTGGTGATATGCTTATTGTTGCCAAGAATATTTTTGAGATCAACAAATTGAAAGAAGAGTTGAGTGGTGAATTTTAGATAAAAGATTTGGAAGCTGTTAAGAAAATTTTAGGGATGGAGATCCAGAGAAACAGAACTAAAGGTATATTGTATTTAATTCAGAGAAGTTTCATTGAAAAGGTTTTGGAATGCTTTGGCATGAAAAATGCTAAACTTGTAAGTACTCCACTTGATGCCCATTTCAGACTCTCTGCTGCTTTATCACCACAATCTGAGAAAAAAATTAAGTACATGTCACATGTTCCTTATTCAAGTACAATTGTAGCATCATACAGTGTTATTAAGCTCGGATTGGATCGGCGAGTCAACCCGTTGAACCGAACACTAAACTGATACAAGTTTGTAATTGGACTAGATATGCAATTGACCCAGAAAAAACCCAATGAACCAGGTACTGACCCATTTGACCCGGTCTAACCCAATTGACCTAACACATAAATTAAAACACTGCCGTTTTATTTTTTTTTTATATTTAAAACACTGTCATTTTATATATTTTTTTAAAAATTTAGTCTATGATGTGATTCATAGATATATGGTTCAAACATATGTGAAAGATCTAACGAACTGCATTTATGTATTTTTTTTTAATGTTTGTAAACTAAAATTATTGGGTGTGTAACTTTTTGTTGATGTTTTATAACTTAAATTAGTTAGGACTCAAAATAATATCTAGTTTGTTAATTTTTAATTTTAAGTGGAGGTTTAACTACTCATAAATCTTTTAATCATTTGTATTTATTTTGTTATATAAAATTATAAATTATAAATTTAATTAATTGTATTGACCCACCGGTTCAACTGTCGACCTGTTGGTTGAATCACTAACTCATTGACTTAGCTTATAGACCTACTTGATGATCGGTCCGGGTTTAATAACATTGGTATCATATATTCTATGGTTTGTTCTTGTCCTAACATTTCACATGCAGTAAGTGTTGTTAGTAGATATATGTCCAATTCAGATAAAGAACATTGGTAAGTGGTGAAATGGATTTTGAGATACTTGCGCGACACTACTAATTGTTGTTTAGAATTTAGAAAGAGTAAGGATAATGCGATGGGTTATGTTGAATTAGATTATACACGAGATCTTGATAGGAGGAGATCTATTAGTCGTTATATATTTGCTCTTGGTGGTAGTGCTATCAGTTGGGAAGCTACTGTACAGTCTACAGTTGCATTATCTACTATAGAAGCAAAGTACATGGTAGTAGCTGAGGCTATAAAGGAAGCTATTAGTTGAGAGGTTTGGTTGGTGAGCTTAATTCTGATCAAGTGATTGTCGTCCATTCTGATATTCAAAATGCTATTCACTTAACAAAAAGTCAAATGTTTCATGAAAAGAAGAAGCGCATTGATGTAAGGTACCATTTTATTTATGAGATTATATGTCAAGGAAATATTATTGTAAAAAAGAATGGTACTACAGATAATCCAGCCGATATGATGACTAAATCTCTTTCTGTGAGCAAGTTCAAACATTGCTTGGACTTAATTGGTATTTGTCATATTTAGGCAAGCCTTTGAGGGCTTAATGGAGAAGGTGGAGAGAAATCAACTAATTCGTTGCAAGTGAGAATTCAAGTAAAGGTGGAGAATTGTTAGTAGTGCCTTAAATTCCTATTCATAAAATGACTCTAATTTGATAATTGAAGCTAAGTCACTTTTTCTTCTCGAATTAGAAAAAGTATCCAACAAGGTCTTTAATTTAATTGATTGAGCTAATTTATTTTTTCTTTCTGGATTTGGAAAAGTAGCCTACTTTAACACACTATACATATGTGTGTTATTATTGTTCTTTTATGCAAGAAATAGCAATAACACAAGTTAGAAAATAGAGGGGCATTAGTGAGCTAATATTTTGAGAGTCCAATTTTGTAAATCAAGAGTGCTATAATTCCAATCTTATTTTTAAGACTAGTGAGCACGTTGGGTATATTTGGGTTCAAAGGTTGAGTGTGATTTTACTTTCTAATTTTGTATCTCTCTAATTTGTTAGTAGATTTTTTTTCCTTGAGACGTGGATGTACAGTTAGGCCAAATTTATTTTCTTTTATTTTGTCATTGCATCTATATTATTCCAAATAAATTTCAATTTAATCTTAACACTCTAGAGAGCAGAGAGAATACATCACTCATATCAACTTCACTCCGCATATGTTCCTTCAAAATCCTCTCCCTCTCTCGAACACATTCTCAGTTTTGAGATTAGACCTTCAACACCTTGAAACATGTCGTTTTATTCACGGGATTCACAAGTGAAAAATGGCTTGTCGTTTGCAATGATATTTGAGAGATGTGAAGGAGCCTTTTTAGAGGAGAAACAATTCTAGAAAAATCCATGAAGATGTTTGAAGCTTGTTAATGGAAAGAAGAATTTCTCAAATTCATATACAATGCAATTTTCTAGTTTTCAATGCTGGAGTTTTGTTCGCTTTACCCACAAAATGTTTGATAAAATGCATGAAAGAAATAATAAATATAAAATTTTGAGCACATTTACAGATGATCAAATCACACCTATCATATGAATAACATATAATTACAATGTCATCTATGTATTGGACTCAAGACTGTGCTATAATGTGTGTATAGAGTAACTCATTCCAGGTATCAGGAACTCCAGGGAGACACCAATGAAGACAATCTGCATATATGGCTGGATTAGACTTTTGCTCTGGAGATAGTAATTTACCACCATGAGAGGTGTAAATAGAGGTATGTGCATCTTTTCTATACTCTGACAGAGTTGTTATGTTGAGGAAGTGAACTGGTATTTTCATTGATTGGATCACATTTGTAGTAATTGCGAAAACTTGTCTGTCTGTGCTTACATCCACTGGTGTGGACTTGTTTAGAATTGGTATAGTCTCCTTAGCACAATTAATCCCATCTGGGTTTTTCCAGTCTGAGCTCCTATATATATACATAACATTTGCGCACAAGTTAAAATCATAGAATTTTTCAAACTAGTGAACTCTTACATTAAGAGACAAATACTTGATCACTGGATTACTAACCTAACGTATAATGACAACATTTTTAATATATGCTATAGCTAGTGAGATGATTTCATGCTTGCAATGTATTAATTAATTAATGTTTCCCTTCAACTTTAAGGGAATTAGTGTTGTGTGAAATTTGGCCTTTTTTTTTCTTTTTTTAGGAATGAAATTTGGTATATTTGTATTACTTAATAAAGTAAAAAATAGAAACTTTTGGAGTTGATAGAACTTATTTTTAATTTTGCTGATAATGGATATATCAGTTTTTCTCTGATTAGCTTGTTTAAAACATTAATTTGGAGTTGTTATTTCAAAAGCTTTACTCAATAGTTGACCCTTTGAGGGGTTGTTGAGACTTCTGTTGAACTTTACACTTGTGTTTGCTAGGCTGTTAATATTGTACTGTTGTTGTTGCTTTATTCTATGTTATATTTTTTTATTGAGTCCAAGTGATTGTTTTATATATGTAAATAAAAAGATTAACCAAAACTTTAGGTCCTAGCAGTTTTACCCAAAGGTGAGTGCTCCAACTTTTCGTATAACCAATTATTTTTAGCAAACAATACAAAAGGTTAGGTTTTGGTCTATATATATATATATATATATATATATATATATATATATATATATATATATATATATATATGTATACCTGAGATGTTGAGGAAACATGCTGCTATAGAAAACAGAGGTATGATTAGGATCAACATTTTTCTCGACCCACTTGGCCCATGTCCTCAGAACTCTCTCATAAGCAATATGCCGTTCGATCTCATCATACGCCGTGGCCCCTTCATCAAATGATCCTTTTCTTTACATTAATGACAAGCAAATATCATCCTTATGACCATATAAATAACAACTACAGAAAAGTAAAGTACACCTGTTAAAGTTATATAGAACTTACAATACTTTGATAGTGGGATATTTTAGCCACCAGGTGTATGTGTTAAAGATTAGATAGTCCACATCTTTCCAGTTTTCTCCATGCTTGGCTATGGATTCAGGCATTATTATCGAGTCTGATTTGCCATCCCTCATTGTTGGGGGGTCTGAATTGGACTCAACTAGAAATGGTGCCCAGTAAGACTCTATGGTGGCATTGTAGTCCTACAAAAATCAAATTATGTTAAAATAGTCTTAAACTGGTGATATATACCTAATGTAAGATAAATATTTTTTGGGGTTTTGTAATGACCAGGAATATCCTCAAACCAGCTTATGCATCTATCAAGATTAGGTTTCCTTCCCCAGGCAACCTAGTCTTGGCAAGATACAGTGTAAAGAATAAGTGTTCAAAACTCCAACGCCTCCCTTTTCTTTAAAAATTTCAACATACTCTGAAAAGGTCAGCAAGATTCAGAACTCCTGATCTCTCCCATCCATACTCTTGCAAGGGAATGGATGGCTAATTAAGGAATACATCTTAATAAGAAGTGTAAGAAAAAAATAATATTGCGTCAAGATATATATAACTCATTGTGAAAATTTTAAAATCTGAGGATGAAAGCAAACTGGCTAAGAAAAGACAGCCACTACTTGAATAGTTTAGTCCAATAAGATTGAAGAAATTAGTCAAAATTTATATATTTATATAGACACACACATGGTTCTACCATTTGCAGCTAGAAAAAGACCTGCTAACAGCAGAATAGTACATCTGGAAAAAAGAAAAAAACTGCCCATAATTGAGTTTCTTCTTCATTTCTGGGTATGCGCATACAATTTATGAATTCTAAAATGTTTTATAGGACATAGATACCTAAATTTTGAAGACTGTGCTATAGCTTGAGTAGTCCAATATAGATACCTGAATTTTGAAGACTGTGGTATAGCTTGAGTAGTCCAATCTTTTCTTCCCTGGTGGAATGGCAGATTGAACCATACAAATCAAAGATTGCCACTGGTTAAAATGTATAGAATCTCCAACAAACATAAGCCTCTTTCCCCTGAGTTTCTCTAGCAACAGTTTTGCCTCAAACCTTAAACCCAACAATTAATACAAATATCTCAGCTCCTTAAACCTAAAGTAAATCTAATAATTTAACAGTTAATCCATTACTAACTACTTACTTGGGCAAAGAACAGTCTCTGGGCTGCCATCTCCAATTCTGATATAAAGAATCTTGCCTTCCATTCCTTAAACAGGTCACCCATTCAGAAAGAAACTCACATTCATCTTCTTTATACAAAGGATATGATTTGTTATCCAAAACCCACTTTCCTGTGAAGATATCACAGAGTTCCAGTGGCAATACATTCTTTACATCTTCTTTTTCAACAAATGGAACCTCCATTTTCTCGCTCCCTTCGATGGTTTCTTGATTGTGGACTTTCTTGGAATTGAATGGTATTTCTTGGAGTCTAGGTGTTGAAAATTTGAAAATGAACTTAGCATTTTCATTAAACACAAAGAATCCAAGGAAAGATATCAAAAAAATTGATAAAACTACTAAGATTGGGATGGAATGGCATTTCTGGCTGCTGCCAAAATTCTTCATTGTGAGTATTTATGTTTTCTAATGGAAGGAAACTAAGTATATAAACCCAGACAATATATATGTATATGAGTGGTTGCTTGTAGTTCATAAAACTTGTTAAATAAATGATAAATAACCAAAAAGCTAAGTCAAATTGTTTTTTAATATATTTTTACGGTATTTATATGTTAGTAATTGCAAATCTTTTTAGTGTTAACATGAATAGTCTTCCTTTAATTTGATGAAAAGATAAATTTAATATGCTATAATATATCTAAAATATTGTGATTGGACCTAAGAGATTTTATTTTTCCAATTCATTTTATGAAATTGCAGAATCATTACATGAAGAAGTGAAGAATTTGGTTACTTACTTCAACTGCTCCAAAGTCTTTATAATGGTTTCATTATATTCTTATACTTAATCCTATATCAGAAGTCCTCTCTTTAAAATTTTTATAGTTTCACATCATGTGAAAATTACAAGGGTTGAATTTGAATAAAAAAATAAATAAACTAGAGGACAAGTAGCAATAAACTAGAATAAATTAGAAATGAAATAAAATAATATAATATAATTCAAAATTTTTCTTAAACCATCTTTGCTTACTTTTCTACCTTATTAAAACTTGTACAAGCAAATATGTCCTAATTGAAAATTCAATTAGCAAAGAAATTAGCATTAATTAAAACCCAAAAAAAAATTATGATTCAAGAACAAGAGATAATGCGTGTATAGAGCAATTCATTCCATGTATCAGGCAACCCTGGAAGACACCAATGAAGACAATCAGCATATTTGGCCGGATCGGACTTTTGCTCCGGTGAGAGTAACTTGCCATCAACTGCGGTATAAATAGAGGTATGTGCATCTTTCCGGTACTCGGATAATGAGGTTATGTTAAGGAAATAGACAGGTACTTTCATGGATTGAGTCACATTCAGTGCAATCATAAAAAGCTGGTGATTGGTGCCTACTTCCAATGGCTTAGTCCTGTTTAAAATTGGGGTAGTCTCCTTAGCACATTTGATCCCATCAGGATTGTCCCAATCCAAGCTCCTATATATATGCATTTTCATGTTTATGGTCAATTTCAATATTGCAAAATTAATCATTTCTAATTAATTAATGCAAGTGAGAATTATGTTACAGTAATCATCTCGTATGCAAAAAGTTAACGAAAACTATATTACAGTAATAATTGGATCAATAATTCAGTGATTGAGTATTTGTCTCGTAGTGTAGAAAGTTAGTGAGAACTATACTGTAGTAATTATTGGACTAATAAATTTAGGGTACTTGTCTAGTAATGCATATAATTAGTGAAAACTAATTTTACAATAATCATTGCATTAATAATTCAGTGATTGAATATTTGTCTTGTAATGTACTAAATTGATGAGAACTATATTATAGTAATCATTGGATTAACAATTTAGTGTATTTGTGTGTAAAAAGTTAGTGAGCATTAATATTACTATAATCGATGGACTAATAATTCAACGATTGAGTATTTTTCTCGGAAAATGCATATAGTAAGAACTATATTACAGTAATCATTAGACTAATCATTTAGTGATTAAATATTTGTGTGATTGGTCAGTGAGAACTATATTATAGTAGTACTTGGACAGGTAATTCAATGAGTATGTAGGAAAAAAGGAAAAAGAAGTTTAGATTGTTTTAGGAAAAAAGGAAAAATAAGTTTAGATTGTTTTACTTGATATGAGTAGGAGACATGCTGCTGAAGAAAACAGAAGTTTGCTTTGGATTAACATTTTCTTCCACCCATTTAGCCCATGTCCTCAAAGCTCTTTCATATGCTATTGGCAACTCAATTTCATCATACTCCGTTGCTCCATCATCCAACGATCCTTGTCTTTTCCATCAACTCCATTAGAAAATGAATTAATCAACCTCTTGATCATGCTAGAAATTATATAAATTATGAATCTTTAAAAAACTAATAATTATTTATAATACAACTGTGTCTTAACTTAGTAGTCAAGTGAGATCACTCTAGAAGTGGAAACCATCATCTAATTCTTGCTGATGTTAAATTACCTTTCCCAATTCTCAAATAATAATGATAATAATTGATTAAAAAAGAAAAAAAAAATAGTGTTGGATACTTACAATACTTTTGTAAAAGGAGAAGTCATCCACCAAATATAAGAGTCAAATATAAGGAAATCAACATCTTTCCAATGAAGTCCATGTTTCGAGATTGATTCAGCCATTATCATACGATCTGATTGCCCATTCCTATTTGCTAAAGTGTCTGAATTTGATTCTACTAGAAATGGTGCCCAGTAAAACTCTATGCTTGCATTGTAATCCTGCATTTTCAAAATAATATTATTACCAAACTTTAATAACAATAATTTATTACTCTAATGTGAAATAATTAATTAATGCAGTTAAAATTTGCATTAAAACTAAAATTATGTTTGGTTTGCGGAATATTATGCACAAAAAAATAGAATAACTATACATAAGGAATATAATAAACTAGGAATATAATAATTATTTCAATTTCATAATTTGATTCATATTACAGAATAACTATTTTATTTCACATAAATGACTATAATATCCTTATAAATTAATTTTACTATTAATTTTAAAATTAAATATAATTCTATTAAATTTTATTTAACAAATAATTTAAATGCATTATTTGACTTAAAATTTTAAAAATAAAAATAAAATCTGAAAATGAAAATGAAAATAAATTTTTTATTTGACTTAGATTTGCCAATATTTTTTAGGGGTAAAAATGAAAATATCATATTCCATAATTTAAAAAATATTAATTCTTTAACTTTTTATAAAATATGTATTCTATAAAAATTATAAAATTGTTATTCTATAAAATTAGTATTTTTCATCTAAAATTTGAATCAAAATTTAGAATAATTATTTCACATAAAATAATTATTATGTTGCTTAACTATTCTATGAACCAAATAGAACTTAAATAATGCAAGGGCAAATTAAAAAAAAAATACATAAATAATGTGCATTTAGAATTAAATTATACTAAAATTATCTTGAAATTAAGAGATCTTGATTAAAATATCGGTAGAAGTTAAAATTATAAAAAGAAACTCACACAAGTAATGTGCAACCCTTGCATCAATGGGCCCCACTTTCCGTCATTCACTCTTTTCATGCCCTTGTTCATGGTTTTTGTGCCATATAAAGTTGAGTTAGCTTTTAGTGACTTTGTGTGCATCTATCTTTGAATTAAATGCAATATGTTAACCTTAATCAGCCTAAGCTTCAAAAGGCACGAGAAAGCCAAGTCCTCAGTTTCTTTTAATTAATTAGACTACAATTCTATTGGAAGCTATTTCAGTACCATTGACGTAAAGTATAATGGTTTAAATCCTCAAGTTTTGATGTTTGTTTAGAAGAGTGCTATTGAGATCAAACCATTGTATACAATCTTACATCTAGATGTGTAAAAAAAATCAATTCAATAACAATGAAAAACGTACCTCAATTTTGAAGACAGTGAGTGAACTTGAATAGCTAATTAAGCGCTTCTTGTGTGGAGGAATAACAGATTGAACCAAACAAATCATAGATTCCCATTGTTGATGATGCAATGAATCCCCAACAAACATTAGCCTCTTTCCTTGAAGTTTTTTCAGCAAATATTTGGCTTTGAACCTTAATAAATTAAAAAATTACCCCCATATTAGTATTATTATTTCACTTAATTAATAAAAAATTAAGTATATTTAAAAAATATATATATCTTACTTGGGCAAATGACAATCTCTAGGCTGCCATCTCCAATTCTGATACAAAGAATCCATTCTTCCATTTTTGAGACAAGTCATTGATTCTGAAAGAAACTCACATCCTTCTTCTTTATATAAAGGATGAGTAAAGTTATCAAGAACCCATTCTCCTATGAAGATATCACAATCTTCTGGTGGCAACACAGTCTCTTCTTCTTCTTCTTCTTCTTCTTCTTTGAATTCTTGAAGTTTATCATCATCAATCTTGCCGTTTTCTTGGACTACTGGATTAATATTGCTGAAATTGGAAGATTCTTGTAAGGTTTCTTTGAATCTTGGAAATGGGAGTGAAATGAAACTTGAATGTTCATCAAAAAGAAAATACCCAAAGAGAAACAGAGAAAATACTAATAAGATTGGGAGATAGAAGCTTCTTTGGCTACCGCTACTTCCATTGTTCTTCATTGTTAATTTCTTGATGGAAGTGATCTTTGAGTTCTTTTAAGAGCTGAATTTACGGTGGACATAGATGGATGTGCTCTTAATTGAACAACCACATTATTGCAATTGATGTGCAATTTTGTTTTTTATTTATTTATTTGTTTTTTTTTTTTTTTAACCTTTCTCTAGCGTAAAGATTCTAATAGATTTTTTTAAACAGAGATTTTCAAAGCATTGTTTTGTCTTTTAATAAGATCTAGTTCAGAGTAGTAAATATTATTATATATTAATGTATTAGTTAATAGGCTACTCATTGATTGACTAAATGCATCAACATCAATATTTATGGATCACCCAAATTTGACTGTATAGATCATTTCTTGATGGCTTATAAAATATTAATGGAACTAACCAATTCTTTTATCTCTGTTTGCTTGACACAATGATAGTCATTAGGGTTGGACTTACAGAGTTGTGATATGTCATTTAGGGTTCAAATTTTGTTAATTAAGCGGAAAATTGAATAAGAGAGCAGTTGTTTTCAAGCCTAATAAATCTCGAATTTAAATTTTTTAATTGAAATTGAATTCATCAAAAAATAAAGAGATAAGCTATTTTTACTATATAACATGTTTAACATATTAATGATGTCTAGTCTGATTGGTTATGACTGTAATGAATCGTATTATTTGTTATATTGTTTGTTTATACTCATGTTGATATACTTAAAAAATATTATGTAATATAATTAAGGAATTTAGTAGGGTTACAACGTGATGAAGTTTTAATAATTGGGCTGTAATTAAAATAGAAACAATTAAAAGATAATTAAAAAAGACAAGTAAGAAAATTCCAATGCTTATTGGTAGGGGTACCTACTATCAAAAGCCATTAAAAGTTGACGCGTAATTAAGAAGCAAGCCAAGCTGCCGACAAGAAGTTTTCCAATATAGAGAGAGAGAGAGTTAGAAGGTGTACTGAGAAATGAGCTGGCTTGGTTGGTCCCTTCTATTGAAGGACCTAAAGCATTATTTGTGGTTGTGATAACTTATTTATCTTGAAAGCAACTACATAATGTTTCTTTGTGTTTTACTTGTTCAATTTCTTTCAAATTAACAATTTTTTTACAGAAAAGAGATATGTATACATATAAAAATTATGACAATGGAAATTAGAAAAATATTGAATCTGATAGCATCCACAATTAAAACGATTTACCTTATCACTAAATTAAAATATTAGTTTTTTTTTCAAATTAGCTTTATTTTTATCATAGTTAATGAGATGTTGGTAATGGGATAGTGGTAAAATCAAAATCTATTTAGATTTATTACTTATTGATATTGACTTGTAATATTTGTCAGTTTGTTACTCTACATTTGTCGTTGATATATGTTTTGTTTAGAGGAAATTACACCCTTTATCCTTTTTTTTTTTATGAGAAAATGACTTTTATACCCTCATTTTCTTTTGTAAACATTTTTTGCTCATTGATTTTTATTTTTATATGCTTGTTCTTTTCTTCTTTTTATTTTTGAATGTTTTCTATTAATTTTGATCTAAACTTAAGTCTCTGTCATTGCAAGCTCGTGAACTGAATTCAACTCTATTGGAGTATAAATATTCTCGCAATAAGTTAACTGTTTATCGAATACGGTAGTCTCATCGAGTTCGGCGGATGTTTGGCATGCCTACACATTGGGCTTATCTATACAAAGGGAAAGTGTTATTGCCATTTTTTATCTTACTCAAATCTATAATCAAGAATTGATAACTAAAATCAAGATTCTTATTTTAGAACAAAAAAAAATTGAAGAAAGCAAGAGATTTATGATTGATGTCATGGTTGCTTATTTTGCCTATTCGCTTGATTCTTTCTTTCTATATTTTCTTTTCCTATGTATCTCTTTCCTAGAATGTTGTTGTTAATTAGTTTAGTGATTCAAAACTTTTTGTATTTATGTTATTAATTAATAATTTAATAATAACATATTTGCATGATAAAATAAGAAATTAATTTTTTAATTTAAAGTAATATTTAATATACTCATATATTAAATAATTATAAATTTTGTGTAGAAAATCTTTGTTCCAAACTAAAGTTTCTTACACTAAATAAAAAATAAGGTTGAAGGTGTTAAGTTTTCACAGAAAAGAAAAGAATTTATTTCTGGTATGATATACCTAATACATACTCGTTATATACTTAAAAATATACCTAAAATATACTATTTACTGTAAAAATTGAAAATTATGTGTTAATTTTTTTTTACTCACTTATACATATCACATTTTCTTTTTTCTTTTACTTATACATGTCATATTGTCTTTTTCTCATTACACATGTTATATTTTATTTTTTTCTTTCACCTACACATATTATATTTTATAGACTGAAGCCTTAATCCTACTAAGAGTATAATTCGAAATGGGCTCATTATATACACACAAGCCCAAGTAAAATAAAAAAAAAATAACTTCTAAACATATTTACACATGTTGGGCTCCTTCACAATTTAAGCCTATTTTTGGGTTGGCGTCAACAATGGCACAATTTTTGGTGTCTAATTTTCCACTGGATTGGAATAGAATTACGTCAAAAGTTGTCGTTAACGCTAATAATGGCGTTGTGTCGGAGATCCGTAATATTTGCAAAATCTTCCTTAAATTTTTTCATTTAAAGTTGTATCACTATTGAAATTTATTGTTTGACCCACTAAAAAGTTTTTGCACATCCTTAATTTTATTTGATTCTTAATTTTCGACTTTAGAGTATTAAATATTTGAAAACTTTTAAAAATTACATGTATTTTAAGTTTTATTCTTACTCAAAGTATTAACATATCCCTAGGGTTATGCACGGTTTGGGTAAAGCTGGGGATTTGGACCGAACCGAAACTTTGGGGATTGTAAAAATTAAGGAATCGATCCCGACTTGAAAATATGAAGTATCAGTACTAAATTATACTGACATTTCGGTACAAATCTATTCGATTATTCAGAATAATGGCTCTGATCAATACAATTTGGGTATTAGATTTTTCAAGTAATTATGTCAAATTCAACTCTAATAAATAGAGTTCAACTTTAAAATATCGAAATCCGAAAATGGTCTAGTGGAATTCAACTTTGATATGGTCGAATTTAAGTATACTACATTTCAATTCGACTTTAATGAGGTCGAATTCGACCTTAATAAGATCAAATTCAACATTACTACAATCGAATTCGACCTTAATGATAAAATTATTGTCATCTTTATTTTGGAATTTCA
This sequence comes from Reutealis trisperma, assembly GCA_947687605.1. Classification (NCBI taxonomy): domain Eukaryota; kingdom Viridiplantae; phylum Streptophyta; class Magnoliopsida; order Malpighiales; family Euphorbiaceae; genus Reutealis; species Reutealis trisperma. The sequence goes on along the minus strand of CANTUT010000135.1, from coordinate 862,460 downwards.
ACTTGATTTCAATGAGATCAAGCAATAATCATTCAACAATATATAATTAAATATGATAATTAAGAAGAAAGAGAAAAAAAGCATAAAACATTGAATATTATATATAATAATTGTAATTAAGACATAAAAAAAAAGGGATAACATATTAAAACATAAAAGACTTAAAAAAAGAAAAGAAAAGAAAAAACATAATACTTAATATTAAAATTTTCAAAATTAGATAATAATTTTTTGAGAGAGGCAGGGGCATTAAGTCACTGGCTGGCTAGTAGGAGGGGCATTGGTCACATTGCACAAGGGCTAGTATTGTCATCATTAATAGAACCCTCAATTGCTTTCTTCTCCTTTATCATTTTAAGATATATCTTATACATTGCCATGAGAGGAGGATAAACACTCACATTTTTGTCCCTAACATAATCAACTGACGAATCTGATATTTGCCTATGAATATTCTCCTTCATGTCATACCTAAGAGTATCATAAAGCTCCTTGATCTTGATATACATGAGTTCAATAAGACTCAGCCAGTGGTGGATGCTTCCATGCCCCCTACTAGTAAGGTTCACTTTTATCTGGAGTATTCAACATATTTATGGCCATTGAGAATCGAGATGTACAAAGCAGAATATTGAAGATTCAAAATAAAATGAAAGACATATGACCAAAAACAAGACTATTAGGGCCTTTTTATAATGAAAATTATTATGACTTTTCCATTTACCAATAAACATACAGTTACTGCAATTTTTTTTGAAAAATATTAACCATCATAGTGACTTGTTTTATATTATTAAACAGCAGTAATCACTTAAATATCCTTGGTATACCTAGCTAAAGGTCTATACACCTCTTAAACAATTTGCTTTCTCCAACTCAGGTTCAATCTCACAAGCAAACACTTACAATATTATAATTATATAACATATCAGCCATAGGACCAAAGTTAAGCAACCCTGCATGCATTTCAAAGTCGAATTTCACTTTACTATGGTCGAATTCGACCTTACTCAAGTCGAATTGAATCTAATAGAGTTAATAAAGTTGAGTTTTACATCACTATAATAGAATTCAACTTTCAAAACAATAATAGAATATTACTTATAATGCAATTGGGGAACCTCTGATCGTATATATCTTCATATTTGTTTCATTTGATTTAGGTTGCTGCTTCATCCCATTTGCTATGCTCGACCTTCCAGATTGGACAGTTGACTTGAATGCCTAGTTTCCCCAAGGAAATGGGTTCCACTAACTTAAGTTTCCTGCTAATTCTAATAGGTTCAAATCAATTTTTGATGTCGCCTGCCTAGAAACAACTTGTCTGAATAGTTATAGCATATGCAATAGCCACCACATTTGAATCTGGGATGTCACTTTTCATCTTTTCAAACACTTCATTTATATGACCATAGGTCAAATCCAAATCCCCGATAAGGCCATGCATGAATTGCTTTAGGTGACCTCCCACCTTGCCTAAAACAACCTTATTAAGGGCAGCTTCACTATCCTTCAACTTCAGACCTGCTATCAAAGCAAACTCCTCCCTTCCAAACTTCACTCTTTTTTTTTCCCATCAAATTTGAAGTACATTAAAACATTCTTATCATTAACTTTATCCAACTACCTTAACAAGATATTGTAGACAAGTTGTTTACTCCGTTTTCCTGCTTATGGGTTAAGAAGATGGCCAAATGTAGTTTTCTTTAGCAATTTCATTTGTGATTTAGTAAGTTTCTTGCTTATCAAAATGATCTTCTCTTCTAAATAAAAATATTTTGAAATTTTAGCTAAGAAGTATTCCTTATCGGGACCAAAGGTAACCATGCTATCCTCTATGGTGAATCATATGAATTCACAGATCAAATATATGTTTTAAACCAGATTAAATCAAGTGTTGCCCAAATTTATTACGATGAAATTCAACCTTAATAAGGTCAAAATTGATGTTAATGATGACTTATTCGACCTTAATAAGGTGTGAAATTTGATCTCATTAAAGTCGAATTTAACAATAATAAGGTCAAATTCCTTCTCAATAATGTGGAATTCGACTTTAATAAGATGGAAGACTGAATTCAACTTTAAAAACATCGAATTTCGAATTCCACCTTTTTAAGTCAAATTCCACCTGAATCGAATACAATTTTATTTTAATTTTATACCTTAATAATGTTGAACAAAAAGTTTTAGCGTTGATTTAAACATTAAACTAAACGTTATTAAAACTAGATTCAACTTTAAAACCTAATCTATAAAATTGAAAATTTGCAGGCATTTTCTATTTAGCGAAAGAAAATACAATACAACAAAAAATCCATGCAAATGCTTAAAGTATTTAAGACTTGCTCTGTGTTTTGCAGGGGATCAAGTTTCTTTTCTTCAAAGTCGGACATCCTTTTTTAGTGATTTTGCACTTTTGTGTGACCTAGCTATTTGTGAGAGAATAGTTGAAGGTAGGAATGGAGAATGGGAGAAAATTTTAGAGAAAAAAAAAAAAAAAAAAAAACCTAGAAAAATTTAGAAAAAAACGGAAGAAAATCCAAAATTTCGTTATATGAACTGAGGATTGCAAACTGAAAACGGAATTCGAAAGGTTAAGTTCTCTTATTCAACTATAAACTATCACCAAACCACCACGCGGCACTTATATATAGGTTGAAAATACAAAACGATGTCGTTTATTTTTAGTTTATAACATATATAGTATTAATATTTATAATTGTTCAATTTGGGGGTTCGGTTATATTGATTTGGTGCGGTTCAAATACAGTTTGGATTAGTTCTTTGTACGGATATACATGAATATCGAAAATCGTACTAAAATACTCATACTAGCTCAAATCGGTTCAAGTACTTTTTTTGGGATTTGAGGATTTACTGTTTCGAGTATTTTATCGAACCAAAAATTTGGGTAGGTTGGGAATCCCGCAGCCCCTGCACAATCCTACATGTCCCTATTAGCTTTACTTTTTTAATTTTTAACTTTGTGTTACTTTAAACTAAGGATAGATTCATTTAAACTTGTAAAATTATTTTAAAGATCATTTAAGAAATGAAATTATGTATTTTTAAAGTTTTTATATTTGTCTCTCTTTTTCATTTATTGAATTACAAGCAAAAAAAATATTAAATTTTTTTTAAATAAAAAATTATATTATCATTAGACTAAATCAATAGGTATTTCATTTGATTTGTAAATAATTTTTCTAAAAAATTATTTATAAATGAATTCTCATATTTAATAATTTATTTAAATTTATAGTTTAATTTGTTAATTTACAATGCATTTATAAATTTCATCAATTTTAATAGAATTTAACTCATTAAATTTTGTTAGTTGAGAGAATATTTTAGAAAAAATTATAACAGATTGTATATTGATGTATTGTGTGTTAATTTACAGAGGTACTTATAGCTATTTATACATTATTAATGGCATAATCTATGGCATGATTTGTGGGTTATACATGTGAGGTAGAGTTAGAGGTTTGACATTATACAGACAGCCTATACCTAACATTGACTTTCAAAGTTTTACATTAATACCCCCCCCCCCCCCCCCCCCCCCCCCTCAAACTCAAGATGGTACAGTAGATGCCAGCTTGAGTTTGTTTAGTAGATCCAGAAAATGTATTTTGATGAAGATATCTACTATTTGATGAGCTGATGAGACAAATTGTAAGATAAGGGTGCCTTGAAGAAAATAATGATGGATAAAATGATAATCAATCTCAATGTGCTTTGTTCGTTCATGAAATACGTCAGTATGAGAGATCTGGATTGCACTTTGATTGTCACAATGAAGTATAGTGGTAGAGTGATGGTTGATACCCATATCAGAGAGTAACCGTCTTAACCAAAGTAATTCTGATGTAGCGTCAGCAAGGGCACGATATTCATGTTTGATGCTTGAGTGAGCAATGACAGTTTGTTTCTTGCTTTTCTAAGAAATAAGAGAATCACCTAAAAAGAAACAATAACCAGTGGTTGACCGACGATCAGTTGGATTACCAGCCCAGTCAGCATCCAAATAGCTAGATAATACTAAGGGAGTATTGGCATTAAAATGTAAACCACGAAAAATAGTTCCTTTGATATAATGAAGGATCTGAATGATGGCAGCAAAATGAGACGATCGAGGAGCAGACATGAATTAGCTAACCAGATGAACAACATATGATATATGTAGTCTAGTAACAGTGAGATAAACAAGACTTCCAACTAGTTGATGGTACAAAGTAGGATCATCAAGAGGAGTGCCATCCAGAGGAGTAAGTTTACAATTGAGTTCTAAAGAAGTTGAAACAGTTTTGCTGTATTAAGGCTTGCTTTGGAAAGTAGATCAGATGCATACTTTGCTTGAGACAAATAGTAGCCTTAAGAATTATAAGAAACCTCAATACCCAAAAAATAGTTAAGAGTGTCAAGATCTTTCATTTCAAAATGCTGGCTGAGATAAGTTTGGACTTCAAAAATACCAGATCTGTCACTATCTGTAATGATCATATCATCAACATAAAGCAACAGTAGTATAATTCTATGATTAGTGTGGCGAACAAATAATGCTGAATCATAATTGTTGGAGACAAAACCAAATTGAGTAAGAGTTAAACTAAATTTGGCAAACCATACTTGAGGAGCTTGCTTAAGTCCATACAGAGCTTTGCGAAGCTTATAGACTTTATGAGAAGAGTGATATGCAGGATGAGGTTTCATGCAAACTTCTTCAGATAAGTCACCATTTAGAAAAGCATTTTTAACATCCATTTGGAAAAGTTTCCATTTACGGATTGCAACAATGGCTAATAGACTATGAACAAATGTCAACCGGGCAACTGGAGCAAAGATTTCTTCATTGTCAATGCCATATTCTTGAGTATATCCCTTGGCTACTAAGCAGGCTTTGTAATGTTCTACAGACCCATCATAGCGAGTTTTGATTTTATAGATCCATTTACAACTAATTGGGATTTTGTTTGGAGGAAGATCAACAAGATCCCAAGTGTGAGTTTTCTCCAATGCTTGAATTTTCTCAATCATAGCTTACTGTCAAAGAGGGTCAATACTAGCCTCACGATAAGAGTGAGGCTCGTGGAGAGTTGCAATGCCAGAGTAACAATGAAAATCTTAAAGGTAACTAGGAGTTTCTCTTATCCGAGTTGAACAACAAAGATTGGTGTCAAGAGCAAGTGAGGATTCAGAGTCAGGGGCAGGTGCAGGATCAACAGTTGGAGCTGGTTCAGGTGGATCAAGTAGGGAGGTATCAAGCTCAATTGTAGTAGAATCACTTGTAACAGAGTTAGGAAATAACTCGATAGAAGGGTCTGTAAAAAATAATGACTCAGTAGTAACTGAAGTGTGAAACTTAGAGAGAGAGAAGAACATGGTGTTTTCCCAAAAGGTGACATGTCTAGAAATGCGAAGTCGCTTAGAAATAGGATCCCAACATCGGTAACTTTTGTGTTCAATCCCATAATCTAAAAAACAATACAGATGAGCACGAGGTTTTAATTTGGTATGTTTATGAGGTTGTAAAAAAACAAAACATGCACAACCAAAGGTCTTAAGAATTTTATAGTTTGGAATTTTGCCATACAATTTTTCAAAAGGAGATAGATTTTAGAGTACTAAGGTAGGCACCTGATTAATGTTATTTACAAAAGTGAGTGCTGCTTCACCCCAAAATTTTTCTGGACAGGAATCGGAGAGGAGAAAACCATGAACAGAGTCTAAAATATGACGATGTTTTCATTCAGCTCGACCATTTTATTGTGAAGTGTGAGGACAGAACGTTGAATGATTGTGCCTTATTGTTGAAGATAATGAAGCAAAGATGATTCTTGATATTCCATGGCATTATTTATGCCAAAAATTTTAATTGTTGAGGAAAATTGAGTTTTAATCATATTTGCAAATATAACATAAATATGTGGTAACTTTGAACGATTTTTCAAAAAATATATCCAAGAAAAACGAGAATAATCATCAATAAATAACACAAAATAACGAAAGCCATTTACTGAAGAAACAGGAAAAGGTCCCCAAATGTCAGAATGAATTAAGTCAAACGAACTAGCAGAAATAGAATTATTATTATTAAAAGATAATGCAGGTTGTTTGGCAAGTTGACACTCTAAACACTAAAACGACTCAAATTTTATGGAACCCAATAATCCACGAGAAATTAAAGACAAAATTTTACTAGCAGAAGCGTGACCAAGGCAAAGATGCCATTGAAAAATAGGAGAAGAGGTAGTAGTATTGGCAGAAATAGATCACTGAGGAAGATAAAGAAGTATGAGTTCAAATAACCGCCCCACCCTGTGACCCATCCCAAGAATCTGCCCCGTTTGCGGATCCTATACCTAATAACCAGAATGAGAAAAATTTACATTTAGTCCTTTTTCATATAATTGACCAATCGAGACAAGATTTAGTGACAGATTTGGAATATAGTAATTATCTGAAAGGATAAGATTAGAGGTAGAGATATGACCAGTATAAGTGATGCGCATTTTAGTTCCATTTGCTGTTTGTATTGGGGGTAAGAAAGAAGCAGGTGTAGTAGAAGACAAGATATTAATATCAGTGGTCATATGGTTACTACAAGCAGAGTTAAAAAGCCAATTTGAATTACTTGGAATGACAGACATGGCGGCAGAGGAGTTAGAAGGGATAACCTATTTGAGTAAGGCCTTAAGATCACTCACTGTGATGGCAATAGAGGTTTCTGTGGTTGCAGCACTGACTGAGGTCGAGCCAGTTTTTGAGAAAGTCTTGGTTTTAGAATATCCACCCTTTGATCGTGGTGGGCGAGTTGGACAATGCTCAAGAATATGACCATGATCATAGCAGAATCTGCATTCTACAGTAGCGCAATTAGCAAAATTATGACCAGATTTATTACAATTTTTATATAGTTGATTACTATATCTCAGATTTGAAGATCGTGTGGTTGCAAGAGCTAATTCAGAATTTAATTGCCTGCCAAGACCAAGTCGTGTTTCCTCAAAGATAAGTTCTTGGATGGCCGTGTTCAAATTTGGGAGAAGATGTCGATGTAGCAGAGAGGCACGCACAGCTTCAAATTCTTGTCGAAGAGCCATAAGAACTTGGATTAGGTGAAGATGATCTTCACTAATCTTTGTCTGAGATAACTGATTCCAGATTGGCTGAACTTGTGCCAGAAAATCATTGACAAATTGGCCAGATTCTTGCTTGAGATTGTGCAAAGTAGTCCACAGCTGAAAAGAGTGTGCAAGACCAGTAGTTTGATACTGATTTGCTAAGAAATCCCATATTGCTTTTGCCATATCAAACTCAACAATTTGAACGTGAATGGATGGAACCGATGTGTTACGGAACCAAGTGATGATTTGATGATTTTTGCTATCCCAATCTTTGAGGCGATCTTTGAATTTGGTATCTAGTTCGTTTTGCTCTTTTGTGGGTTTAGTGATATCTCCGGTAACTATATGCCAGAGCTTGAGCCCAATCAAGAAACTTTTCATTCCTTGAATCCAAACGTTATAGTTGGATCCAGTCAAAATTATTGTAATTGATTTTGCAACGTCTGATTTATCCATTTTAAGGAATACAAAGAAAAAATGAATGATAGAGCTAGAATTTGACAAAACAGAGGCCAAATTTAGATTCAGAAGGTCCAAAAACTTTAGGAATCGGTATGATTTTTCCAAGAACCGGTTCAAAAATAGTCAAACCAGTCGATCAAAGTTTTCTGGAATGGTTTGGTCAACAGGTGGTTTTGAATAGTACATAACGTGGATTGGGTCAGGCAGAGCGCGAATTCAGATGGGTCAGAGCGCGGATTCGGGTCGGGCAGGATGTGGGTGGGTGCTAATGTGGTTTGACACGTGGTGTACACGTGAACTGACAATTGCTGACGTGGATATGACGTGTCACCAATTGGACTGACAGGTGAAGATGACATAGCTTGCCACATGGTGTACACATTATCTGACAGTTACTGACGTGTGTCTTACGTGTCGATGACGTGACACTAACGTAGTCGTCTTCAACCACTAGCTGCGCGTGGAGCATGTGGAGCGCGTGAAACACAGGTTAGTGTCTTTGGTCGACGCATGAGGGCACACGAATGATTTTTTGGAGCTCTGGTTGGTCTTCAAATTTTTCTATTGACTAGTTCTTCCTTTTGGTGTGATCAAAATGAAATTTTGACGTGTGCATGGAATGATTTCAGTAGGGTAGTGGTTTGAAATGAAAAACAGAGTAAATACAAAACAATTGGATCAGATATCACAGAATAGCTCTGATACCATGTTAGTTGAGAGAATATTTCAGAAAGAATTATAACAGATTGTATATTTATAGCTATTTATACATTATTAATGGCATAATCTATGGCATAATTTATGGGTTATATATGTGAGGTAAAGTTGGAGATTTGATATTATACAGACAGCTTATACCTAACATTGACTTTCAAAGTTTTACTTTAATAAAATTTATAAAATTAATGAATAGAATCTAAATAAATTTGTGTTTATATTGAATATAATAGTCTAAATTTACAATTTATAAAAATTGATTTATATTAAAAAAAAAAGATTATTTTTTTAAAAAATAAAAATCATAAAAATGATCCTGTATAAAACATGGGCACATGTTGCCTCCTTTATCGGATAAATAATATTATAAATAAAAAATTATTATCGTAATACACATGATTTTATTTATTTATTTATTTATTTTTATGATGGTAGTAATGAAAATAGTTTCACTCTCAGTATTTATTGTTTTCTTAAGTAAAATATATCAGGTACTGCACAATTTTTATTTTTTTTTTGAAAGAGAATTCAATATTCACTTTCACATTGATATTTACATCATAATCAAGTATATAGTACAATCTAAACGGACAGATAATATTTAAATATAAATGCAATATAAAAATATAAATTACTAACAAATTATCAAATAATATCAACACATTTTAGCTTTAAGATCTCAACCTTACTGATTGGATTACAGAATCATTATTGGCAGGTATTGCACAGTTTCCACACAAAATCAATGCTAGATATAAAATTGTGGTCCCTTGAATTTCACACCCAGGTTATTTTTTCCCCTTTTTAAATTCATACAGTTTCCTGATGCCAAAGCAACTTCATAAGCATATGGAATCATATTTTAATCACAGATGAAACAAACTATAGTTCAATAGTATAACTTCCTCATTTATATATATCTTGAGATCCACAAACCCATTTCTGATTTCCAATTCAACATCTATAATAACCCAAAAAAAAACAAAAAAAATGAACATCCCAGTGTTTGTTGGGCCAACAGCCCATTTATAAAATCATAGTTTAAAACTCTTCTTTTTAAAAATTTTCAACTAAAAAAAAATTCAATCAATCTAATGGTAGAGATAACATGGTAATAGTCACTTATAAAGACCAAATTCATAGGCTACTTAGCCCTTGCATAAAACAGAGGACTAACTGCAAAATTTCAGAGCTACATCCAAAATCACACAACCCACATCAAATTAGATGTTGAGTTGCCTTTGGTTCTGCCATGAAGCTAAGTAAATTTTCTGTTGCTCTGTGAAGATTTCTTTCAAAAACAAACATTTGAAGCCTGTGAATTATACAGCATCAACACTTTCTTAGGAGAAGTAAAGTTCTAAAAGGGGGATCAAGGCTGAGAAATAATGTGTGTGTATAGAAGTTCATTCCAAGTATCAGGTAGCCCAGGTAGACACCAATGTATACAATCTGCAAACACTGCTGGGTTAGCTTGCTGCTCCGGCAAGAGCAGCTGACCTTGGCGAGTAGTGTATACCGATGTATGTGCATCTTTTCTGTACTCTGATAGGGTTGTAATGTTGATCAGGTAAATAGGCACTTTAGTTGATTGAGTTACATTCGTCGCAATGGCAAAGAGGCGATGATCAGTACCTACATTAAATAGGGCAGTCATGGGAGCAGTCTCCTTAGCACACTTAATCCCTTGAGGATTATTCCAATCTGAGCTCCTGTAATCATTGATAAATGCACATCCATAAACAATGTCATATAGTCAAAATCAAGATAAGTATACATTCGTCCTTCAAACTATGCTAGTATCTATATTTTAAGGTTTGTAGTTTACAAGATCAAGTAATCTACAAACTGAATTTCAATTTGTATCGACAAAATCAAGAAAAACATTGTAAGATGTGTAGCTTACAATATCAAGTAATCTACAAAATGATTTCAATTTGTATTGATAAATTCAAGATAAGCATTATAAGGTTTGTAGCTTACAATATCAAGTAATCTACAAACCAAACTTCAATTTGAATCGATAAAATCAATGCAAGCGTTATTGTGAGGTGTGGAGCTTACTTGATATGTAGAGGGGACACGCTCATGAAGTAAATAGAAGTGAGGTTAGTATCTACATTTTCCTCAACCCACTTAGCCAATGCACTAAGAACTCTTCCATAAGCTATTGTCCTTTCAATCTCTTCAAATTCTACAATGTCTTCATTAAATGTTCCTCGCCTTCTTTACTTCCATTAACCCCACAAGCAAAACATATCAACTTCGCAAGAATTGCTTTGTGTATAAAATAAAGAACTTTGGAACTTGATAAGTTATTAATTAACTTACAAGACTTTCATGTTAGGAGAGTTCATCCACCAAATGTATGTGTTAAAGATCAAATAGTCCACACCCTTCCACTCATCTCCATGCTTCTTTATCGATTCAGGCATGATTATACGGTCCAATATGCTGTGTTTCCGTGGATTGTCCGAATTCGACTCGACCAAAAATGGTGCCCAGTAAAACTCTATTGTAGCATTATAGTCCTAAATTAACATTACAATTAACTATACTAGTGGGTTTCAACAGAAAACAGAAAAGTAGTACAAGAAACTAAAAGAGATGGGTTCCATTCTTTAATAAGACTACTTGTTGCTGAAGAACATGTGTACCTGAATTCTGAAAATAGAAGAAGATCCTGACTCAGTCAGGCTCTTCTTGCCTGGAGAAATGGCAGATTGAACCAGACAAACCATGGATTCCCACTGATTTCTATTTAATGAGTCTCCAACAAACATAAGCCTTTTATCACGAAGTTTCTCCAACAACAATCTTGGTTTAAACCTTTAATCAAACACATGGCAGAGTAACCATTAACAGAGAAAAAAAAATGTCAAGCCAAAGCCATAATTGCCAGAATTTAAAACACAAACCACTTACTTGGGCAAAGAACAATCTCTGGGTTGCCATTTCCAATTCTGGTATAAAGAATCTGGCCTTCCATTTCTCAAACAAGTAACTTGCCTTGAAAGAAACTCACACTCTTCTTCTTTGTATAATGGGTGAGTCACATTATCAAAAACCCAATTCCCACTGTAAAAATTGCAGCTTTTGGGAGGTAATATAACTTCTGGGTCATAATATTTTTCATGAATTTCTTGAAATTTAATTCCAGACAAGAAAAAAGACTCTGCTATTGACTTGAAGTTTTCAATATACATAAACCCTTTAAAGAACAAGATCAAGAAAACTATAAATAATATGGAACAATTACTCCATTTATGGCTGAATCTGGATAAAAGTTTCATTGATTGAGACAGCTAGAAAATTTAAGAGAGCAGAGCAAACCAGCAAGTGATGAGATAGGAGTAGAAAAGGTATAGACGCATAGAGAATTTATTAATGAACAGAATGAGAAAGAGAGTTTGCACGGCCCTTTTATTTACTCTCCCCGTTCCAAAGACAATATCCGTTGTTCCTTTTTAAAATAGGGTTGTACACCCTAAAAATAAATATAAATATTTATATTTTACATTAATTAATTAAAAAATATAATATTTATATATTTTTAAAATTAATAAAAATAAAATAAATATAAATATAAATAGAAAAATATAATAAAATTTATAAATTGATAAGTAAGTAATAATTAATTAATGATATTTCTTTAAATTATATAGGAAAAGAAAATTTTTAATTTTTTGAAACAGAGAAAATAATTTTAAGGCTATATTTGATTTATATAATAATTAAAAAATAAAATAATTATTCCATGTAAAATAATTATTCTAAATTTTGCTTTAAATTGTAAATAGAAAATACTAATTTCATAAAATAATAATTTTATAATTTTTTTGAAATACATATTTCATAAAAATTTAAAAAATTGGTATTTTTTAAATTATGAAATATAATATTTTCATTTTTATTCTTAAAAAATATTAATAAGTCCAAACTCACTAATGTTGTCTTTTTTTATTTTTAGATTTTAATATTAATTTTTATTATTTAAATTTTAAATGAAATAAAAATTTTTATTTATTATGCATTGAAATTATTTTTTAAATAAAATTTGATAAAATTATATTTAATTTTAATATTAATAGTGAAATTAATTTATAAAAATATTATGATTATTTATATTAATAAAATAATTATTTTATATTATAAACTAAATTATAAAATTAAAATAATTATTTTAATTCTATTTTATTTTATTTTTTAAAAATTATTATTTTATTTTTTATTTATTTTATTTCACAAATCAAATATAATATTAAAGAAAGGGGTAGATAAAATGTGAGACGGATGCATGATCATTTAACCAATAAGGGAATGCACATTCTATGTACGTAGTATGTCTGACCACAATCTACATTCATGGGGGCACCGTCTAGGTTGGTGGGTCCGCATAATTAGAGGACTTGATTCATCTTTACCCTACTTCAGTTGTAATAATGTCAATGGCAAAGACAATAAATAATACATACATTCATGATAATATCAATATATTTTAAAATATTAATATAAAATATATTGTTCATATAGAAATATACTAAAAATTATAACATTAGTATTTCATAGGAAATATGTATAAAGAAAATTATGAGACGGTGCATTTAGTTGAATAGTATTTTATCATTAATGAGATTTAGTTTAAATGAGGTGGTTTTTAATAATACTTAAAATTAAAATTTTTAGTATTTAATGTATTAAAAGTCTAAATTAAATAAAAAATTAGTTAAAATAATAAGTTAAAATTTTTAATTTAAAATTTATACTGATGCAATGAATTAAATCACTTATTTATTCAACATTTAAAATTTAATACTTAAATTTTCAATGATTAATTTTCAATTTCATCAAACATCACTTAATATCTGAAATTAATATATTCTAAATATAGATTCTGTTTTTACTTATATTGAATTTATTTGAATTTATTTTCTGTTAATATCGAGTTGACATTTGTAATGATATTTGTTTTTATGACCACAAAGATTTACATGTTTTCATGACGATTAAAGCTTAATACATTGTAAGTAAATGAATCTTTATATCATTATTATAGTTATTATTATTATTATTATTTTGCATAGTTTATTTTTTATTCACTTTCTTGGAGCTGGAGTAGGTGCTGTTCTTTTTCAGCTTTGAATTCTCTCGAAAGGTCGCTTTTCCAGGCTTTTTTCATGGATATATGCACTAATATCATGATTAGGCTCTGAGGAATCTTAAAAAGGCAGTTTCACTATGACTACTCACCCGAATAAATTTAAATAAATAAGTTAATTTTATCTTCTTTATCTATATAGATTAATAATTAATCTAATTTCTTTTTATAAGTGGCTGACAGGCATAAGAACGTAATTTGTTTGTAGTATTAGGGACAAGTTAATTTGAGTTATTTATTTAATGAAAAATTTTGTGATACATCATATGCAATATATTTTCAAAAATACTTATACAAAATCCATCATTCATCTTTTAAAATTTAAGTGAATTTCATACTTATATGGACAAAAACACTAAAATAAGATAAATTCCAATTGTTGTCCTAACTCCTAAGTTTATCATTAGTACACATTATAGTACTTAAATTTTAATTTATAACTTTTTTTTTTGCCAAGTATTTTTTTCCCTTTACCTGTATTTAAATAACATCGACATTAACGACCCCACTCGATAATTAAAGAGTAATTTGAATTATAGAGTCTCATTCTCTCTAGTAAGTAGAAGAATGTCTCTTGTCCTAAAATAAGGTAGTCTTTGTTATTTGTGTTTTAATCTCTTGCCTTTGTTTATTTCTTTTCTTGTCTTCAACAATATTCTCATTGCATAATGGAATCCATGGAAGAACTTTATGCAAAAATTTCACTAGTTGAACAACCCATAAAAGGGCTTACGATGGAGAAAATCTGATAATGCTACTCAACGTCCTAGCCTTCGGTGGTGTTTGGTGAGGAGATTTCTCATTATAGCATCCTTATGATGCCCAGTTAGGGGCATGTGTATCACTAATTTTGGTCCTAATTTATTTCTTTTCCAATTCTTTCATGAGTTGGATATGTTGAGGAACATTAAGGGGTTCCATGGACCTTCAACCAACATTTGTTGATAACTAGTAAACTGGAATTAGGAGGTTCTCCTTGCAAAACTCCTTTGCACTACTCAGACTTCTGGATTCAGGTGTATAAACTTCCCAGTGGCTTTGTGTCTGAGAAAGTTATTGTCAGTATAGGCAATTACCTTGGTTCCTTTATTGAGTTTAATCCCAATAATTTCATCGGGGGATGGAAGAGCTAAATGTGTATTAGGGTGACTTTGGATGTTCATAATCCATTGAAGAGAATGATGCAAATTTGACTAAGTGGAGGGGACTAGTCTTGGGTGCATTTCAAATATGAGTGCCTATCTATTTTCTGTTTCTACTGTGGTCTTTTAGGAGATTCAGATAGGTTCTATGAAAAGCTATTTGCATCTCCAAATGTAGGACTACTAAGAAGCTCTTTAGTTCATTTATGCGAGCTCTCATCAATGAGCTACCAATATTATTTTTTCACGGTGGCTCCTCCCTGAACCACCAACTAAGTTTTCTAATGCTAGCATAATGAATGTTGATGATGTGGCAGTTAAGGTGAAAGCTCCTGCAATTACTAGTAGTGCTAAAAGTTAAGGAAGATAATTGTTGGGAAAGATGACAAATATAAATGGCCAATAAAAAAAAATATGGCAGTCCCAGGATCAAACTTTTCCCAGCCTTGTGTAAATAAAATGGGCAAAAATAATTCTGTATATTTCACTAAGAAATAATTAATCAGAATACAATAATAATCTCACCAAATAATGGTGGCTAAACTCTCTCTTGGTTTTATCTCTCAAGAGGTTTTTCTCTTTCTCTCAATTTCTCAAACTTATTAAGTTTGGATTTTAATTGAGGTTTTTTTTCTGAGATGATTTTTACAAATGAAAAACTGTATAGTATTTATACTAAAATTCATGCTAAAAATAGTTTAGCTAAAATCAACTTTTTTCTTTTCCTCCGTTAATTCTTTTCTTTTCTTTTCTATTTTTCTTTTTTACTTTTTCCTTTCCTCCAATTAAGGAGGATTTCTCATCAAATCTCCCCCATCCGACTTAGTTGGAGGGCTCTAGTATTCCCGCTGCTTCTCTGCAAAATTCGTACTTGTCTTTAGGTAAGGACTTGGTCATCATATCTGAACTATTGTCATCAGTATGGATTTTCTCAAGATGTAATTGTTTGGATTCTAACACATCACGTATCCAGTGATATCGCACATCAATGTGCTTTGACCTCAAGTGAAAACTCGGATTCTTGCTCAAATGGATTGCGCTTTGACTATCACAATGCAAAGCATATTTGTGCTGCACTTGCCCTAGTTCTTGTAAGAACCGCTTCATCCAGAGCATTTCTTTGCATGCTTCTGTAGCTGCAATAAACTCTGCCTCTGTTGTTGATAGAGCAACACATTTCTGTAACTTTGATTGCCATGAAACTGCTCCCCCTGAAAATGTAATCAGGTATCCTGAAGTAGATTTTCTGGAATCAAGATCTCCTGCCATATCCGCATCTGTGTAACCAGTCAATTCAGGTTTTCCACCTCCAAAGCATAAACTCATTTTAGAAGTACCACGAAGATATCTGAGAATCCATTTCACTGCATTCCAATGCTCTCTACCTGGTTTAGATAGGAATCTGCTTACAACGCCAACTGCGTGTGTTATGTCTGGCCTCGTGCAAATCATTGCATACATCAGACTACCAACAACTGAGGAATATGGCACATTAGCCATGTCTTCTTTTTCTTTCTCACATGTAGAACTTTGCTTTGAACTAAGCTTAAAATGATTAGGAAATGGAGTAGAAACTGGTTTTGCTTTATCCATGTTGAACCGCTTTAGTACCTTCTCGATATAACTTTCTTGTGATAACCTTAACTTCCGATTTTTTCTATCACGGGATATATCCATACCGAGGATTCGTTTTGCGGGTCCTAAGTCTTTCATAGAAAAACTTTTAGCTAACTCTTTCTTCAGCTTGCTAATTTTGTCACTATTTTGTCCTACGATCAACATGTCATCAACATAGAGAAGAAGTATGATGTATTCACCATCATCAAATCTTTTAACAAATACACAATGGTCTGAAGTAGTCCTCCGATATCCATGCTTAATCATGAAGGAATCAAACTTCTTGTACCATTGTCGAGGTGCCTGCTTGAGTCCGTACAAGCTTTTCTTCAATTGACATACCAAATCTTCTTTTCCTTGGACTTTGAATCCTTCTGGCTGTTCCATGTAAATTTCTTCTTCAAGATCTCCATGAAGGAAAGCTGTCTTTACGTCTAGCTGTTCAATCTCGAGATCTAGGCTTGCAGCCAAACCAAGTACTACCCGTATGGATGACATCTTCACTACAGGTGAAAAAATTTCTTCAAAGTCAATTCCTTTCTTCTGATTGAAACCTTTCACAACTAGCCTTGCCTTAAATCTAGGCTTAGAGTTGTTTTCTTCCGTTTTTAATCGGTACACCCATTTGTTCTTGAGTGCTTTTCTACCTTTTGGTAGATTCACAAGATTATATGTGTGATTCTCATGCAGAGATTCCATTTCTTCATGCATAGCTTTCAACCACTCATCTCGTTGATCATGGGTCAATGCTTCATCATAACATTCTGGTTCTCCCCCGTCTGTTAGGAGAATGTAATCATTTGGAGAATACCTACTAGAAGGTCTCCGTTCCCTAGTTGATCTTCTTGGTTGGAATTCAACCACTGGTTCTTCATGGGCTTGTGCTTCTTGCCCCTCATCTGCTACATCATCTATTATACCATCAGTTATATGATCATTAGCCGTGTCATCATTAACTGGTTCATTTATAATAGGATCACTAGCTTGATCATTGGATTCATCTTGCTCATCATTAGTTTCTAATGGAGAAGGAATTGGATCTAAATTAGTAGGATATTCTTTAGAATTTCTAGGTTTGTCACCTCTTTGAATGTCTTCAATGTTCTGATCTTCAAAGAAGACAACATCTCTACTCCTAATAATCTTTCTAGCTACAGGATCCCATAACCTATAACCGAATTCTTCATTCCCATATCCCACAAAGATACATTCTTTCGATTTCACATCGAGCTTAGATCTTTCATCTTTAGGAATATGAACAAAAGCTCTACAGCCAAAAATTTTCAAGTGATTGTAGGAAACATCTTTTCCTGACCAAAACTTGTTCGGAACATCACCATTTAAAGGTGCTGAAGGAGAAAGATTGATTAGATCAACTGCAGTCATGAGGGCTTCACCCTAAAAACTTTTGGGCAACTTGGCATGAGATAACATTGTTCTTATTCTTTCAACGATTGTTCTGTTCATTCTCTCAGCTACACCATTATGTTGCGGAGTCTTCGGAACAGATCGTTCATGCCTAATTCCATTACTTCTACAATAGTTTTGAAACATTCCCATATATTCTCCTCCGTTGTCGGTGCGAATACACTTCAAGCCTCTGCCAGTCTCTCGTTCAACGCTAGCATGAAATTGCTTGAAGACTTCATACACTTGATCTTTTGACCTAAGTGCATAAGCCCATATCTTCCTGGAATGATCATCAATGAAGGTAATAAAATATCTTGCACCACCAAGAGTATTAACAGTCATAGGACCACAAACATCAGAGTACACAACATCCAATACATTGGGTTTTCTTTGTGCCTGACCATGTTGAAATGAAGCTCTATGTTGCTTTCCAGCTAAGCAATGCGCGCATGGTTTTAGAGTCATACCTTGCTTCATCCCTGTCAACACCTCTCTTTTAGCTAAAATTTGGAGGCCTTTCTCACTTATATGACCGAGCCGTTTGTGCCATAGCTCGATTGAGTCTTTTGCAAGAGCATTTACATACCCATTACTGACATTAGCATGTGTCATGTATAGGGTGTTCTCCTTCTTCCCTCGTGCTGTGATAAGAGAGTTCTTGCTGAGTTTCCATTTCCCTTTAGCAAAGACATTGGTGTATCCTTCATCGTCAAGTAATCCAGTAGAGATTAAATTGAGACGCATATCTGGAACATGTCTCACATCCTTCAGAACCAAGTGACAACTTGTGTTGGTTTCAAGGGAAATATCTCCTCTTCCCACGATCTTAGACAATTTGTCATTTCCCATCCTCACATTACCAAAATCTCCATTAGTGTAAGATGTAAAGAAGTCCCTTCGTGAGGTGACATGAAATGATGCACCAGAATCTATTATCCAGCATGTATCTTGAGAGAAAAAATTAATAAAGCTATCACCACATAAAATAATTATATCATTTCCACCAGAGGTAGTTGCAGTTGTATGCCTGGCATCACTATTTTCGTTACCTCTATCTTGCTCTCGTTTAAATAATCTGCATTCTCTCTTCATGTGGCCTGTTTTGCCACAGTGGTAACATTCTATGTCCTTTCTTGTTTTGAACCTCCCTCTCGAGCCATCTCTTGACTTGCCTGTTGACTTGTCTCGCTTATGGAATTTTCTATTGCTAGTCCTTCCACGATATTCTGAGACGAGGGCTTCTGACTCGGCTACTCCACCTTGTTCTTTCCTTCTTGCTTCTTCATTGAACATGCTATCTTTGACTATGTCCAATGTAAGAACGCCTTGAGGAGCTGAATTGCTTAAAGATACTACTAGTGTATCCCAGCTATCTGGCAATGAGCTGAGTAACACTAGTGCTTGTAACTCATCATCTAGCACCATATTCATATTCGTCAACAGGTTGATCAACCCTTGGAAGTCACTAAGATGCTCGGTAATACTTCGACCATCTTTGTACTTAAGGTTTACCAACCGTCGGATAACCGATGCTTTATTTTGAGCGGTCTTCCGCTCGTACATGGATGACAATTTTGTCCATAATTTATATGCATCTGTCTCTTGTGCCACATGATGGAACACACTTTGATCCACCCATTGTCGGATTTGTCCGACAGCTTTTCTATTCAAAATGCTCCACGCATCGTCTGACTTCTCTTCTGGTTTTTGTCCCACCAATTGAAGGGGCTCATACAAATCCTTGCAATAAAGGATATCCTCCATTCTTGGCTTCCATATGGAGTAATTGGATGCAGTCAATTTGAGCATTGTTGTTGATGATGACGACAACTCCTCCATCTTAAATTACACAAGAATATAATTTTTTTTAAACCAAAGCTCTGATACCACTTGTTGGGAAAGATGACAAATATAAATGGCCAATAAAAAAAAATATGGCAGTCCCAGGATCAAACTTTTCCCAGCCTTGTGTAAATAAAATGGGCAAAAATAATTCTGTATATTTCACTAAGAAATAATTAATCAGAATACAATAATAATCTCACCAAATAATGGTGGCTAAACTCTCTCTTGGTTTTATCTCTCAAGAGGTTTTTCTCTTTCTCTCAATTTCTCAAACTTATTAAGTTTGGATTTTAATTGAGGTTTTTTTTCTGAGATGATTTTTACAAATGAAAAACTGTATAGTATTTATACTAAAATTCATGCTAAAAATAGTTTAGCTAAAATCAACTTTTTTCTTTTCCTCCGTTAATTCTTTTCTTTTCTTTTCTATTTTTATTTTTTACTTTTTCCTTTCCTCCAATTAAGGAGGATTTCTCATCAATAATGTGGGGAAGATGGGAGATAATCGAACATAACATGGAAAGAACATTATAGGTGAGTCATTTGAGGAAATTCTAGAAAGTCAAATGGTGATAGGGAAAGAAAATAATCTTAGTGGAACTAAAGGGCTTACTATTATTGACCTAAAATGTCATTGTAGGGAGGGCTCAATGGTAGAGGAATGGATTATGCCTATGGAGTGTGATAATAAGCTGCTTGGTGTTACAACAGAAGAGACAAAAAACTTATTATTGGCAGGCTTTAAGGACTAGACCTGTCCAGCCTAATGAGTACACTTAGCTAGAATTATTGTGATTTGGGCAACCCTTAGAGAGTTCAAATATTAGTGGACTTAGTGTCCAAGTGTAAGCCCATGTTTGTGTTTCTGATGGAAGTAAAAGTAAACAGAAAGTAGAGAAAGTAAAAGCCTAATTGAAGTTTAAGGGTTTATTTTTCATTGATAATGTTAACAATGGAGGTGGCATTGCTCTAGTGTGGCGAGAGAAAACAATGGACAAGTTATTGGGTTAGTCAAGCAATTTTATTGATGTGTTGTGAATATTTCTGATATGGAACCATGAAGGCTCATTGACTTCAATGGATTTCCCGAGAGGAGTCACAAACAAGCTTCATAGGATATGTTATGCAGCCTCAACCATAAATCTTCATTACCACTGTGTGTGTTTCAAGACTTTAATGATCTCCTATCTCAAGATGAAAAAAGAGGTTAGCACAGGCACCCTCCTTCTCTAATTTGTGGTTTTGCAATGGCGGTGTCAGATTATGGTTTGCGTGATGTGGGTATAAGTGGATACCCGTTTATGTGGGTGGAAGAAAAGCTTGATAGAGTATTAGCTTCAAATTCATGGCTTTTCCTATTTGAACAAGCATTAGTGTCTAACAAAGAAGCTTTGTATTCTGATCATTTTTCGATTTTCCTTTCTCTGAGACAACATAATGTGCGTATTAATCATAATTTTATATTTGACAATATATGGGCCAAAAAAGCTAATTATAGAGATCAAGTTATTAAAGGTTGGAATTGGTTTGTAAACATGGATATTCGAAGCAGAATTAGAGTGTATAGGGAGCATATTTAGGCATCGGGTAAAGAACAAAGAAAACAAGTTCGAGTTAGAATTATCAACTATCGAAGATGCATTACTTCACTCAAGTGTCTCACTGATTTAGTGTCTATTGCTCAGTTGGCTAAATAATGCAACAATCTCAGTGTACTATTGGCCCAATAAGAAGACTATCGGAAACAAAGGGCCAAACAATTTTGGCTATAAACAGGAGATTCCAACTTGAAATATTTTCAACAGGCTGCCTCTATCAAAAAATGCAAAAACCAAATCATTCAACTCAAAAACTCTTGTGGGATTTCATATGATTGGAATTTAGGCCTTTACGATGCTAATCTTTACTATTTCAATGACCTTTTTTCTTCAAAAAGTTGTGATGTTTCTACTGTTCTAACACATATTAATAGTAAAGTGACTAAAGAACATAATGTTGACTTGATGGCCTTTTTACTGTAAAAGAGATTAAAGAGTCCATTTTCCCAATGCATTCAAATAAAGCCCCTCGAACCAGATGGCATGAATCCATGTTTTCACTAGAAGTATTGGGATGTGGTTGGTTCATAGGTAATTGTCGATAGTACTTGATTTCAAGGGAATTTCCTGTGGGTATCAATGAAACCTCTATTGTATTAATTCCTAAAAAAAACAAACCTACATTTATATATGATTTATAACTAATTGCCTTGTGCAACATCATTTACAAGATAAATGTTCGCTGATAGACTACGCAAAATGCTCCCTAGTGCAATCTCTGAAAAGTATAGTGCTTTTATTCCTAGAAGGCTAATTTCTGATAATGTTATGATTGCCTACAAGATGAATCACTATCTCAACAGGAAGAGAAAAGGGAAGGTTGGCTTTTTATCTCTGAAAATGGATATATCGAAGGCTTATAATGGTATCTAATGGGAATCTTTTAGGCAAATGATGTTGAAATTGGGCTTTCATGAAAAATGGGTTAGTACTATTATGTATTGTGTATCCTCATTCAGTTATATAGTGGTTCAGAGTGGTAAGATAATTAGACCCATTATTCCATGGAGAGGTCTATGACAGGGCGACCCAATTTTGCCTTACTTATTTCTTATTTGTGTATAAGGTCATTCAATGATATTAACTGCATTGGAAACTAGTAGTGCTATACATGGATGTAAAGTAGCACATTTTGCGCCTCCAATGTCCCATCTTCAGTTCACTGATGATAGTTACCTCTTCTTCAAAGCTAATATGGAGGAAAGCACTGGAGTTAAAGGTTGTTTGCTTTAGTATGAATAGGTCATCAACTTTGACAAATCATCCCTCTCCTTTAGTTCAAACTATCATACTGAGATTAAGCAGGCTATTAGTGATTTATTGAGTGTTCCCACTCAAACAAATCCTGGTAAGTACTTAGATTGCCTTCAATAATTGTAAAAAATAAGTTTGAAGTGTTTGCTTTTGTAAAGGACAAAGCTTGGCATGGAATTCAATGATGGAGGCCAAAGTTATTGTCTAAAGCTAGTAAAGAAATATTGCTAAAGGTAGTGATGAGCATGTTTACTCTTCTATGCTTCTTTGTGAAGAGTTAGAACACTTGATGAATTCATATTGGTGGGGTTTTCGGGACAGTAATAGTATCAAATGGAAAACATAGGACAAAGCGAAGGAGTGTGGTGGTTTAGACTTCAAAAAACTCTATGAATTCAATTTGGCTCTTCTAGCCAAACAAGGTTGGCATCTTCTGATATGTCCAGATTCCCTTACAGCCTATATTTACAAAGCTAGATACTTCCCTAATTCAAGTTTCTTGGATGCTAAGATGAGAGCTAATCCAAGTTACATTTAGCAAAGCATAATGGCAGCATAAAATATGGTTAAATCAAATGCAAGATATTTGATTGGTAAAAGTCAAATGGTGAGAATATGGCATGAACCTTAGTTGCGGGATGAGGCAAATCCGAAGATTGAAACTTCATCGATTGATGGTTTGGAAAATGCTATTGTTAAGTCCTTAATGTCTATAAATGGTAACAGCTAGGATAAAGATGTGTTGCTTGATCTCTTTTCACCTAGAGATCGTAATCTCATACTGAAAATTCCTCTAAGCAATAGAGACAAACCTGATAGATGGACTTGGTCTTTTGATAAGAAAGGCCCATACACAACTAGAAATGGATATAGACAGTTGATGGGTAATTTATCTCAATCAGCTCCTGCTCCCCCTTTTTCTAGTTGAAACCGAGTTTGGTCTCTTAATATTCTTGCAAAGATTAAAAATTTTCTTTGGAGTGATCTATCAAATTGTTTTCCTATAATTTTTGCCCTTCAATCATATAAAGTAGAGATGCAGGATTTGTTTCCTCTATGTGCTAATAACTCCAAGACTACTTTCCGCTCCCTAGTTTCATGCCCAAATGTGAAATAATTATGAAGTATATCAGCAAGAGGTGTATTAGTGGGATAGCAAGTTCTTTTGATGAGTTTTGGTAATGTGTTTTTTTGACAACATATGTAAAGAAGACCAAACATGTTTATTTCTCTTTACTGGTCATTATGGAGTAATAAAAAAAAATGTGGTTTGGAGGCAAAAATCTAGTCCAGCTACTGTCCTGTACAGTAATGCTACCTCCTTTCTCTCCTAATAGCAGTAGGCTCAAGTGCGTGCACAAAAATCCTATGCTAGTATTAATGAATCTTTGCTAAACTCCTTTTGCTTTTAGTTACTTTAAGTGCAAGTTTGATGTTGCAATGGCTGGTCTTGATAGATTTGCTTGGTATGGTTGGATGTTTAGAGATGAAACAGGTAGATTTGTGTCATCAAAAAATGGTATTGTTATAGGATCTGGATAAGCTAGTGTGGTAGAGGCTTTTAGTTGTAGGAAAGCATTGAGACGATTGAACGCAAAAAAATACAAGCAAATCATTATTAAGTCAGATTTTCAACTATTAGTTAATGCCTTCAAAGTCATATTAATTTTGATTCTATCTTTGGATTATTAGTTTTTGACTATAAAATCCTGCAAAAGGAGTTAATAGATTGTTCTTTTCATTTTGCTAAAAGATCTGCAAATCAAGCTGCACATATCTTAACTAAGGCAACAGTTTATGAGTTAGATCAGGGTGAGTGGAGTTTGTTCCCTCCCATTTTAACATGCATGGATGTACTACTTTCTGATAGGAAATGAATTCTCTTTCAGCTTAAAAAAAAATCACATCAATATTATTTCTACCAAATTCAAATTAGTTAAATCTATCTAGATAAAAGTCATCCACAAAAGAACTTAGTATATGCCCTAGAAATAGTCACCATTAATAAATCCAAAGTCCCTAATTCATTAAAGAGCAAAAGATGCCTAAATTAACAGATCTTTTTGGCACCTATCAATCATTGCCTCTTGATAACTGTGATAATTTGCTTTTACGCCTGTAATTAGTTGTGTTTTTTCTTTGTTAACAACTACTAAATTGGAGGAAGTTTAAAGGTAAATTGCTAGGGATTATAAGGAAGCAATACAAACCCTGCAAATTTATCAATTCATAATTTATAAAATAAAAATAAAAACTAACAAGGAATCCACTTATATATTTTAATCAGAAACTCATAATTTGATTCAAGTGACATTACTGTGGTTTAAATAGAAGTAAAGTTATTTTTACATTACAAATTTAAATTTAAAGATCATAATGTACATTAGTTCAACAAAATTTAAATAGGAAAAGAATTTATATGATATATCTCATCAAATAATATATCAATTTACATTCTAATAATAAGCAATAAAATTAGTTAATTAAATTCAGTATAAGCAAGTAATATAAAGAAAATTTTTAAAAAATTAATATTTAGTATAAAAATTAGTGAACTAAATTGCATTTTTATAATAATTTTTAACGATTACATTTATAATTATTTGATAATCTATAATCATCTAAATTGTTTATAGAAATTATTTAACAATATTTTTTTAAAGTTTTGTAATAATATATAATTATAAAATTTAGTATAAAAAAATAAATTATAAATTATACTGAATTTCTTATAATAATAAATTATAATTCTAATTGTAATATTTAGCATTTTTAACTGTAATTGGTATGAAGATGTAATCATATATGAGCTTGTGAAATACAAATCATTATAGGCTATAGCATTTGTTTTTACACAAAATTATAAAATATTTATTTTTTTTGAGAGAATTATAAAATATTTATTATAACTCTGAGACTATTTTCTGCTCCCTAGTTTCCTCCCAAATGTGAAATAGTTATGGAGTATATCAACAGGAGGGGTATTAGTGGGATAGCAAGTTCTTTTGATGAGTTTTGGTAATATGTTTTTTAACAACATATGTAAAGAAGACCAAATGTGTTTATTTCTCTTTGTTGGTCATTATGAAATAACAAAAATAATGTGGTTTGGAGGAAAAAATCTAGCCTAGCTACTGTCTTGTACAGTAATGCTACCTCTTTTCTCTCCCAGTGGCAATAGACTCAAGTGCGTGCACAAAAATCCCATGCTAGTATTAATGAATCTTTGCTAAAATGGCTCCCTCTTGCTTCTGGTTACTTTAAGTGCAATTTTGATGCTACAATGGTTGGTCCTGATAGATTTGCTCATTATGGTTAGGTGTTTAGAAATGAAACAGGTAGATTTGTGTCATCAAAAAACAGTATTGTTATAGGACCTGGAGAAGCTAGCATGGTAAAGGCTATTAGCTGTAGGAAAGCATTGAGATGGTTGAAGGCTAGAAATTACAAGTAAATCATTATTGAGACAAATTTTCAACTATTAGTTAATACCCTTCAAAGTCATATTGATTTTGATTCTATCTTTGGATTATTAGTTTTTGACTATAAAATCCTGCAAAAGGAGTTAATAGATTGTTCTTTTCATTTTGCTAAAAGATCTGCGAATCAAGCTGCACATATCTTAATTAAGGCAACTGTTTATGAGTTAAATCAGGGTAAGTGGAGTTTGTTCCCTCCCATTTTATCATGCATGGGCGTACTACTTTCTGATAGGAAATGAATTCTCTTTCGGCTTAAAAAAAAATCACATCAATATTATTTCTACCAAATTCAAATTAGTTAAATCTATCTAGATAAAAGCCATCCACAAAAGAACTTAGTATATGCCCTAGAAATAGTCACCATTAATAAATCCAAAATCCCTAATTTCTTAAAGAGCAAAGGATGCCTAAATTAACAGATCTTTTTGGCACCTATCAATCATTGCCTCTTGATAACTGTGATGATTGTTTTAACGCCTGTAATTAGTTGTGTTTTTTCTTTGTTAACAACTAGTACTAAATTGGAGGATGTTTAAAGGTAAATTGCTAGGAATTATAAGCAATACATATCCTGCAAATTTATCAATTCATAATTTAAAAAAAAAAAAACCAACAAGGAATCCGCTTATATATTTTAATCAGAAACTTACAATTTGATTCAAGTGACATTACTGTGATTTAAATAGAAGTAAAGTTATTTTTACATTACAAATTTAAATTTAAAGATCATAATGCACATTAGTGGTAAGTTCAAAAATAACAACAAAAATTACCCTGCTAAAATTGAATACTTATTTTTAACATTGGTTTTTAATCCAATTGCTATAATTTAGAATTTTTTTAACCTAGTAATTCTTTCAATTTTCACGTTTTCTTTGAATAAATGTGCATTAAAAATAACATATTTATAGTTTATTTCAAATGACAATTAGGATAATTTGAATAATCTATTTAAATGGAGCTTTTATATAGAATCATATAAAAATGCACTCACAGTATTAACCTAACGACATTGCATTTCTCCATTGGATAATATAAATATATATATATATATATATATATATATATATATATATATATATATATATATATATATTAGGAGTACCAAAATTTAAATAGGAAAAGAATTTATATGATATATCTCATCAAATAATATATCAATTCACATTCTAATAATAAGCAACAAAATTAGTTAATAACATTCCGTATAAGCAAGTAATGTATAGAAAATTTTTAAAAAATTAATATTTAGTACAAAAATTAGTGAACTAAATTACATTTTTATAATAATTTTTAACAATTACGTTTATAATTATATGATAATCTATAATCATCTAAATTGTTTATAGAAATTATTTGACAATATTGTTTTAAAGTTTTGTAATAATATATAATTATAAAATTTAGTATAAAAAAATAAATTATAAATTACACTAAATTTCTTATAATAATAAATTATAATACTAATTGTAATATTTAGCATTTTTAACTGTAATTAGTATGAAGATGTAATCATATATGAGCTTGTGAAATACAAATCATTATAGGCTATAGCATTTGTTTTTATACAAAATTATAAAATATTTTTTTTTTGAGAGAATTATAAAATATTTATTATCTTTAAAAGTATAAAATAAAAAATCAATGGATATGAATGTCTATTACTTGGGAAAATTGAGGTAAATAAAAGAATTTTTTATTAATTTGGTGGGAAAGTTGAGGAAAATGTTTGGTGAATTGGGAAGTTGAGAAGAAAAAATAATAAATTTTGAAATTTTTACAATTTTAAAATATATAAATAATTTTTATTTTTATTAGAATCTATTTTTATATTTTAAATTATTTTTATTATTTAAAAATAAAAATATTATTTTTATTATTTAATTTAAATTATTTTTATTATTTATATTTTAAATTATTTTTATTATTTAAATTATTTTTATTAGAATCTATTTTTATATTATTTATTTTTATTATTTTAAATTATTTTTATTATTTTTATTAGAATCTATTTTTATATGTAAGAAAAATGGGTTGTTTCACTAATTAAAGCACATTATTTTAAGATTAAGAACCTTGAATTGTTTTTTTTTTATTTTTTTTAATTTTTCTTTGGAGTCAATTGGAAATTGGGCTAGCAACACAACAGGATACATACCTATAAAAAGGTTGACAAGACCCAATATTTATGGCCCTGCAAGAAATAAAAAGGAGAAACTCTGTGCGACTATGCCCAATACTTAGAGCCCACGTCCTAAACTACAAATATGCTATCAATTCTTTCGATATGTACAATTATGATTTGCAAGGTTGATTCTTCTTAGTGCCAAATCATTTCAAAACATATTAATTTAATTTAAATCCTTATGGAGAATCAATATATTTTTTTTTTATAATTAAAAATATTATTTGGATTTAAAATTATTATTATTATTATTATATTCATAGTTGATTCATAACCAATTATGCAATCAAACTAATAATATTAAAATAAAAATTAAGCATGAAATCAATAGCCAGTAGATAATTAAGCATATGAAGGGTCTTTACATACAAGTTTGTTTTGTTACCTTATTTTTCTGTTTTCCACATTTGCATTATACAATTCAAATGAGTGTATTAACTGGTCCATTTTCTTTTTTCTTTTTTTTCAGCTTAGGCATGTTTTTGCCCCCAATTAACACAAAATTTTCATGCCTAATAAAGTAAGGTTCCAAAACAAAAGAAAAAAAAAAGCTGTGCGGATGATGTGAACCTAAAATTCAAGCTATAAGGAGCTAAAAAGAGGAAATGTGAGGGAAAATTACAAGAAGAACACATTTAAAAAGGAAAAAAAAAAATGGCATGTGCAAATCTTTGAAGGTCACGAGCGAGCAATGATACGTGCATAGATTAACTCATTCCACGTGTCAGGTAATCCAGGAAGACACCAATGGATACAATCAGCATAGGTTGCCGGATTGCCCTGCTGCTCTGGTGTTAGCATCTTCCCTTGCCGGATAGTATGAACTGAGGTATGTGCATCTTTTCTATATTCAGAAAGAGTAGTGATATTTATCAAATGTACAGGCACTTGCATGGATTTTGTCACATTTGTTGCTATAACAAGTAGTCTACGGTCAGTGCCCACGTTCAAACGCATTGTCGTATTGAGAACAGGCATTGTTTCTTTTGCACATTTTATTCCATCAGGATTGTCCCAATCCAAGCTCCTATCAAATTCAAATAAATAAATATAATGATGATTAGTGGGTTACCCACTAAAGATTATGTAGATAATTATAAATATGTTAAATCATTCTAAATTAGTACTAATTTCATAACCACTGTCAACCACCAAGATTCACCTAATATACCTAATGACATAAAGCCAATACATCTTTTAATTAGACAATTAGAAAATGGTGTAACAAATTTAAGCATGATCATATATAAATCATGTGATTAATTAAACAAATTTAAGAGTTAATTAGGTATTATGAGAAATTAAGATGTAAACATTACTTGATATGGAGAGGAGACGGGCTAATAAAGAAGACTGTGGTACGATTAGTATCAATATTTTCATCTACCCACTTAGACCATGTATTCAATACTCTCTGATAAGCTACTGGCCGTTGGATCTCATCATACTCTGTAGCCCCTTCATCGAACGATCCACGTCTGTTTGATCAAGAAATAATTAATAAATCAAACTCATAATTTGCCAAAAAGTTCATTAATCAATTAATTAGAAGATTATATAATACTTACAGAACTTTCATAGTGGCAGTGTTCATCCACCAAATGTAAGTGTTAAAAATCAAGTAATCAGCATTTTTCCAATTAACACCATGTTTATTGATTGATTCTGGCATGATTATCCTGTTCAAGATACTGTGCATGTTTGGATCATCAGAATTTGACTCCACCAGAAATGGGGCCCAATAGAACTCTATTGTGGCATTATAATCCTAAAAAAAAAAAAAAACAAAAAATCAAATAAAATGTCAAGTAAATTATATATATATATATATTGCATGGCCAACCATAGTCGGTAGACTTAGCAGACAATTATTTTCAGTTCACCTATTAATACATTTCTTCTAATAACATATGAACTTTAAATAATTTTATAAAATATCCATTTGGCAGGATCTTCTTCGCTCTGCTAGTGAAAACTAAAGAATTTTAGACTAATCACATCCCTAATCCAATGTATTAATTACTCAGAAAGAAATCTAGAAAAGGTAAATATCCCTTAATTTCTTGATCATTGAATTTTATAATTAATCGTGATTAAGTGCAAGAAAAGATACTTACGTATTAGGTAAATTTTGTCTAAAAAGATAATTAACAAGGATAATGACATTGAGCCAAAGCAGAAACAGAAGAAAAATTAAAAATTAAGTTACCTCCATTGTGAAAATAGCAAAAGAACCTTCCTTCCTCCATGTCTTCCTACCACCAGGAATTGCAGAATTAACCAAACAAATCATTGATTCCCATTGATTTCTATTTAATGAATCTCCAACAAACATAAGCCTTTTGTTCCTTAGCTTTTTTAGCATTAGCTTTGGGTTGTACCTTTTAAAAACACATAAAAAACAAAAAAATAATTAAAACCCAATTTCAAGAAAAATACGCAAATAACATACATAAAAAGAAAAAAAAAATTGGAATTTTTTTACTTACTTTGGTAAAGAACAATCTCTTGGCTGCCATCTCCAATTCTGATACTGGGAATCTTTTCTGCCATTTCTAAGACAAGTCACTTGAGCTGTAAGGAACTCACATTCATCTTCTTTATACAATGGCCTTGTCTCATTATCAAAAACCCATTGCCCTTTAAAAAGATCACATTCTTCTGGTGGCAATTCAATATCCTCTTCTTCGTCATCTTCATCGATCACTTGCAATTCAATCTTCTGTTCATCTTGTTTATTAGTAGTATTAATGGATTTGGCGGGATTGTCATCAGATTCTTGGTTATGGGTTTCTTGATCTTGAGGTTCTTCAAGAGAAGTTCTTGAACTAACAGAAGAAGCAGAGGTTTCTTGATCGTTCTTGATAGTTTCTTGAACTGGGTTTTCTTGTTCTTGAAGTTCTTGAGATTTAGGCCAGGAAAATGGGAATTCAGCCATGGATTTAACATCCTCATTGTACATGAAAACCCCAAATAGAAAAACAGAGAAAACCACAACAAAAACAGAGAGATTGTTGCTTTTCTTGTGCTTCATGGCTACAGCTACAGAGGAAAGGATAGGACTTGTTTTTCTTCTTGATAACTGCATGAGACAAGAAATTGAGATGAGTTAACAGAAGGGAGAGATATGGAAATATAAAAGAACAGCATTAAGCAAGATAAAGATAGAGAAAGAGAGAGAGAAACTTACAATGAAATTTGGGTTTTTTTTTTTTTTCTTAATATTTTTTTGTGTGTGAGAGTTAGTTTCAAATTGGGATTTGGTGAGATGGGTTTTTCTTGAAGAAATGGCAGGGTTAGGCTTTCTGGTGGAGGGAGAGTTGTCTCTCTCAATTTTTTTATTTTTTCTTTCTTTTATACTCCTTTCTTTTTTTCTTTGGTTAACTACTTTCCTTAAAATCTCTTTTGTTCTAACAGTATTATAGAAAGAGAGGAGTGATTTCAAAGTTTTTATTTGCCTAGTTAGTCTTAATCTAAGAAAATGTTAGAACTAGAAGGAGGGTGTGGTTGATCAAAGGTTATTTTCTACTAGATTTTTGGAACACAAAATAATAGGATTAAAAATCAATCTCTAATGTATGTTGATCAAATGGTTGAGAGTTCATCTTAGATAGATAGATAGATAATGTAAATTAAAATGGCTTTAATGTGTGCTATTGTGTCTATATTATAATATCCATCACAACTAAATTAGTTTAACACATGCAATTTGTTTCTTTTTTTGTGGTTGAAATTCTTTTCATTTTATTTATTTAATGTAATTTGTTCTGTAAGATGAATTAAAATTTAGGTTACCATGATTAAATTAGTTAATATATCAAATAGTTTCATTACTATATTTTATTGCTGAAATCAAAAGAACTATAAAACTTAATTAGGGAATGATTTTATTTAATTTGTAACCAAATTTAACAGGCTTGGCTGTTTAACATTTTTTTTTTCTCTTTGGATTAGTAATTTTTTAAATCAATTTAGCTCCAATTAATAAGGGTTTGTAATTTTCATATCTCTAAAAATGATTTTAATATTATTAACTTAAAATTTATTGATTAAAGTTTTTAATTATTGATATTTAACTTTTTAATATTATTATTATTTTTTTTTTATACTAGAGAGTGGAAACACCCTAAAAGTATAAGATAGGCTATACAACGGGGGGTAGTCTTTCTCTTTAAAATCTCTCATCAAATTAGCGATAACTATATGTAGTTTGGAATATTTGAATTTAAGACATCTTACTTCTTATTTCTTTAAAAAAAACGAAAAGACTAACCGGACACACCTGATCGGCAGCTACAAATAACTTTTTAATGTTACTGATTGCTAGCTACAAATAATTAATAAGAATTGTTAAATAGACTAGACTTTTGCTTAATTATTATCAATAATCCAATAGAAGATGTAGGATTTTAATGTGCAACTTTATGGATGAAAAACATAATAAAAATGATAAAAGTCGGTCAAAATATTCAAAACTCAACTAATCATCACTTCAAATGTCAATGTTTAAAGTTGGTGGAAGTTAATGAACTTTCTTATCATAAGCACTAAACTCTGAAGCCTCTATACTCTATATGTATTACCCATTTGATGAGTAACATATATGTTATGTGATATTTCTTTATCCCCAACAACTACCAAAGTCGATGATCAGTTTGATGCATTATTAAGTCTCTTTTATTAATGATTACTATTAGTATTATCGGGGGCCAATTAATGAACACATTTCCAAATCATTAGAAACTTTATGTTTGAGAAAAGTAAAGCCTAAGAAAACCCTTTTTATTTTACTTTATTGTGTAATAGTGAGTACACCAACATTATCATATACTGTTGTGTACTTTGCTCACTTTCACTTCTCTTGGTTGCTACATCCCTTTTTTTATAAGTTAAGGCAACTATACATCTTACATTTGCGCCCATACCATGCTTTCCTTCGTGAGAGATTAATTATAGTCTCTTTCTGCTTCTTCATAACTATCCATTTCTCCATCTGTTATAATCAATTGGACAGAATTTAGATTCCAATTTTTAATAATAGCCATTTCTGCTATGTATCAGGGATATGATATCCCAATATATTTTACTTACTATTATAGGTAAAGAACAGGTAAAAGTTGACATGTTTTTTAGATAATTTAAGTTATATAATGAAACTCTATTTATTTAGATATGTGATTGATTAAATAAATATAATGAACTTAGGCTTTTAAACATTATTATTTTGAGTTTCATCTGATTTTGAACTTATATTTTAAATTTCCTCTCAAAGAAAAAACTTATATTTTAAATTTAAAAATGCATTTTGCTTATATTTATTTATTCAAATAACTTTCACTATATTTATTTGTCTATTTAAAAAATTTGTTATCGATATAACTATTAATTAAGGAAAGAAATATATATATACTAATTCTATGGAATAAAAATTTCACAATTTTTATGGAATAGCAATTTCATAAAAAATTAAAAAATTTGTATTTTTTAGGCTATGAAACAGAAGATTTTTATTTTTACCCTTACAAAAATGCTGGCAAGTTCAAGCTCAATACTATCATTTTTTTTTTCAGATTTTCATTATATATATATATATATATATATATATATATATATATATATATATTAACTTACTTGATCAATTTTTTTAAAAAAGAAAATTGAGTAAATAGAATAAGAAATTAATTTAGATAATTAAGTAAAAAATATTTTTTTTATTTTTTAAATTTTAAACTAAATAAAAATTTTATTCATTATGCATTTAAATTATTTCATAAATATTTTCTTGTTAGAGAAATTATACCTTAAATAAAATTTGATGAAATTATATTTAATTTTAATATTATTAATGAAATTAATTTATAAGAATATTATGATTATTTACGTAGAATAGAATAGTTATTCTATTTCTTGTGTATGCTATTTCATGAATCAAATAAAATCTAAAAATTAATTAGTAAGACAAGTACCAAGTTAAATCTTTAAAATTTGGTTACCAATTTAATAGGTAACAAGTCATTTTATCCAACGGTTAAAATTAAAATTTGATAATCTAATAATTTTATATGCATTGAAATACGTTATCCCTAGTGCATAATAGAAGGCCTCTTTAATAATAATAATAATAATAATATGATCTTTATTTAACTATTTACTTTTACAAATTAAGCGAATGATGAATATAAACAAATTTTATAGTATAAATTTATCATTGCGATTGCATTTTTCTTTATTTTTTTTACTTTTTTTTTTTTTCAGTTTTTCATCTCTTATAAGGATTTTATTTAAGTTGAAATATACTTCAATAATTAAATTAATGATGAACGTAGAATTTAAGCATGGATAATAATTTATATTTCTAGACCTATATTTTAACTACATTTTCTATTTCTTTATTTCATGTTCATCGTTTTTTAATCCAAACCCACTTGCATAATTGCATATATGCTTGAAAAGATTTTTTTGTTTCTCCCTCCTCAACTCGATAGCTTCTTTTACTTTTAAAGAGCCGTAGATTGTATTCAATGTTTTTTGTTATTTAGTTGTTTTGTATCTCAATATTCATTTTAGTTTGGAAAAAGTTGTGTCTTAATTTCTTCTCTAACTCCATTGCACCATTTTCTTTACTTGATTGTGTCTCTCTAAATTCTAATAATAGATGTTCATTGTTCTCTTATAAACTAAAACTGTAAAAATTTAACTTTCTCAATTCTATGGGGCTTAATTTGAAAAAAGAAAAAGAAAAAAGAATTCATTAACTAATATAGCGAAATCGACTATGATTTTTTTTTTTTAATATTTTCACCTTTGTTATAGTTTTGAGTAGTGTTTTAAAAAACTGAACAGGTGATCAAACTAGTCAAGTCACCGGTTAAATAAAATCCCTTCATTTCTCTTTTTTTTTTTTAATTTTTGATTGATTTTCATTGATAGAGATTTAACCGATCAAAAAATAGTTAAACTAAAAAATCTAGTCTTTTAATTGAACTGAAGTAGATTGACCGGCGGTTCTTAGTTCAACCGGTCAAACTGGCCGTTCCGGTCCGGTTTTTAAAATACTATTTTTGAGTAAAATTTAGATGTTACCAACTTGAATTATTCAATTTGGTAGTATATATATGCAAGCATATATTCAATACACATTTGAAATCGTGAAAACTTTCTATTTTCTAACTAAAAACAATTACCCATCCAAAAAATAAATAAATAAATACCATTTCAGTGTTCTGAATGGAAGAGTTCAAATACTTTTCTGCTTCATGCCTCAAGCCCACAACTATAGTTCACAAGGATGAATCAAATCTAAATAAGATATAATTTGAAGATTGAGGTTTGGTTTTTTAGGGAAGATTTAAATTTGAATCTATTACTTAATCGAGAGATTGAAGTTTGCTATGTAGGCAATAACAAAACAATAAAATAAAAAATTAATGAAAGCAACTCACACTATAAAAATACCTAAAAATATATATATATATATATACATTTTATATTCCTAATCATTAATTTCAATACTGTCAATAAACGTATAAACTTCCAAATGATTGGATATTTCATTCACTAATTAAACATAAAACCAGAGATTAAAAAATATATCAATCCAAAAAAAAAAAAAGGGAAAAGATCAAAACAAACAAAACAACTAAAAAGGGAATACAACAAATGTACTTAAAAAGTCATGAAAGAACAAAATATTAATTAAGAAAAGAATGTGGAAAAGAAAGAAATTAAAATTAATTGAAAATTTAGCTAGATATCATGCGGTATTTATCAAGTGGGTCTTTGAAGAGGATAGGTTCATGATAGACTCTCCAAGCATAATCCTCAAAAGAAAATGAGCTAAATAATCTTACTTCTTTGTTACCATAGTTATGTTCTTCATCTTCATCTTCTTCTTCTCTACCTACACTTTCAGTGTCGTCGCCATTGCCATCACAGAAAGCCGGCTTAGGAAGAAGAGGAGACACTCTGCTTTCTGTGGGAAGAGTCATAAGTAATGTCATTGATATGCATCTTGAAATATTCTTGCCATCTCCCATACATGCTAATGGTCTTCCCCTTACTTTCTTCAACTTTCCATTGCTCCACACCTATCATTTTTTTTTTTTTTAAATACCAAAGTGAGAAAAATCAATTGTTCTTAAAATAAATAATATTTTTACCTATAAATGCCAAATTGATTCTTATATTTTTGTATTATAAAGTTTTAAGATCAATGTGTTTGCCACTGGCACTCCAACTACTTTTAGTAAACTATTTTGGTAATAATTTAGAGTTAAACAAATCATGGTTTGAAAAGCAGCTCCAAATTCAATATCAATTATCAATTCAAGCCTTCAGCTTGTTAAAAGCAGTTTCAACTTAATGTAGC
Organism: Reutealis trisperma; assembly: GCA_947687605.1. NCBI lineage: Eukaryota > Viridiplantae > Streptophyta > Magnoliopsida > Malpighiales > Euphorbiaceae > Reutealis > Reutealis trisperma. The sequence goes on along the minus strand of CANTUT010000135.1, from coordinate 826,089 downwards.
TGAATGGAAAATCTCTCATGTTTTAAATATTCACACAAAAGTTGGTCCTTACAAGACTTCATTGGGTTGTTTAAGCCCAAAGCCTAAGACTGAAAAGGAATCCATAACATCAATCTCATTTCAAACTCCAAGGCATTGCATTGGAATTCATTAGGCCTAATATAGTCTACAATCAAGAAAGACTAGAAAGCCCAATATATTGGCCCAAAATTTTGGGAGCTTGTCATTAACAAAATCTGATTCTGGTTGTGTGGCATATATCTTAATAATTTTGTACCTCTCAGAAAAAAAAAATCTTGATAATTTTGTCACCTAGAGGTCTCTTATAATGAATTTCATGCCTCAATAAGAAAAAAATAATAATAATAATAACATTTTTTAAGGGTGGGAATAGCACAAATTGATTCATGTGTTTCAAATTCATTTTGCCATCTAATGGTATTTTATAATAATATATACTAAATAAACAATTACATCCAGACTATTATCATATATCATAAAAACTAGTGTCCGTGATCTAAATTTGAAGATGACTTCCCATATATATATATAACAAACAAACAAACCTATTTCATATTCAAGCACAACATTTAGAGTTATATATGAACATAACTCTCCTCCATAAACCTCTCATTTTTCTGTTTTTTTTTTAAAGCATTAGGAAAGGTTTTTTGAAGAGCTTAAACTTTATGTTTAGAGGGGCCAAATCAAAAGCATCTCATTTTACTACAATAAATATTTCCAATATTTAAGGGCCATATATTAAAAATATACCTAAACTTTTTTAAAAAGATTAAATATATGTAATATCTATTAAATTTTTCAAATTTTGAGAAGGTCATGTTACCACGAAGATCCACCTTTATTATATCTATGTAGGTGTAAATTCTCTCAGTACTAAAATTTCAACTGAAACCTCTTAATACTGATTCTAAACCTTGATTATTAGATAAATTTGTTCATTAGTCAAACAAAATCAAATATAGACGGGCAAATCCAGCCAAGCTTTTAAATTTTCACCATCAACCTAATTCACCACTAGAAATTATTGACTTAGCTACTATAATTAGTGACTATTGACTACTAGTA